>JAWWES010000035.1:16053740-16101928 GCA_035583135.1 Lophotriccus pileatus | reverse complement strand
CTTCTCTTAGATGGATTGCCTTAAGGGCTAACGAGCTCCATCTGCCCGGGGAGGTCCCTGACCGGGAATCGAACCCTCAAGGGTACCAGCCCTGCGTCTTAACCACTAGGCCACCGGGGGCTCCCATGTGCTTGTATATGTATACTAACTAATACAGATTACACCACGAGTGGTTTACTTTCTAGACAAAAAGACAAGAAATTATTAGAAGTTGATTAGGCAGCTTCATGAAGGATGGGCTCTGGAAGTTCGCAGATCACAGGGACTGAAGGCCAGGAAGGAAAGGCTCCCTGTGCTGAGGCACCTGCCAGAAGGGTTCACTGGGTGGACAGACTGCCCAGAGCTGGCAGGAGAACATGCAGCTATGTGCAGTGGACCTCTGCTGCCCCAGCCGAGGCTGTGGACCCACAAAAGGGAGCAGCTTCTGAGGTAGCCCAGGTCTGGGGTGATGGGCTGGCAAAGGTAGCTGTGCCACAGGTCTCCTCCTGCTGTGGAGGGAGCAAAGCCCACAGCTGGAGCCCCTCTCTTTTTTTCCATGCTGTCCTGCCCATGCCAGGGCTGGGGCTACCACAGGCAGCTCCTGGTGTGTGGCTCTTACTTGGTGAAATGCAGGTGGAAAGGTCCATTGCCCACGGGCTTCTCTGTCACCCACGTGCAGCTCACGGTAGTAATGTAGTTATTCAGGCAGCTCAGGCTGCCAGAGAGCTCTGCAGAGAAAGGAGACCAGACCTGGATTCATCACTAGATGAGGCCTTGCTCAGTACATCAAATAAATGCATTACTTGCTAGTGTTTCCTTTACTGATACTGCATCTTATCTTCCCCATCATGTTCTTCCTCCCTTGTACCACACTTCACTGCATGAGATGAGTGTAAGATCTTATGGCAGGGACCTTGAGCAGTGGCTACACTTTTTCTGCTGCCTAGCTTGTCCAATATGTGCTCATTTCCCTAGGCTTGACACTGCCAGCTATCTGTACCAGTTCTTGGGACCTAGGAAAGGTCAAGATCTTGGGTTGCATATTTAAGGGTCTGTGAATGAAAAATGAACACAGGCACGTGCCTATTTTCCTACAGTGAACCTATTCCAGATCTCCTCTTACCTCTCCCTCTTCCTCCACCAAAGAGCAGCACAGCAGTAATACACAGCTGGAGGCCCAGCTGCCACACAACTCTTCCCATTCCAGATAATATCTAAAACAGAGCAATTTTTAGGAGCAGTTTTGTCAGTATTTGTACCAGCAGGTTGAAGCTTTACCTACTTGCTTCTGTGAGTGTGACACAAGCTTATCTTGCATCTGTCAGAGAGGGTACCAACTCAGCTATAATTTCTTCTATAGGAACTGGTCTTCTCATGGCGGTAAATAGCACTTTGTTGCAGGAATCTAAAGCACCAACTGCATTGAAAGAAATCTTTAATTCCTGCAATTTAATCAAGGGTGGATGTTCCATCTTTCCTTCTTCCTGCATTTTTGGCATCTGGTTTATGACCATTTAAGAGCAGCAGAGAGCCACAGTGGGTTGGAAAAAATGTTCATGTTTCCCTGTATCCCATGTCTGACAGTAACCAAAACCAGATGCTTAGAGAAAATCATAGCAATAGAACATGGATATTCTTCTCTGAAAACATTCTCAGCCTCCAGACAGTTGTAGCTCAAGGGCCTCCTGGAACAGACATAATCTTTGCATATTCAGAGAAGAGAAACAGAGAATAAGTGATATGCTCCTGGTCAAAGCACTCATTGAGAGATATAGAATTCTTAGGGTCTAGTCATTACCCCACTTGTGAAGGGTTGTGCAAGGATGCTTGAAATGTATCTCCTGCAATATGGAACACTACCTTTGTACAGTGTTATATGCTGGACTCACTCTTTTTTTTTTTAATCAGAAATTCCGTTCAGTGAATTCTCTCCCAATTAAGTTTTAATTTAAAACTGCATTTTTTCACTGAAAGTTTCTGATTTGATATGTTTCCAGCAAAGTTTAGTGAAGATGTGGACCTGATCTACTCAGCAACACGTGGTGTTTTTAAAAGGTGTTTCCGGTTTGCAATACTTGCTGTTACCTGAACACAGCAAATGAGCCCAGCACTGCTGCAAGGAGTGTGATATTCCAAGGAGCCTGAAACCCAGAGAACATGGAATGAGTTTGTAGACAGAGACCACTAGTAAGTGTAAACAAAAATAGTTTCTTGAAAAATTAAAAGAATTTTGGAAGAACACTGTTTGCACTGCTTGCCTAGCACATACACTGTACTGAGCTCTAGAGCTGAGCTAACGTAAGGGTGTGAAAATTTTCTGTCTTAAAAGAGTTTGGGTTAATTATTATTAAAAACAAAACAAAATGAAAACAACAAAAACCCAGAACTAAAACCAAACCAAAACCAACCAAACAAACCCCAAACCAACCAACCAACCAACCAACCAAACCAACAACTATCAACCAAAATTTGCCAGAGATTATGATGATCTCTCTTTCAGAAGAAGCTGGGGAAGAGAGTGTCAGGATAGGAGAAACACTAAGTATAGCATTAGCACAGGACCAAAAAGGTATAGCCTGGCTAAAGAATAAAATTGTGATTTCTAACCAACAAAGGATCTGAAGTAATCTTGAATAGAACTGAGTGAGAAAAAGCCTATGCTTAGCAAGGATTGTGATATTTAAATCATTAGGATTATCTTACTGAAGGGATTAGGTGATCTGATTGCTTCAACAGCAGGAACTGGACTCCATGACCAGTTCCTCCAGTCATGAATTTCAGAAAGCTAGACAGCAGCATCCACATAAAACTTCTTGCCTGTGATTATGCCTGCTGATGATGTCCCTTTTCTGAATTGAATAGTAAAATAATTACAGTGTTTCATAAACTTATCAAGAGAAAAGGAATCTTTCTGACTACTACTTCCCCACCCCTTGATCTATGGGTTTTTGGTAAGCACTCTGTTTTGCTGCAGACCTCCTTCAGAGTGGGAGCTGTCAAGAGGAAGTGTCACCATGAGCTGATTTTAGCTGCAGGAGGCTGGGAGGCATGAAGCCTCTCCTGATTATCGTTCTGATCAGGGTTGCATGTGATCCCTGAGATAAATACAGTAATAGTGACTAAATATGACATAGAGAGAGCTGCATTAAGTAGAATTATACATGTGCTTACAAGAACTTGTTCAGGCGCACAAACAAACATAGGTCAAGATAAGTAAACCAGGACAGAATGTTTCCAGGTAATTGCTATTAATTTTATAAACTTCCCCCACCCCACACAAGAAGTTCTTTGTTCAGTTCTGTGATGTTTGAAATGTGTCAGACATTTCTGGCTCTTTAGCTCACCTGGAAACAAATACAGCATGTTTAAATGCAAATTTTTGCATTAGAAGCCGTGAATGTTGTCATAAGTAGGTCACAGAACACTGAATTCTGAAAGGCTTATCAGAAAATTATTTCAGGAAATAGCACGTAACCAGATGAACAAGATTCTGCAGTACATTAATGCAATTAGAGGAGCTAACACACAGATTGAGGGTGTATATGAGTTAAAAGAAATGTTACTGTAGCTACATGTAGCACTGAATAATTTCTTCTGTTGGGATCCATACTTTAAACAAAAAGTTGCTGTCAATATGAAAATGGCTCTGAAAAGAGCTATAAGAATGATATAACTTTGGATAAGTTTCCTCAGAAATCAACAATTAAAGACCAACTAAATCTATTTAAGTTAACCAAAGGAAACATTAAATAGTAATTTCACACCAGCTATAAGTATCTTACATGGGAAGGTGATTTCACATAGGAGAAAAATATTTTTTTTGTTTTATTTGTTGTTTTTTTTTTATGTCTCCTAGAGAAAGATGGAAAGAATGCACTTGGTGGACACTGAAGGTAGATACAATTAGACATAAATAAAGTGTAGAATTTGTACAAAGGGGAACTACCTTTATTGCTGGAACCTCTTGCCTAAACATATGATGCAAGACTGGTAGTCTATACATTTTTCTTAGGTATCTTAAAAAATAATACAAGATCCCCTTAGCTCAGATGGAAGCTTAGTGCCAGCAGCCCAGGCACTGTTACAGCAGCTGCCAGCAATGGAAGATAAATCAACTTTTTAGCCAGGTTGCCTGCTGGTTTTTGTGTTCTAATGCCCAGTTTCTGCAACACTGGGCAGTTGCAAGTAAAGGTAGAAGAGCCCTGTGAAAACTGGTGTCAGAGGAACTGAGAACCACCTTTACTCTGCAGGAAAATAAGAGACCAAACGCCGGAGATGACTCCCTGAGTTGATACACCAGACATGCTTCCACCAGTCTGGGTATTAGCTCAGCACCAGGACCTGCATAGTGGCCTGAGTTCCTAGGTAGTCTCAAGCTGTTGCAATGGTGTTTCCATCTTTTCTGTATGTTTCCAGGGTAGAGTTCTTCTGCCTGTTTTCTGCTCAAGGAAAAGAGGCCCTGCAGCCATGCCTTTCCTCTTCCCTCCTGTGGTTCCACCAGCAACCTCCATTTCCCCAAAGTAATTTTAAGTAATTTTGAAGCAGAATGTACAGCACAGATCTTTCAAATGCTCTCAGCTGCTTACCAACAGAAAGGCACAACTGACTGTTATTGGTAGCTCTATTACCAGGAATTCACAGATTCACCCTCACATTTGGGGTCCAGCTGAACACACAATAAAAAGATTTTCTTTTAAGAACTTATAAGGTAAAATAAATTATTTGTTAGATAACACTGAGAGGGGAAGTCGAACAAGAAGGTGACAACACGGTCCCAGCATGTGGGTAGCCTAGATATCATCTAGGTTTTAGCAACTCAGTAAAAGAGAGCTTTACAGGGAGTCCGGAAGAATGAGGTAGCCCACACGAATTGCAGGCAGTACCTTCAGTATGTAAGCAGTAGCATAAAAGATGGATTAGGAGGAGGTGATTTAACAATCTAGTGGGAGGTAGAAGCTGACATCATAGAGTTCACTTCTTGATGGGGAAATGAGAGATGACAACAAGACAAGGAGAAGCTGCCAGTGACTTTGGGAGTGGGGACAAGAAGCTTATGTTTGATGAGATACAGAAATAGAAGAATTTTGTAGACGAATGTAGTAGGTTCAAAGGGACAGACACAAAATAGGACCTTTGCCTCTCTGACTTTTGGATGACTACAGGTAAGACAAGATTAGTTTTATTAAGGCCTAACAAAACATGAGGTGTCATATAAGAGCATGAGCAAGAATTTGACATGGAGATGCATGCATAAGCTTTTTCAACCTGCTTGAGTATCCTTGGATACTTGTCAGATTATATGCCAGCCCACAGCAGAGAGACAGGACTCCTATGTTTTATTCCACCTCTGACATCAATTTTTATAGAGAGTACATTGTTTCATCAGTGTAATTTTTTCTTGTTGCAGCTCAAACATCTGGTCTTCTATACTCACCTAAATCTTTGAGGAAGTCAGAAGTTTCAGGCTCTGGACTCTTTCAAAATGTGTTTTTCTTTCTGCCACTCCCACAGCAAGATACTGATGTTGATAAGAAGCTCAACAGGATCTAGCAATATATGTTTGTCACTCAGAAAGCCAATCCTTCATCAACCTGCATCAAAAGCGGTGTGACCAGCAGGGTGAGGAAGGGGTTCTACCCCTCTACCCTGCTTTTGTGATACCACCACCTGCACTACTGTGTCCAGCTCTGGGGTCCTCAACATAAAAAGGAAATGGAGCTGCTAGAGCAAGTCCAGAGGAGGCTATGAAGATGATCAGAGAGCTAGAGCCCCTCTGCTATGCAGGCAGGATGAGAGAATTGGCATTGATCAGCTTGGAGAAGAGAAGGCTCCGGGGAAACCTTAGAGCCTGTTTCAGTACCTAAAAGGGCTATAAGAAAGGTGGTGAGGGACTTTGAACAAGGGTATGGAGTAACATGATGGAGGGAATGGCTTCCCACTGACAGAGGACAGGATTAAATGAGATACTGGACAGAAATTCCTCCCTGTGGGGTTGGTGAGGCCCTGGCACAGGTTGCCCAGAGAAGCTGTGGCTGCCCCATCCCTGGAAGTGTTCCAGGCCAGCTGGACAGGGCTTGGACAAGCCCATGGCAGGGATCCCTTCCAACCCACACCATTCTAGGATTCTGTGATACGAGTGGTGCACAATGGGAGCAGACACAGCAGACCTGGACCCTTGAACACTGTTTCTATTCATTACGTCTTAGTAATTAGTGAGAAATGACCTGCTCTCCCTTGGCCATAATCCCTTCCTTTGCTTACAGCTCTTCCAGAGGAAGCACCAACAGGCACTACAGAAAAGCAGGACACTGCCTGGCACCTATGAAGTAAAACAATGATAGGCAGTAGCATGTCTGTACCAAAAAGTACACCCATCTATCCATCAGGGCTAACGTAAGTGTGCGTTCACCTTTATGCTACTAAGTGTGATTAGAGGGGTACCCATTATGAACAATCATCTCTGCCTATAAGGAAAGACTTTTGTAGGTCCTTTAAGAAAAATTAGCCTTAGATTATCTACCTTCTTAATACCTAGGCCTCTGAGCACATGCCTGACAGAAGTACATCAAGGGCACAAAGCAGACTCAGATGATCAGAATGCCAACTGGTGGGGAATAAGGAAAAAGGGGTTGGATTTCTCAGCTACAGAGATTATTAGAGAGAACCCCATATAACCAGTCTTTTTCTCCCTTCATCTTTGGAGAGCCATTTTCCCACAATTTGATGCTCACAAACAGCCTTGCACTTTTAGATTTGACATACTTGGATCTGAGAGAAAAACCTGCTACAAAGGATGACTACTGCAGTAAAGCAATACACACACACACACACATACATTAAAAAAGTATGTTTTTGCCTGCAAAGTCCCAGACACTGAGGACTATTTTGGCTGGATTCCTTTACATTAATCTCTTGCAGTCAGAGAAGAGCACCTAAAAATAATTTCTTCAAGGTGGTCCTCCTTTTGAGCACAATCCATCAGAATTAATGCAATAGTGTTGTTTTGTGCTAAGCAAACTAGCAGAACAAAAGCACAGCGACCCTTCTCATGATTCTTTTGTTCTAGGTTTCTAGTACAAAAAACAATATATAATTCTATATTTAGGTAAAGAAAATATTTTTCAACATCTTAGCTTAGTAGATGTATCCTAACCTTAGATACTGGCATGCATGGAACAGAAATATGTTAAACTGTCTTACCAGCTCAAAGAAAAACTCACTTTTCACACTGCTTCTGTCCCTTGATAGTTTGGGCTTTGTGGTTTGATGATCATGAAGTAGCAGCAGTGGCATAATAAAGCAGAGCATGCTGTGCCCGATTTTAAAGATAATCTCAAGAACCAATGAAAAACTGCTCAGATTATCAGATTGAGTTAAAGTAGCTGTATCTGCAACTACTCATTAGTCATGAAGAAACTGAGGAATTTCTGCTAAAGGGTTAACATTTAAAAGGCCAAGCAATTTGCTGAATAAAAAAATATCTGCTTGCAACTTTTATATAAAAAAAGGCCAACAGAAGAGCTTTGTAAGTGACCTAAAGCCATTTTCTAGCCCTGTCTGGATGCGAGGCAAAACTGCTTCCATCCAAGTCCTCTGCCCAGCTATGCTCAGACTCCTGGAGCACCCTGAGCTGCCCTGTCCTGTGCTTCCCCTGCAGCCAACTGCTGCACTGCTCAAAGGGCAATTCTGGAAGCAAAGGCAAACAAGCACTGCAGTGCTTCTGTGTCCTGATCCCAGAGTGTATGAGGAACAGATCTTCCCATGCCCAGCTGCAATGGCAGAGTTACAGCCAGGATCCGTCAAAGTCAGTCTTGTACATGGGTCTAATGCCAAGAAGGGGGAGAGAGAAGCGGTCAAAGAATAGACTGAGTAACAGTCTGTCACTATCAGCTTCTGGGTCCAAGAGACAGGGAGGCAGAGGTCATGCAGAAATGGAAACGGACATTTCCAAATTGGAATGAAATATGGTGCTTCTCCTAGCATCTGCTATTTGGCCCTAGCATTCCTGGGAAAACATAATTTTTCCAAATGAGATACTGCTAGGTAAGGGACATTTGCAGTTTGCTCTTAAGAGGCACTGAAAAAACCCCACCTCAAACCCCTCCACATTCACAGTGACAATAATTCATTGGCCAAAGGGCAGTTGTTACAGCTTGCTTCAAAGGGAATGGCCTCCCTTATTTTAATACCCTTATGCCAGGTACCTGCCCACAAAATCTGCTTCCTAGGGTGACCAGAAGTAATTTCTAGGCCAATATGGCACCAAACCACCGCCTTCTACCAGATGTATGGTCTGATAGTATTGCAGTAATAGAAACAGCTCCTTCAGCAGTTCTGGGGCCAGTGATACAAATAGAAACAAAGAGCATGAAGAACTGAGATGTAAAGGGCCGTAGAAAGACAGGCGAGTTTCCCCTCTTCCCTCAAGCAGCCAGGGTCAGTTACCACAGTGTAGTTTCTGCAGTGAAAATAGCTGTAGGACAAAGCTGTAGATGAAGCTGTAGAAGACTGTGTTGAAACCATCAGAAATGCTTCTGCCTAGTACACATTCACATTAACATGAGCATGGTGCAAGAGCCCTTGTAGGACAGTGTGGGGCAGGCTCATCTCATCAGGGCATTGGGATGATCCTCTGCAGTTCATGGAGGACACGTGAGGGACTGGTCGTGCAACAGGGAGGCTGTATCAGCGTGTGAAGACCTCCCACAATTTATCACAGCTGATGACAAGAAAAATGCAAAATAAGGAGGGAAGGAACCAACAAACTTAATATCTTAGAGCAGTGCCCAGGAAGCCACTGAGCTAGGGGTATATTGAGGGAGTAATAACAACATGGACATAACTAAGCCATGTAGGTACAAAATCAACACAGCAGATACCATGGCTGTTCTGAACAATCAGACCAGGGAGGTGGACGCATAGCAGTACAGCCCCAGCACTCACCTGGGAAAGAAAGAGCTTCTCTTCATTACAGTACTCCCTTCTGTTTAGGGAGATGTGGAGTTGCCTACAGTGTCAGTTAAGAGATGGAGAAGAGGGAAGAGAATTTACTGGTATCACAGCAACAACAGGCTATTCCTGCACTGGAAACAAACCTCATTCACCACAAAGGTTCTCTCAGGATAGGACCTCCTACAGCCAAGCAGCCCCTGGGTTAGTAGCACTATGCCTACATAAGACATAGGTCTTCACATTGACTTTCAGTATTGCAGTAACTTTTAAAGACAATTATCCTAAACAAATCAGAGGTAGAGATGTCAAAGGGAAACAGATTGACAGCTACAGTGCAAATTGCAGTTTCATAGTTGGCTTTACTAGCTAGCAGAAATTGCTCAAAATCTGTGCTACCGATCTGTTAACAGCAGTAGAGCAAGTCCAAGGCAGAAGTTTGCAGGCATATCCAGCTAGGACAACATTTCTGAAATTTTCAAATAGTTCTAAGACCTGCTCAATTAACATGCTTGAAAAGTTCTGGGAGATAAGCTGACTCAGTAGCCTAGTAGAAAGAGTTTATTTGGAATTATATGTTTTGAAGACTTTTCATTTGCAGACTCCATCTGGAAAGGCAAAGTCTTTCTGAAACCTGAGTTGTGTTTGTTCTCTTGAACATACACTTCTACGACGATTACATAAGAATTGGTTTTGGTCATACCCCATGGACAGGTCTGGGACCTCCATAACTAATAAACTACTACAGCTGGGTTTAAAGAGCCAAAAGACATTAGTAGGAAAAGTAATACCACATGTTGTTTGGAATAGGTAGGGGTGCTTTAATGTAGCAAACGTGCTTGCCATGGGTTATGCTTCTAAGAGTCCATGTACAGCCAAACTCCCAAGTCATGTGAGAATACCAGGGAAAATAAAGTTCTGTAATCTTCAAAAGGCTACTGTAAAAAAAGTTGCACATCTACATAACTGAAAGGATAATTTTCAAGGTACTTAGGATTCTTAAAAAAAAAAAAAAAAAGACAACAACCAACAAAACCCGGAAACAATCAATCATAACAAATTTGAGACATTAATAGGATAAGTGGCAATAGAAATAGGCATGTATTTCTGTGGACTTAACAGTTTTCAGTTGCATGCAAGAAAGCTTACACAAAGTAAACTGTTTCTCTTCTGAATTTTGCTAACACTTTGCTCCTGGCACAGTAAGGCAAGGCCCCACACTCTGCCAAGCAACATCAAGTCCTCAGTTTGCCTGTGTCCCACTGACAGGGCTGTCAGAGCGACAGGAGACCCACTGCTTGACGTAGCTCCGTGGAAAGTCCTGCCCCTCCTGCTCAAGAGAGATGGGCCCACAGCTGGTCTGACCGTTTTGCCCAAATTCACAGTCAAGAGGACTTCCACAGTCTGAGTCTACAAAGCCACTGTCAATAGTGTCCAAATCAACGCAGATCATACGGTAACTGCCACCAGGCCTAGTACTGTGAGGGAAGAAGTCGTAGCAGCCTTCGCTGTAGGAAACACTGTCACCATCAGGAGAAGGTAGAGAACCTGGATTTTCCAAATCCCACCGAAGAGGCTGCAAGCAAAGGGCTTCTAAGATGCTCCCCACTCCTCCTTCTAAAGACCTTTCTGCTTGTTGGTGGGTTGGAACACTTGTGCTCCTCAAGTGGTCTGTGGACACGGAACCTGAAGCAAGTATTTTGTCCTGAGTGCTCAGGTCAGCCAGATGCAAGTCATGGGATATCTCTCTGTCTTCCTCATCAATGTTAACCTTGGGGTAACCAGGTCCTCCAGCACTACCATCTTCCCTACTGATACGCTCATGTCCCCTATACACATGGTTACAGCTGCACTGGCAGTTGCAGGATGTAAATTCATCAGCCACAGTAACCGTATCAATGGACAAATGCCCGTATGACTGCTCCTCAGTCCCACCACTGCTGTTCACACTGGACCACAGGGACTGGCTATCGTGGCCTGGGGCAGTCAGGCAAGACACACAGGTCTTGCAGGGAAGATTCTTTCTCAGTTCACGCAGCTCTTCTTGTGAGGTGCTGTTGGAAGGACGCATGGTGTAAACTTCTAGGACTTCTGGAAGGACTATTCCCCATTCAAAGAAATCAAAGGTCATTTTCGTATGGGATGCACCAACCCACTTCTGCAGAAAAGGGCAAACAGGGAGAGAGAGGTTAGTATCACAGGTTTTGAGGTTCCATAGAAATGACCAAAGTTCTTATGCTTTTAGAGGCAAAGACAAACTCTAAAAGCACTGACTCCTCCAACAGAACAGGGTTGGAGATGCTGTTATTACCAGACACAGCTGCAGGAGAACTGACTGAAGTAATTGAAAATAATTAGCTCTGAGAGGTTTGCACAGCTTTGCAATTTTCTCTGTGTTGCAAAGGGTGCCATTGTCCATAGCAGCATTCTGTCATCAATCAGCCTGAAGTCCCAGGCCCAGCCACTAAGTTGCCCCTATCCTCTTGTCCTGGACACTGCTTCTCTTGGGAAGGATGGTCAGCTTCTCCCCATGTACTGCACTTGCAACCAACACACATGTAGTCCTCCTCTCTCCCTTCCCCTGCCTCAGTTTCCTGGGAATGGGGCTTCTCTGGTCTTCTGTATGCACCAGAACAGCCTTTTCTTTCACAGTGAAAAGAAGGAAGCAGAAGTAGGCAGGGGTTGGGGTCCTCGCAGAACTGTAGCCACCACCTGCAATACTTATTCAGATGATTAGGGAGTGCCACATATTGAATCTTGCCCTTCTGTATCACCATTAGCATCCCACTCTGCCCCGTCCCAGGTATTTTCCCTCCATCACACGTCTCTTGCCTTCAGTCACATCTGAGAGTAAAGGCACTTCTGGATTTCTCTAATTTAAGAAAACAGTAAAAGTTTATGGCCCTTTTGAACAAGCCCCTGAATCAGACACTCAGATCACAGCAAATTTTAGACATATGCCACTAATGAATGCCAGTAAGTCCTACTTGAGGATTCTGCAGTCCTGAGGCTAGGCACAGCACAGACTCAAGACTTGGTTCTGCTCCCTATCTTCCACTTCTAATGGCTGAGCTGTGCCAAGGCTTTCCTAAGTGTATTGCTTTCTGCTGTGTAGAAAACAGGTAAGAACACCGCACTTCATAAACACATGTAGGCTTCTGACTGAGTGCTGCCACATCTGTCAGACTGCTTTAATCTTACTGGCTCCCTGTCCCAAACAGCACTCAGCATAACTACACATGAGCAAAATGTTTGGGAAGAGAACAGCTTGACAGAGTTTATTACCCTCTGACAGAGAGCATGGGGGAAAAAAAAAATCTTCATTACAGCAGGAAGCACCAAGTCTATTTTAATTAATTTTTAACCTAAGCTACAATGAACTTAGTATTAAAGCTATAATGGACAGGAAGGCACCTGAGGTGCAACTGGGTTTTTGGAGAAACAGCAGAAAATCCTTTTCTTAGAATTGAGTGGGCAGAATATTTCCTATTCCCTCTTGACTGTTCCTTGCAAATTCCTACTCCATGTAAACTCAAGAACTTACATACACACAAATAAACAATGTTCCTTAGCTTTCCCTTCTATGTTTTAAGTTTTTCTCTAACATTTTCACTCCTTTCTACCCAATCTAAGAGTGCTGTCAGCAGAGCATTACTACTGTAATTTGTAAACATTATTCACAATACGTAACCTAACAAAACTTGCATTTCTTTGATGCAGGCAGGATGCAGTCGAATAAGACCTACATCAACTGGGTTTTTGTTGGCCAAAAATGACAAGTTTGTTCACTTTTAAGTGATGTCACCACATCCTCTTGACATCCCTGCCTGTACATATTGTGCTGTGGCTGTGTGAGCAACTGCTGCTTTGATCTGCAAATTTCCTAGGAAATAACTCAGCTTTAGCAACTACACCTCCTTCCGTTCCCAGAAGCACTGAACGACCTATGTAGAAACTAGCAAGAATATAATTCCCACAGAACAGAGAAGCCCAAGGCTTCACCTGAGAGGAGCATGGCTCTTGGCATAGCAGGGAGCTTTCATTTTAACTGTGAGCACTAGCCCGTGACTCTCAGGAATTCACACCCTGGGTCCACCTGGTCCTTCCTCTGAGAGACATTAGTACCAGCTCCTCACCAGAGGATGCAAGTACCCCCCTGGTGCAGATATAGGAAGGCGTAACAGGTCTGACAGAGGAAGGCAGGCAGACAGTCGCTACTGGGTTCAGGCTGAATAGCACCCTTCCAAGACTACTTGTTTAACCTAATTACAAACATCAGCTTTGCAGTGGTGGGAAAGCAAGTACATGAAGATCACTAGGGCCCTCTCCCAGAAGGTCTAAGAGAAAGCAAACAGAAAAAGCAGGCACTGAAGTGTCTCTGATCAGTTCTGCTGTAACAACAGGAACCTGTTCAGAAAGAGGCAGTGATATCTGCACTCATATGCCAGCACTTCTACAGTTTGATAACAGGACTGTGAGCTGCTCTTCAGCTTAATAAAATAATTATTTATGGATGCTCAACGTGCTTTTACTTTTGCATCCCATGGACTCTAGAAAACTCTGCAGCTTTTGCAAGCTATTTTGTTACAAAAGCAAGTTTGGCTGGTGCTAAATGAGAAGAGAATTTGGGAGGACTAGGCAAAGTTACTCAAAGACAGTTCCTTCATAGGGAGTCAAGCTGCACTGTACTATCACAGCGATTTTCCCCCCAAAAGCTCTGGGCATCCTTTCAGGACAATATGCATAACTATTGCCTACATGAGTGACTCCAGAGAGAACTATAATGCTTAATGTTGAGTTTGTGTCACATCAGAGCCTGGAGTGGGAGATCTGAGCTTTACAATTAAGTCTGTTCCATGGCCTTTATGGCTCTATGGGACTGGAACTTTGGAAAAATCCCAGGGTATTTGACTCCCATCAGGATCCCAGTTTTCACAAATCACATGAACTCAGCTCATACACTGGGACAGCACCTACAGAGAATAAGCAGTACAGACATGACATAAAAGTCTTCATAGCATAGAGCCTTCTGGCATTCCTTTGAGATAGATTTCCCCTCCTACTGGCCCCAAAGAGAATCCCTTGCCCAGGGTAGCACAATGGCCTTTAAGTTTGTCATGTGCTCCATTCCACATGTTCTTGTGTAGCCCAGTTATACCTTGAAATCTCCATTATGTGTCAGGTAGAGAGGTTTGAAAAAGGGAGCGGGGTCTGGGATGCAAGCCATCTTCTTCCAAAAGCTGGGAGAGAAAAAAGAAAGGCTTTGGGGTTAAGCATGTTACCGCTGCAAAGCAAGGCATCTCTAGATCTATTTCAAGCAACTGAAATCACCTTCCCAGCCTCATGAGTTAGCAAGTGGCTGAGGATCCAAGGATGCCTTGCGCTACCAGAGCCATCTAATGGCTTTCTTGTGAACCTCACAGGAGGTGGGACGTCAGCACTTGCACACACATATATTCATGCTAAGGAAAGAGATTCCAATTTTTTTCTTCCTGGAAAAACAATAAGTGCTGGAAATGCGTTTTCCCCTCAGGCTGAGCTGGCTTGTTGTCTACACATCAGATCTCTGCCCTATGCAATTCTTTTGTGGACCTGGACTGTACCAGCGCTGTTGCTGCACGAGCCTAGCCCTCCTCTGTGTCAGCACCCCAAAAGGGAGAGAAGCCCCCAGCCAGCATTGAGGGGCCTATGTCAGCTTTGAAAGGGGGCAGGCCAGTCCTGGCTACTGCTCCATCTGGCAGCTGCAGAGCACAGACAAGACCAGGAGAACAGCTCAGGAGGCTGGATGGCCCTTGCTTCATCCCTATGTGCCACTGTCTTGTCCCAGCCAGCTGAATGGCAGCAGAGCCCCAGAGAAAAGCAGCCTGCTCCCAGCAGGACATCAGCTAGAGACCATACTTGGCTGGTCCTCCCAAGCCCATAGGAGCCCATGGTGCCCACAGAAAGAAGTCTGCCTGTGAACATCCCATCCTTATCAAGACAGAATAAGAACATTTACTCACGCTTCCTGAAGCATTCTTACCTCTGTTGTTTGGCCAGAAAGGTTGCGACTGAAGCCATGATTGACACAACACCAAACAGCAGCAGCCATCCCAGGCCCGCTGTTTGTGTTACTGCTGAAGAAAGAGAAGGGTCATTCAGGCTGACCTTGTATTTATCCTCTGGTCAATAAGCAGGAGATGGTGAGAAGAAAGAGGGTTTTTGCAATGGAAAGGCTTGACAGGCACTGGAAGGGGCTGCCCAGGGGAGTCACCATCCCTGGAGGTGTTCAGTGAATGACTGGATGTGGCACTCAGTGCTCTGCTCTGGTTGACAAGATGATGATCAGTCACAGGTTGGACCTGATGATCTTGGAGGTCTTTTCCAACATAAATGATTCTGAGACACCCTCAACTTCTACCCCAGGCTCTCTCATAGGGACATTGAGGCTATTACCTGGGCCCCAGTACTCCAGACATGAGGTCTGAATTAGAATGCTCAGAGAAGACTACATCAATGAAAGGAGCAATGCATCAGCTGCCCCATGGCGTGGCTGCACCACACACAGACAGCCAACAAATTTGGGGCAGGACAGCTCCCTGCCACAAAGACTCTGATGTTTCTGACTCCTTGTTTAGGGACACCTCATAGATGATCCATGAAGTGAAGAGAGAGAGCAGTTGGTCAGAACCTTGTGAAGAAATGGTGCTAACTAAGTGACTGCTTGGTGGCTGCTCTCCACCTGTGGTGAAAAGGTGCACCTTTAAGATCCAGACCTCAGATATTCCTTCTGGGTATCTGGAAATGGAGCAAATAGAGCTTGGCCCTGCTGCCACAGCACCATGTAAACCCTGTAATATTTCAGTTCGAGCTGCAGATGAGTGAGAGCAGGGGAGCTCGGCTCATGCTGCTGACATTGACTGCAGTTATCTTGCCCTGCTCTTGGAGCAGTGACTCCCTGTTTTCCTGGCCTTTGTTCCATGATGATAAACATCAGTGTACTTCTGTGCATGAGGTACTGTGAAATGGTGCTGCGGAGTGGTGGCTACCAAACAAAACCCATGCCCAGCATGACCAGCCATTAGAGTCCATACCCAGACTCGAGAGCAGGATCTCCCTCCCTCAGCTGAAGACAACACTAAGCCCCAGTAGAAGGAGGTCTCCCATTTCTGAAAGCTCCAAGCGAGACCCTGGACATTTGACAAGGAAAAGGAGGCTAGAGGCTACACTTTTGCTGTGGCACCCAAACCTACAGCCAATCCCACCAAATCCTTTTCCATGGGAGAACATCAATACTGAGAGCCCAGGTCTGGGGTTCCTGTACTCAGCAAGAAAGCTAACCATACCTGTCTAGACTATTTAGGATTTTTTCTGATTAATTAGACTTGATTAGAGTTCTGAAAGCATTCTCACACTGGACTAACTGGAAGGGCAAGGACAGCTAGTTGCATGTACCGGCAGGACTGGTTTTCAGTGACAGTGGAAGACTCCATTCACTCCAAAACCCATGGTAGTCGCTGTCTTCCCGGGGTCTGGCTCTCACTTGGAACTCGTACTCAGTGTTCACCTGGAGTTCCCATGGTAGGATCACCAGTGTCCGTTTATCTTCATGAACAGCTTTAGTCTTCTGAGTCTGTGAATGATTAAACACCAAACACTCAGGATTAGAGTGACTGTTCTCACTTTCCCCTCACTGCTGCACAGTGAGGAGCCCTGCAAAGTAACCTCCCCTGCTTTCATGTTGTTTCTTCAAGTCCATGCTCTGGCTGGTCTGCAGCTGCATGCAGCCACTGAGGAGCCTTCCATACAGCACAGCATGAGAATCAAATGAATTCTCACTCTTCCTCATAGGAACTAGTACTTCTCACACAACTTCTGCTTCTTGATTAATTTTTGGGTTTGCCTGTTTTCAGTCCAGTCAAGCAGAAACACATGTTTTCTAAACCATGAAAACACTTCTTCCACACCAGTGCTGCCATCCTGGTTGTGCTGGCCTCCTCTTTTCTGGTGCATCCTACTTGATGGTAAACTGACATCTCACTTACCTCCCAGGTGTCGACTCTTCTCTTATAACGCAGTTGATATTCCAGCTCCTCACTCAAAAAGTGGAAGGGAGATTTCTGGTAGATGGTTTCCCAAGAAATGTTGTAACCCTCTGAGAACAAAGTGGTCAGGTTGAATGGAGGCTGTGGTTTGACTGGAAGACAGGATGGTGTTACCTTTCGTAACATTACTACAGACAAGATGGCCCAGCTTGTATCAGCAATGCAGAAAGACTAGGGAGCACAACTGCCCTGGCACAGGTGGGTCTTCCTCATACAAGAGAACAACCAGAGCATTCCTGCCCCTCAGCCATGCACAGAACCTCACACCTGAGCAGCATAACGAAGTCAGGCCCGGGTTTTCACCAAATATACCTTCTGCCTGTCTCTGAACCTCCTCATTGTTTAAGGAGCAGGAGAAGATAGTACAAGGGGATAATAACTGCCAGGAGATGTAAAGAGTAGAGCACCTTGTTCTTCTCGTGACATAAAAGGACTCTATGAGGTCATGATCACTTGAAAAATGGGAGAAATACCCCTCAATGTAACAGATATCAGGAAAAGCTGAGGCAACGGGACAGTTCATAAACTCAGCGGAATTCCCTGTGTCCTAAGAGCCCAAAACCCAAGCTTTTACATCCCTGCAGGGCATGTTCATGTATGGAAAAGCAGTAATGCAAAACCCAGCAGGGCCTACCACTGAGCTACAATGCCTCTGGATGGGGACCTTCAGAAGGTATGCAAAGCACCACTACCCAGCCTATAGTCTGCAAGTGGAGTCAAGGGGGCTTCCCGAAATGTTACGGCATTTGTCAAAAACAAAACACTTCTCAAGTAAAGTTTCATTTCAGAAGAATCCAAGTAGAAAAATCCTTTTCATAAGCCTGCACAGTACCCATCTGCCTGACTAACCGCTCCTTTTCTTCAGTTTGCTGCACAACCAGAACATACCAGCATTCCAAGTCAGCTACATGATTGCATTCAATCTTCCTGTCATGCAGGAGAGATGATTAGGAATTGCCCCATAAAGGGGAACTGCTACATCCATTGCATCTGGGACACCTTATGCCATCCAAAATAACGTCATGCTAGGTCAGGTGCCCACTGCAAGAGCCTTCTGGAACTCTTTTGAGATTAGAAGAGAGCTGAAAAGGGACTTTTGACAAGGGCATGTACTGATAGGACAAAAGAGAGTGGCTTCACAGTGACAAGGGGCAGGGTAAGATTGTATACTGGGGAGAAATTCTTGGCTGTGAGGGTGGTGAGGCACAGATTGCCCAGAGAAGCTGTGTCTGCCCCATCCCTGGAAGTGTTCAAGGCCAGGTTGGAGTAACCTGGGCTAATGGAAGGTGTCCCTGCCCCTGGCATGGGGTTGGAACTTGATGATCTTTAAGGTCCCTTCCAGCCCAAACCATTTTAAGGATCCTATGATTTGTGACATTTCCAATAAAACAATTCCTCCTGCCCTTTAGAATCCAGCCAAGAACAAATTCCTGCATAATAATCTAGGTATGAGACTGGTCTAAGGTGGTCTAAGTATCACCTACTGCTTTCATGAGTTTCCCCATGAAGGCATGGACTAAGCCAGCTCTAAGCTCAGCCTCAAGCATAATAGTGACAGTAAGAGCACAGTGCTCTGTGTAAGTGAGCATTCACCAAGTGTAGCCCCCACCACTTGCTGCCATGCTCACTCTTTGCCCAGACTATCCTGGCACATAGACAAAGTCAGACAGTATTTATCAAATCCACCATTTTTGTACTTACTGTTGTCTGACAAATAAAAGTCTTTGGAAATCACTTGCTGCCTATCAGCTACCTCTGTAACATCCACCTGGACTTTGGTATCTCCTAGGAGTTCGGTCATGTCCACAGTGCATGTGTACTCTGTGTGACTGGTGTTCCTGGACAATTGCAGGAGACTGCATGCAGCCACAGTATTTTCTGGATCTTCCTCAGGAATCCTAAAAAACACAAAACAAATAAGTCCACATCTACCACATGCTGTAGTTGTAATAATTTGTTGCTGAACCATCAGGCATAGAAATCGATTTAAAAAAAAGTCAACATGTTCAAATAAAAATTTATCTTTTAACTTTGACAGATGTTTTCCCCTTTCTATTTGCTCAGCTTAGCATCTTTGAGAGAAGTAGAAAAGTGTTTGTCAAAAGCAAAGATGCTCCTCAGGGCTGCACAACCCAGGACTGCATCCACGCCCTTGCTGGGGCAGAACAGCAGCCGTGTGGGATTGGACAATATGCATGAGCCCTGCCAGTGCACATGGGTGAAAAATCACTGTTAACAGCAGCAAAGGGCAAGGTATTCCCATGGCAGGAGAGCAGGCAGTGCTAAGGAAGCTCTGGAGTCAGCACAGCAGTCAGTGGAGACAGGAACCAGGGGTCCTTTGCTATGGGAGAAGTCAGTTGGTAGCTGAAGTGTGAAATACCAAGCAAAAAACCAGCATATGAGCAAGAACAGGATTTCTATCCAACAAAGAGGACAGAAAGTCACCTCCTAACTGGACTTTGCTCATCCTACCAAGACATACCATATTGCAGTGAGGTTGTATGAACCAGCACCCAAGTCATTTCTCAGTATACAGGATAGGGTCTGTACGTAGTCCACAAAACAAGTGAGGTTTTCACAACTCACAGCTGTAGATTTGGAAAGACAAAGCACAGTATCAACTTCCATAATAAAGCAAGCAGAACTTTATATCAACATATGCAGTCTTCAGGGTTCTCACTAAATCTGAAGGCAACAGATCACTCTGTGACAGCCTTCCTCCTGCCCTTACAAAAATCTCCAGTCTTGGGGTGTCAGAGGCATTCCAACTCTACAGGATGACAAGTCATTGACAGCAAGGTAAGTGTCAAAAAAAAAATCTATTAAAAATACTGTGGCAGCCAAAATCAGAAAGTGCTCAAATTGTGACTGAATTTTCAGATTTATCCCTGTCCCTTCTCATACAGTCACTATAGCAGAGTCACTTAGTTTGGCAAGAGTCTTCAATTATATGGCACATAGAATAGCCATGATAATCTAGTAAGAAGCAGTACCATATTCAAACATTTTTATGATACCACTTCCTAAATTGAGTACTATTCTTTGCTAGTCTAGTTTTCATTGTATAACATCTTCATGGCATTTCACTAAAATACCACTTAATTTTTTAAATGTGCAATTTTTTCTTTGCCTTTCTATTTTCTACAGCTTGATATCTGCAGCATCAATACATTTCATGTCCAGCTCCTGAGGTTTGATGTTTTTCATGACATTTTGGAAAAAAATTTGCAAATTTATAATTATTATAATTTCTGTAAATCATTCTGATAGGCACAATTTAATTACTTCTAAAGGGAATTTCAGAGGCAATTGTAGAATTTACACTGGTCATTAAGAAAATTAAGTCATTTGAAAGTGGTGACAAAGCAGCATTTATGCTCTTATAATTGTTCTGCAGGAGCTCTGCTCACAGATCAGTGTCCGACATGTGCTGTACAAAAGCACCCTTGTCCTTTGCATAACACACTTCGCTTATCTCCCTGGATTTCAAGGCAGGCAAAATGCAGCACAATGAGAAGTGTCTACACTGATGAGTCCTTTCCTGACAGCACCCTGGACTGACTAAAACTATCACCAGTACCCTAGGAATGGCTGAGTGAGGAAGGGCCTGCAGGATATGCAGCATGCCCTGCTGGTGCAAACCACGCCTCCGGCAGTGACCGTTCATCTCTGACATGTACAGTATCGCCCCTTTTTGATGGGAATAAAGCTGTTGTCATCTAGAAAGAGACTCAAGTTTGTAACATCTATGACTAAATCAAGCATGGGTCCTCCCCTACCATCAGGGCTGCCCCCAGACTCATGGGAACATATTGTCACTTCACAGCCATCAGGCACCCAAATCCTTTGAAGCTGACCATGCTGCAAGCTCCCCTCTCACTGTCATTCTGCTGCTTGTCTGCTTAGAGAAGTTGCACTCCCTGCTTCCTCCTTTCCCTTTGCAACATGCTTTGTATTCAGTGTTGTTTGCAGATGATGAAAGCAGACTGATACAATATGCTCAACAACCACAATGCCCAATTTTACAGCTGAAGCTGTATGCAGAGAACCACCACCAACATGGAATGCAGGCAGCATGTGCACTGATGGACCAAAACCATCTGTTCCACCTTCCAGATCAAGTGACTGTCCCCACAAACAAGCTGTCTCTGCATTTACAGTCCCAGTGCACAGCGGAGTGTCCAGTGGAGGGAGCAGCCTCCTCCTAGGCCAGGAGAAGTTCAAAGGAAAACAAAATCCAACTTTTCCTTGCTGATGTCACCCATCACGACATTTACTTTCCAGTCCTCCTGCTCTCCGTATGGGAGCTCTGGGCAGCACTCTGAGTTGTATACAAGGCCCATTTCTCCAAAGAGTTAGGATAGGGACAGAAGAAATTTGGGGATATTTGCAACAGATGGGCCCCAAGGTTGTACATATATTTTTTAAAACTGTAAATTATTCAAATGATATGGGTGTCACTTTTTTTCATTTTGACTTTTTCATTTCACAGCAACTTCAGAATTTTGTTCTAAAATTTTCATTAATTTTTCTCTTTTCATTTTGAGCCCTCAGTAGATTCTTCTGAGGTCCTGGTCCAAGCACTGTTTGGTCCAGAGTCCTGAGCAACACACTTTTCCTCCTTTAGCCTAACTTTACTCTCCTACAAAAATGGGGTTAGAAATCTCTTGCTTTCCTTTAGAGAGGGCAGCAAGTACTAATAAGCTGTTAGCATTAGTAATTAGCGTTCTTCTATGCTATTATGTTAATTAGTCAAATGGACTACTATTCCTAGGTAGCTGGTAAGCTGCAAGTGTATCTTTGGGCAAGAACCTGTTAACAAAATTAACAGGACAACTTTTTACTGGGAAAGAAATAATTAAGTGTCCTAAACCCAGATAGATCTAGGATGAAATGCCTGTCCTTGACAGCTTCAGAAACAAAATTCAAATACTTCTAACAATAAGATCTTGATTGATCCCAACTGAAATCAGTACACAATAATTCCCTGGCTTGCATCACAAAAAATTCAGACCAAACATCAGAATGGTCGCATATGGCAGGAAGATGTAACTCTGAATGCATCTTTTCTGTTAACTTAGGTTTAATTGGAGCAGGTCCAATGCTCTGCCTAGAAGCAGTATGTAAGATAGTAAGTTTCCCTGCAGACACGGTTGTCACTGCCTTTTCCTGTCCAGCTGACCTGTTCAGAGAGTCAGCTCTGAGTCATATGGAGTTTGCAGTATGGGTAGGAACCAGCAAAAAAGGGGGGGTGACCTTCTGCACAGTCCAGTCCTGAGCCAAGGGGCTCAGACCAGGAGAGGTTCACTCCACTGTCTCTGGCAAGTCTGCCAACAGCAACCATAAGCCATGGTTTTGGCCACCAGAATCTTTGCTACAGCAAAGCTTTTTCTTTTTTGGTGGGGGAAGTCCTACTCTAATGTCACTAGGAGACATTTCAGTGCAAGCCAAGCACTATCTCTGCACTCTCCCTGCTGGTGCTGTTTCCCACAGTAGTCTGCAGCCTGACTGAGCTCTGCCCAGCTGTGCACCTTCCTGTGCCTGTACTCCACTCCTTATCCCATGGAACCCTCTCTCTCCCCTGCCACCTTATCTTGTGCTTGCTGTCCCATGACAACCTTGTCACATGCACATCTCATCAGAGCTGGAAACAATTGTCCCCAAGATAAATCCTGTGGGTGTACAGCCGGGAAGAAATATCTGAGAACTTACTGTATTGGAATAAAAGGAAGAACGAAATGTTCTGGAGCCACCGTTTGTTCCTCATGTTGGTTCTGACTGGATATCCTGGGGAGGGGGGAAGAAAAAAAGAAAAACACAAACAAAACCCCCACAATCAATTAAAAGCTCCGCTCAGACATTTACTAATACGATGAACTCTGAGCAGAAGTAATCTTGCTTTCATTAAGTGTCTAAAAGTGCTTTATTTAGGCAAGTAATTTCAGCTCTTCTGTGACATGTATCTACTCCATGGGCTAAGGGAGGGATGACCAACAGCCCTGCCAACTGGCCACAAGCGAGGGCAGTGAAATCCTTGTTCCTTGCCAGCATGTGCACAGAGAAAGCAGCAGTGGCTGCAGCCTGAGGCTATCCATGCAATAGGAAAGGCTCTTGTGTTAAGTGCTAACCCATGTTTTCATTCATTAGTTTCCTGCAACTAGAAATGGCCTGCCACTATGAGAAGTGACACTGCTGAGAGTTAAACATCTGTGCAGTGAATTAGTCAAAAAGAGTGTGAGGGTCATTGCGGGTCTGTATGAGCAAGGCTGGTGAGAAGTCATTGATCTGGCCCACCCATGGTTAAATAAACATGAAATGTCTAGTTAAGGCAATCCAGGAAGACATACCGGAAAAAAACCCCACCTCCCATGTGGCACAGAAGAGAACAATGTACAGCACTGACTGCAGGGAATGGCTGGGCTGATGCACTTCAGTGCCACGCCACACAGTCTGACTCACTCTCTTTTAATTTAAAATCATCACCCCTTGTCCTATTACAATAGATTCTGCTAAAAACTCTGTCCGTATCTTACTAGCTCCCTTTAAATACTGGAAGGCTTCAGTAAGGTCTCCCTAGAGCCTTCTCTTCTCCAGGCTGAAGAACTCCAGCTCTCTCAACTTGTCTGTAGCTTCTCCAGTCCTTGGAGCACCTCCATGGCCTCCTCTAGACTCAGTACAGCTGCTCCATGTTCCTCCTCATGTTGGGAGTCCCAGAGCTGCAGGCAGAACTTCAGGTGGGGGTCTCACAAGAGCAGAGTAGAGGGGGAGAATCCCCTTCCTCAACCTGCTGTCCACACTGCTGGGGATGCAGCCCAGGACACAGGTGGTTTCTGGCCTACCAGTGTGTGGCTTATATGCAGCTTTTTGTCCACAAGTCCTTCTCAGCAAGGCTGCTCTTCATCCATTTATCCCCCAGCCTGTATTGATACGGGGGGTTGCAGGTATCCAGGTCCTTGGCTGCCTGTGCTGCCTCTACCACCAGCAGCAAACACCCAGACAGTCACTCAGCAGAGAGAAGCCAGTGAGGCCTCTACCACGTGGGGAACATTTGTGGTGTTAAAAAAATTCCCAGGTTTACTCAAATAATGAAAGCAAATAAATTTAGCAGCCAGCAGAAAGCCCCTGCAGCCCTGTGTGAGCTCAGGGATGTGCTCCCCAGGTGCCAGAGCAGATCAGCGAGACTCATTCTGGAGGTGCCACAGACATTCAGTGGCTGCAGCACCTCAGCCCTGCAGTGGGAGCAGCGGTGCAGGGGTTGCCCCTTCTTTCCTGCCAAACATGTCCTGCCCAGGAAGCACTGCTCCAGCTCAGCAAGGAGCCCCAGGCACCATGCCAGCCTCCCTTACCTGCTGCCAGTGGCAGGACAGAAACTCTCTTCCCCCACACTCCAGCCTTTCTTTCTGCATCATACATCACCTTGAGGAAACACCTTTTCTTGACTCCTCTGGTCCCAGCTCTCCAAGTTTCCTCTGTATAATAACTCTTGCTGTTACCACTACTTCTGGTGGTCCACGTCCTGGTCACTGAGATACAGCCCACTGTCGAACCCCACCTTGTACTCCCAGTCACCCTTCCACTGCTCTTCTCCAAACCCTTGGAGGAAGGCCTGTTGTTACCCTGCCATCTGAAACCTGCTCATCCAGCCTCATGCCAAGACTGGTACTGTACCATGAGCCCATCTCAGTATCACTCTGTTTTGTGACTGTCATACTCCACAGTCTTGGCCACCCTGGAAGGCCAAAAAAGGCAACTTGCTGCCTCTTCTTCAACAGAGGAAGGAAGGAAGGGCTGGGTTCTCAGAGAGGTCTGCAGACCCACCACTTGTTTCAGAATCCAATTGGCAGGGCCTCTGCCACTTTATATCCATGAGATTGCTGTAGCGCCCTCGTTTTACCCCCATTCTTACCTAAATAAACAGAGCAATTAAGGAAGGTTGTCGCAGTAAACCTGCAGTAAATGAAAAACTATTGTTTTAAACATGTTTCAACATGGCCTTTTACAGTTTTTGCTAACTCATGGTCCTTCTTCCCAAAACCCCACAGGACAACTGCCTTTCATATGCAAGAATGTCCCGGGAAGGTTTCCTGGGTCTCATTGGCCTGTTAACCCCTTCCTGGGGGTGTTAACCTTTACCTGGATTGGTTTGTTCTGTAACTACCTGAATAAACAGAGCAATTAAGGAAGGTCTGCTGCTTTTACCTAGTGGAACTATGGTTTTTTCAAGTGCCTCCCGTACTTTCCTTCCACTCCTCAGAGAGTGGTACCATCAACCCAGTGAGACAGGAAGGACTGAACAGGGAAAATTCAAAGCAAGAAGCACAAGTAGCTCATTGGGAAGATGTTTTATGGAGTTACCAGAGGCTGCCAGTACACAATGGAGAAAGGTTAACAGACAGCACTGTAATCTAGAAGGGAGGTTCCTGAATAAGAACACAGTAGAAAAATAAAAAGAAAAGCAGTAGGATCTGCTAACACAGGTAAAGCAAGGAGACAACACCTCCTCGCTTGGGAATTCACTTTACCATCTCTTACCCTTGCCAGTGTCCACAGATTAGTACAACACTTATGTCCTGCTCTTCTTGCAGAGTTCTCCAACCTCATTGTGGTGGGAAAGGACTGCAACCTCTGAGAGCACCGTAGACACTGTCAGTGCTGTGTGTATTATCTCCAGGTTGTGATAAGACATGGGCAGACAAGACATGTGCAGAAGAGCTGGGAAAGCTGCAGCTCTGCAGAAGTGTCTTTGTGGTCTTTGATGTCTGAAAGACCTCATTATTTCAGCGGAAGCTTTCTCCAGTCAGGCCCCCTGCAAACCTCAATCCCAGTCTGTGATTGAGATCCCCACCTTTCCTACATCCCTCCCTTTGCTACACGCTTACCATTTGCTTCCATCTGTAAGCACATGATTGTTCATCTGGAAGGAAGAACGGCAACGGGCAATGAGCAGAGGCAGGAGCTTGTTCCCTGTCTGGCATTAGAAAAGTTCTTTCTACCACCTCATTGAGACCATCTCTGTCTATGAAATGGGGACTCCAAGTCAGCTTCACGCAGCCTTGAAACAGTCACTTAATTCTTACCAAACATCAAGCATTGTACAGCTGCTGAGTGCCACTGCTGCAAATTCTGTGGTATCCTAGGGCACAGTGTGCAAGACCAGCAATAAGATTGACCAGCATTCATACAGAGATGCATATGTAAATGATGCTACAAGGTTTTAATATACCAGAGAATAGGAAATAGGACCAATGGAGACACAGACATTTATGAAGATTATTTTTTGTTAAGGATCTAGAAATATGATACTATAAGCTGCCAAAGATGGATGCAGTCCAAGCTCTCAATTTGAAGTATTTTCAGGAAATGTATGCACTTACAAAACTTCCAAAAAACAAAACAAAACAAAACAAAACCCCAGAAGCAAACACACCCTCTCCCTCAAGCAATCAAACAAACAAAACACCAAAAAAACCCCAACCAAACAAACCCAAAAACAAACCAAAACAAAAAAAAACCAACGAACCAAAAAAAAACCAAAACCCAAACCAAAACTAATTAAGAACTCAGTTGAGGTAAAAAAAGAAAAAATAAAAGAGGATATTTCCAAGCATGAGAAAATGAGTATCACAAAGCTGAAGCAATAGGGAGACAGGGGAACGCTCTGGCTGTTCAGTACAGGCCAACAGCAATGACAGGCAGGCCACAAAGGGCGTGTCAGCTATAAGAAAGATTTACAGTGAAATTGCAGACATCAAGCAGCAACAAACTGGCAGCAGGGAAAACTGGTGGAAACATGGACATTACCTGCCCTGTCCTGTGCATTTCAGCCCTCCAACACTTCCATGGCCAGCCTGGCTAAATCATTACTGCGACTGCAGACCCCACCTGCGCAGGAGCTGGAGGGAAGGGGGGTCTCATCAGCACTAAGAGCAAAGCCTACTTGTGAACAACCAAGGGCCGTTGTGTGTTGGAATACACAGCGATAAATGGGCATTGACGTCACTACTGTATCAGTATTACTGTGCTGACAGAAGGATGTGGTGAGAGGAGGTGATGAATTCAGGTCCAAACACCCACACAATATTTATTACTGTACTGCTCTGATCTCTTACATGAGAAAAGGGTGGGAGAGATGATAAAAACTCACATAGCTAAAAGGTCATAGTGGGGCTGGTGAAAGAAGACCCTTGCAGTGGGAGGTATCAGTGTCACGGTATTAAAGGGCTAAGCCAAACTGCACAGTACAGCATGTGCCACATTGGAGACTGCCAAGCTCCACTGTGCTCAGCTTCCATCCATCCCCCAAACGGCCCCAGGACCAGGGCAACACCACCAGTCCTCAGACAACAGACAGCGATGTGGTCTGGCTCCTACACAGGTGAGGGGCTGCCCCTCCCCTATCTCATGCCTACAGCTCTTGTGTGGGCTGGGGCTCTGCAGGTGTTAGGCTGACACTGAGGGAGGGGCGGCCAACTCACCTACACCTACCTTAAAAGGGGCTGCAAGGAGCCCTGCATACTTGTGTCCTCGGCCAAGAGGGAAACGAGCAGCACCACGGAGGGATTTGGCACACACAGCATACTGTGGTGGTAGGAGGGTAGAGAAAAAGGGGCTGGAATAACCCAAGAAGGCTGCAGCAGTAAAGCTGGCACAAAGCTGCAGGGTGCAGGATGAGGGGCCTCTACATTCAGCCCTCCATGCCTCTGACCCCCTCTTTTTCCCATCTGGGAAAAACACACGTTTTAGACCTTTCAGGCCAGGGCAGGTGGCTCTTGACCACGTTTCCCTGCTAGTTGCTGGTAGCTGGGCTGGCTGTGCACTGTTAGAACATGCACACAGAAGGTCCCAAGGCTTAGTGCAGAAGCTACTCCTCACAGTGTTCTGTAGCAGTCCCTGAAAGAGACCAGCTCTCCCTTCTGTATGCTTTGTGGATCACTTACAGGCACAGTGTCAGGCCCAAGCTTCTAGAAAAGACTTGCCTTAGCTGATGGTGCCTGTGGGTTGTGGAGATTGTCACCACTGTTGGGTGCAGCGTGGGACAGCACAGGGTCAGTGAGGCTGAGCAGCTAAGCTAGACATTCCCCAGGCAGTTAGTAACACCCTTCTGTTGTGAGGATAGCAGACCAGGACAGAGGTGCAGCTTTTGCTCCCTGATCACACAGGACACTCCAAGGTGTGCCAGTACTGTTATTTGTGCAGAGGAAGGAGGGAAATATATATGATCAGTCTAAAGAGTGACAGTCTGCCTGGCACAAACCATACTGCTTTTAAACATGCAATTGTATGCATTTGATATTACAAACTCATTTGTAAAACAAAACCACTGATGGCACTCATCAGTGGTATAGCTTTATAGATTTAAATATATTGCACCTAAAGGCCTGTTTTTCTCAAACTTAACTCACTAAAAGTGTAATCTCAGCCCAGCTTGCAGTGGCAATATTCACCAAGAAGCAAGTGTGAAGGGCACACCAGGGAAGGCTTGGCAGATTCTGCTAGAGTTATTCATGACCCAAAAACATTTTGCCATGACTGGAAGAAGGGTAGGTATCTGTAGGTATTTATCAGCAAGAATACATACAGAGAAAATAACAATCAGAGCTGACAATTCTTTTCTGTAGGAGAGGGAACTAGTCACACTTGCAGTTATCAAGTTCATGGTATGGGGAAAAAACTCCCCACAAACAGTACTACCTCTGTATTACCTCTGTATTTTCTTCCTGTCACAATGGAGTTAAACCAATATCCTCAGCACCATCAAAGATACAGACCTGGCATAACTCTGGAGTCAAAGGCACCTTTACTGGCTGGTGACATTTAGGAGGAAGATAATTGTACATTACAATAAATGAAAAATAGCAGGAGAACAGCTGAGACATGAGTAACAGTGTTATAGTGGAAGGGAAAGCAATAGAAGAAACCACCTCAAAGCTCAGGAAATGGGCTAAAATATGAATGAGCCAGGCAGAAAGCGGAGGTGTTAGTCAGCAAAGCAGCAGGTTGAAAAACACCCAAGCTCCCCAGGTGGTAGCTGTGAGCTGACACAGGATGCTGCAGGGGAGGGAGGAGGGCATTGCCTTCAGGCTGGGGAATGCTGAGTGCCATCTGCAAAGACTCCAGCACTCTGCCCTCCTGCCTCCCTTCTGCCTTTGCCAGTTTTCTGTAGCTGCCAACACTGGGCTCAGCCTCTTGTTTCACCCAGTATCCATCAAGTCTGAAACTGCATGAATTCTGCATATCCTCTGTAAGAGGACATCACTTTGGCTCCTGACAGCAAAAAAAGCTTACCTTCCCAGAGCTGTGACTATGTATGTCTTGCACACACGGAGGAGATAGCACAAAGACTTGTATCTTCTCTTAGGAAATCACCAGACACATGCTGGTAAACAGAAACAGGAATGACTGTGCCTGTGAACTCACCCTGACCATCTGGAACAGAAACCTACAGCTCTGCTCAGGCTCAAGCCCAACTCCCTGCAGCATGCAATACATCTCTGCACGAGGTCAGCAAGGCTGTCATGCATTCCCACAGAGCTCACCTGAGTCAGCAGAGCTGGCAGAATTCCTTGCTCCATTCATGCACGTTGGCAGAACCTGACCCTGTTAGAAGTAACATCTATCAGCTTTGTCTCCAGATCTCTGCAAACAAGGATGCACCAAGACGAGAGCTCCGCTGCTGCCACACAGCTATTCATGGCAAGAGCCTCACCTGGACCCCATGGAGCTTTAGTTTACCACAACTGTCAAAAAGCAGCATGCCCCACCTATGCTGCCTGGCTGCAAAGCTTCACAGCAGCTCCTCCACACCTGGGGCTGGGTGTAGCAGTGGAGTGTGCCTTGGGTAGCTTCTGGTAGCTCTTACAGGGAGAGAAACACACCAGCTGTCTTCAACCTCTGACTGTGGCAGTACATTTAAAGCAAAGCAAACGGCTCACACAGCACACAGTAAGCTGCAGGGGATGGCTGGCTGCATCCCTGAACCACAGAACACACAGTCCTGACACAATTAGTGACTTCTCATGTCACTGGCAGCAATATACTGTGTCTGTAGAAGAAAAGGTGAGAAGGTGGTGACTTTTCAGAAAAGCCATCACTGTAGGCCCCCTCTGCTACAAAATCTTGCTATGCAAGCCCAATATAGGAGCACAGCTGAAGGTTTTTAAGTCATAAGAACAAGAGGTGGCTTGACCAGAAGTAGGAAGAAACCATGAAGCTTCTGGACTCTCCTGTTGTCTGTAGCAGGGACCCCGCACAGCTCAGAATGAGGCCACAAAATAGGCAGTACACACCAAACTGTGGGTCTTAATTCCTACCCTAGTGAAGGAAACAAGGCATGGCTTCATGGCCCCTGTCATGTTGTGTAGGAACATACTATGTGCTTCTGGAGCACTTCAACCAGGCAGCAGAGGGGGCAGACCACCCAGCAGCAAACTGCCCTGCACAACCTTTAAGCCCAGGGCCTGCCAGACACATGCCCTGGTCAGCAATTGCAGCACAGCATGAACCAGCTCCTCCAGACCTCAGCTGGCTACTCACCACAGGCACTGCCCCCGTGGCCAGCCATGGCCAGTGCGTTCCTGGTCCTCACAGCAACTCTAGGGCATCAGGACAAGAACTGGGCAGTGGTTATAACCCTGAGCCAGATGTGGAAATTCTACACCCAGAACACAGTCTACTGCTTTCTCACCTCATTGTAGCTCTTGCTGCTGTGTGGGTGGCTCACTGCAAGTGAAACCAACAGTAGCTGAGCTGGGGAAAAGCAGCCAACCTCAAACTCTTCAGCTTACGGCAAATTTCCCCATGTCTAAGAGCTGGGGAAACAGCAGCAAGCAGGAAAGTCCCAGTGCTACATATTAGTCACCAATTCAGTAAACTTCAAGCAGAGGACAAACACCACACTGCTACAAATGTCCTACTCTTATACAATGGCATGTGATGAAGGAAGCAGCTGATCCATCACTGAACTGCGACAGGAGCTCCTTAGGATGCCTGTCACACTCCATGGACTGGGGCAGGTCTAGCACCGTCATCTCTCTCTACCAAAGACAGGCTGTGGCTCACTATAACAACTTTTGCCATGACAATTGCCACGCTGCATTCAGAATACAGGAACTTAGGTCTCCTGCACAGATGGTCAGAGTTCTACAGAGAGTATTCTGGCTAAGAGCTAAAAAAGAAGTAAACAGCTGCTTCTCCCGTCATGCAGCTAAATGTGCCACAGCAGCCAGTTCCCCATTCTGTTGATCTAAGGCTGCAGCCTGTTTTTTTTTCTCTTTCATCCTGCAGACTTGCTGGAGGGGTAGACAGCCAGTGGTATGGAAATTTCCATGTTATAGAAATACATAGAAGGAACGGGTTGGAAGCAGGACAGCAAAAGGGACAAATAGAGAAAAGACCCTTGAGATGTAAAGTTCCCCTAAACATTGCTTTCTCAGCTTGTCACAAGGAATGAGAACGCTCAGGACTTAGCAAACCAGTGGTGCTGCTGACAGCTCTATTAGACACTCTGGGAAAACACTCTGAGGTATGGCAATTCAGTAAGCTTTAACTCTGGTTGTGTTAGTGAGGTACCTGGAAAGCGCTCTCTTCCTCACTTGACTGTTTTTCCTTTGCTTTGGAACAATCTGCTTTGAGAGATGCCAGCCCTGCAGCTGCAAACCAGACCAGTTCACTGCTCTCCCTGCTGGGATTGCCAGCAAGTTCCTGCTGAGCTCTTGCTTGGCTTCCGACCTCGTCACTGCGGCGCAGTTGGAGGGACCTCGAGGGCTGTGGATGCGGCTGCAAGGGCTGATGAGACACTGATGGCACAACACAGCTCAGTCACAGCAGAGTGGTGAAAAAAGCCAAAATTCTGGGTAATGCAAGATCATGATACATCATCACATGGGAGCCTGGGGCAGACCTTGCGCTCCGCAATCTGCAGAGGTGGGAAAGCCATGTGTGTGTTTGTGCATGTCCACACGTGCCTGGGCATTGCAGTGCACAGTTCCCCCAGTATTAGTAAAAAACACGTATGTCTTGTGAAAGCAACTGCATGCAAAATAACGCACTTTAGAAGCACCTCTGTCAGGGCTAGAACACAAACTGCACAAGTCATGTTCCCTAAGGGGTTTTCTACAGAAAAGACATGGCTAGGAGAATGAAACTGTCCTCTCAGCCTCCATTCACTAAGGAGTGATGCATAACTCCACAGTCAGAGATAAACCCTAGGGAACAGGGTTTTGGATGTCACAACCCCCTCATTTAATTGTCTTAACCCTTTGTTCCTTTGGCCCCATCACTGCAACACTTAAAAGAACTGGTTTTCTTAGATAAAGCTCATGGTGGATGAACACCTGGACATCCTTGCATCCTGCCTGAATGATGTAGGGTCACAAAGCAAGATATAGAGGCATGTTATTTAAAAAGCCGACCCTGCCCTAAATTAACTTGTCCCTACCCCTAAGAACTTGACTCCACATCCTCAAGCTCCTGCTCCATACTAGTCTTGTGGTTATTGTTTGTTTTCCACAGGCAACGAAAAACCTTGTGATTGACGGGAATTTGCCAACAGATGATCTGTACAGCTGCATATTTCCAAGGAGCCAACACTGCTCAGAAGAGAAACAAAAAAAAGCTAAGCCTGGGGCATTTCTGCAATGGAAAAAGTGTATTGGAAGTAGTTTCTCCTGAACTGGGAATACACCAGCTTTTTTTCTCGGGAACCTATTTCACTCATGGTGAGTCAGGTTGCTAATATTTGGTAGGCAGCCAGGTGAGAAGGATGTGAAGGTGAAGTGATTGTGCAAGAGTAATAAATAGCATTAGGCTAAAACTTGGCACAAGCCTCCACTTGCACTGCAGCTTTTCAAAGCAAACTGAAAACCACTGAAAATGCACTTACTATGATCAGTAATTCTCTGTCCTGGCAGGAGCCCTGCACTAGCAAAAAAGACATGCCTGGAGGGTTCCAGCCTCCGGGAAGGAAGCTCCTCTCTCAGGAGGGTGAGTTGCCTCTGCAGGCACTGGCTGGTCCCCAGGTGGTGAGCTCAGTCCAGATCCTTCAGCGCCAGCCCGAAGTCACAACTCCCACACACTGCCCTGGGGGCAGATCACCAGTCTGAGATGGAAACCTGTCATTTGAAACCTACCTGGGTTTCAAAGCCTGGCAATTGCTCTGGATGGCAAAAGGGTCAGGGATGGAGCATGGAACGTGAACTCACCTCCCACCATGGCCAGGCCCCGTGTCTGTCACAGGACAGGTGGGAGCCAGACAGCTGTCCCCCAGCCCCCTGCCCATCTCCAGTCCTGGTTTATAGGAAGGCATAGGAACAGGGATCCCCTTCTCCAAGAGTTAAGAGTCCAATTTCGCCAGAGAAATACTGAAGGGAGAGAAAGGGAAGAATACTTCTACACAGAAAGCCCTCTGATGGAAATGTGCAGACCAGAGGGCATAGCTATGCAGAAGAAAAAAAGCCAGGGAAAGGCAGAATGGAGCTGGGGCTTAGCAGAGAACCAAGTGGTCCAGCAAACAGCTTTTCAATCTTGGCCCGAGCAGACCTCTCCAGCCAAGCACAAGCCTTTCTGCAGGATTTCACAAAGAACACAAGGAAGAGCACAAGGACTAGGAGGGGAAGAAAGCACCAGTGCTGTCCCTGCGCCTCCCAGAACATCCCTGTGCTACTAGAGTAAACAGTGAGTAACCCACTCCAGGCAGCACTATTAACTCTTGGATTTTGCTTAAACTGGACTTTGTGGAGTCATCTTAGTTATGAGGCAGACCATGGCCTCTCTGCATCCTGCTGTTTCACTGTTCCAGTGCAGCTGTGCCTGATGGGTCCTAAAAAGCACCTTCCTCTGTCTCACAGCCTCCCACCTTGCAGAACTTGTTCGGATGCTAACTACAGCAGTGACCACCCTCATGTAAAGAAAAGAGTATTTCTGACAGAATTAAACCGCTCCTGAGTGAAAATAAAATTTAATTTGACATTTTTGGTTAAAACAAATAAATGACATGTTCATCAGCACCTTAGCTACAAGCAGGAAGATCTTCCACTATCCACCACTGTGGCAAAAGTGAGCTACGACCCAGCGCCTGTACAAATATTAACTATCCCATCTAAATATAGATACACTGCAAGTCTCCTTCCTGGGCTTACATACCTTTTTTTCAGTGTTGTAAAACTGATGAAGTTACCTCTACTACTTGGCCAACTTGGAAGAGAGATTTGCAGTACAAAAATTTTACTTACAAAATATGTTAAAACCAGTTGCTGTGTTTAGCATTATGGTTTCCTTCCTTACAAATGGGAATACATTCTAATACACAAAACATTACTTGATGGTTCTTAACTGTTTTGTGCCACTGCCAGCATACTAGGGTGGAATTTACCATACCAAAATATATGATAACACTGTAGAGGTTCGGAGTTGTCAGTAAAATTTCTTGAATAATTATCTAACAAGAAGTGTATACAGCCTTTAAGATGCATGCATAATCCCCATTCCAACCAGATAAGAACAAGAAGCCAAAAAAAATGTTTCATGGAAGTATGGTGTTGGACCACACATTAGATAAGCTTTCTGGGAAAACACTGCTTAGAAATGTCTGATGCCATTTACAGCTGCAGAAGTATGAAGTAATTCTGCTTGCTTTTACAGAATAAGAAACTAATGACCAATAATAGCACTGCATAAGCCCAAATGACACTACTCTGTATTCCATGTCTTGATTGTGCTGGTATGGAAACATACATCCCATGCTAGGGCGAGGCACACAGGCCAACACCCCCTACCCCAAAAGAAATAAGTTATGGAAGCTGTGTACTAGGTCAGTCACACCCCCTCTGACCTGCACCTATGTCCCACTTCCACATCCCTGTTGTGTGCTTCCCAAGCAACAAACAGCCAGGGCAGTAACCACAGGAACTGTACTAAGAACTGCTGCTTCTGTAGCTGTTGCTCCCTTTTAGAGATCACTCGCAGCTGGAGACACTTCAGCTCTAGCCTCACCCAGCAGAGCTGCTAGGTTGCCACCCCAGTTGTCCCCCAGAGGCCTGCACCACATCCTGGCTGCCAGTCCCAGGCAGGCACTAGTGCTACAACCCACTGAATCATGTGTGATCTGTAGCAGCCCCCATTTCAGTCAAGATTGAAATAACAAGCAACATTTCAATTTGCCATACAGTTTATTTCAAAGGCTGACTCAGTCTTGGCAAATGTGGCTAAGCTACCTCCATATAGCTGTTGTCCTCTTGGGCAAGGGCTTGCACAAGTTCCATTTTTTTCTCATTTTTCCTGCTGTTTTCCCTTAACAGTTCTATTGGTCTTTTTTTAATAGCAAGTGCCAGTCCGGCGCCCTCACTGGGAATGGTGTGAGAATCAGCACGACTGGAGTTACTCACAAGACGATGAGGCGACAGCTTGTCTGAGATGTGGAGCTCCAGGGGCTCTGCAGTTTTTCTGCCTAAGTTTAGCCCAATGCTGTCCAGTGATGCTGGTATGCTGGCTGCTGAGCCACTCCCCTTCCCTTCTACATGCTTCAGCATCTCTTCACTTCCCTCTGCATCTCCAAGTTCCCTCAAGTGGTTGTGTGGGTGGCAGTGGCAGTCAGTCTTCAGTTTGTTATTGCTGTTCTCTTGCATTACTTTGCCAAAAGGGCTAAAGCTGCTCTGTTTTGTCCCCTGTGTAGTTCTTTCTCTGCTGTTTAAATCTTGACAGTTCAGCTCTAACAAATGCAAACAGTGTTCCTCTCTGCTGCCATTTTCATCATTGTTATCACTAGACAGCTCATTAGAGCTATTGATCCAAGGGCTGCCATTACTGGTCTGTGTGTCATTCTCACTAGAGGCTAAACCTGGGACAATGCTGCAATCAGGACTCTGAACAGTCAAACACACACAGTCCTTTGTCCTTAGGTCAAGTTCACAGACTGCAGTATCTGGAGGTGCTTCTTTGAGGTTATTGCACAGACCAATGAAGGATTCATGTAATGAGATAACCTCATTGTCACAGTATGGACCATAATATTTACCTGCACTGTCAAAAGGCTGATAACCTGATGGCTGAGGTGCAATAGGGTAAGAAATTATATTGGTTTTCTCTGGAAAATTTTGATATATTACTTGCTTATGTATTTCTTCCTCTGATAGGAAAGCTGAACCACCTTCATTTGCATGTGTGAAGAAAGATGGAAAATCAGTACACTCTGAACAGGTGTTTGGAAAGTCAAGCTCAGTGCAGGGAGATCTGTAGTTGGCGTAACGTGTCCCACTGCCAGCAGGCCGAGCAATTTGACCTCTAGAGCTGCGTCCTGGTATCTCTGCCAATTGTCTTGGAGGCTGTGAGGAACACGCACTGTCAAAGCACACAGTCAGGCTACTGTTGGCCACGGAGTGGGACATGAGAGCATCGAAGCTCCTGTAGGCAGAGCCACAGGGCTCCAGGGATGGAGATGTAAGGGAGTCAAAGCTCTTGTAGGCAGAGCCACAGGGCTCCAGGGATGGAGATGTAAGGGAGTCAAAGCTCTTGTAGGCAGAACTACAGGGCTGCACAGATGGAGATGTAAGGCAGTCAAAGCTCTTGTAGGCAGAACCACAAAACCTCATGGGTGCAGACACAAGGGTATCAAAACTCTTGTTTGCAGGGTTCTTTATTCTGTCTGTTTTGGTCCCAGAAAATGGTTTATTTGTAGATTCCTGGATCAGGACACAAGAGTCCTGCTCACTTTCTGAACTGCATAGAAAAAGGCTTTGATGAACCATTTGTTGAAGATCTCTTGCATCCAGAGAAGCAGAATTTATGCTGGAGCTCCGATAACCAGATTCAAAGGATTCTTCCGACAGTTCTGACTCCTTGCTGGATGTACTACAATTGTAGTCATCTTGAGAGGCTTTGGTGAAAAGAGAGGCTGTATGGGAAATATCACACGGCCGCTGACTCTGGGCTGTGCTTTCTTTTGGATTTCGCTGTGATGGATTTTCCAACTCAAGTTTCTTGAAGGTTTTCCTCTCACCTGTGAGGATGTCTAGGTCTTTATTGTCTTGCATATTATTTTCATCTGCCAGGAGTGCATCAAACATGTTAGCTAGTGCCTCATTGTGCTCTCTGAAAACATCGATGCTGCTCTCACAAGGCTCAAACATGGTGATCTGGTCGCCAGTCTCCTCCTGGCTCCCAGTCTCACTGTCTGTTAAACATTCACAGATTTCAATGTCTTCAAATGGAGTTGCATCAGGGGTTAAAACTACACTGCTGCCTTTTGGCAACCACTCTCCACACTTGCTGTGGCAGCTGCAAGATTTCTCAACATTTCTGATGTTGTTTTGGCTTGACAAACTTTGAGCCAGACAGTTCTTGCAACTTCTGTTTTCCGAAGTCAAAAGGAAAGGACAGTTAATGTTTATGTAACAGGAAACTACTTTATGCTGTAAAGCAGAGGTGTATTTTTTAATATCTTACTTACATTTGTTTTTCCACAGGAGTCTGCTTTAAGTCGTGGAAAGGGAACTTAATTTCATCAAAGTAGCAGAAAACTGAAAACTAATAAGGACATAAATGAGATTTGGGACACATGTGAAATGTATTTAGTATCCCCTGCACTAGACAGACAATAGCTCTTAGTACACATTCTACTTCTGGTGATCAGGAAAAGGTATTTTTTGCAAAGCTTTTAAATTACCTTGACATTTTTTACAACCAAATGGCTCTTTGCTGGATTTGGGATTTCATCCCACCATTCTTTCTTCACTCTGCAAGGGAAGAATGAAAATTGTTTGTTTTGACCACTTGGGCTTCATCAGTGTATATTTCCCTCTTCTGTTCTCCTCTCCCTCTTAGGCATCTGAATTGCAGCTACAGGAAGTGCTTGTTCTGTACTTCTCCAAATGCTGCTTTTCATTAAACCAGTGCAAAGATGTCTGTATGTTTGGTATGTGACTGCTCTGCACTATGCAAGTCACATGTTCTTCTAATCTTCTTCTAATGTTTGAAATTATCTGTGAAACAGGTAAGATCTCACTTCCAAACTACACTAAAAAAAAATTTAAAAGAAATAAAGACATTTAACCATCATTACTGGAAGTCTAGCAAGACTGCTGAACCCATACCATAACAAGACCATTATAGTAAGATTAATAGAGACTATTCAGAAAATGACAGAGCACAACTGATTCGTTTTTATAAAACCTCTGTTCAGACAGCTGATAAAGGTATTGAGAAAACCCAAACCATCAGAGTCCTGTACTAGCAGACATTCAGCTTATCAATAGCAATACTGATAGCTGTGTAAGCTGTTATTCTATAAACCCTGAGCCAGTGTGATACCTACTTTGTAAAACAGAAGTAGCAAATGACAGATCCTGCCATGATCAGTATGCAGGATATGGGCACAGCCATCTGCAGAATGTCTTCAGCTGTCACTTGATAATCTGTCAAAAAAACCCCAGACATTTACATGTGAGTGTGCATCTAAATAAAAGCACTGGCAATACCAAATTCATTGCTGCTCTTCTGCACCTTAAAAAACCGCTCCTTCAGAGCCTCCAGCAGATAAACAACAGACCCTCAGAGGTTTGCTATACTTGATGGTGTGTGGTGTGTCAGAGACCAGCAAATGTACTGTGACCAGTTACTTGGGAGTGTCAGGAGCTGGGATATCAAACGTGCACTGTGAGGCCCAGGAGTTGCCTTTTTATGGTTAGTGTCTTTGGAAGCCTTTACAGACATATTCACATTACATACAAAACGATGAAGATGATGATTCCGTAACTCTCCTCCAAGAGGGGGAGCAGCAGGGTATGAAGGCTATACCATCCTTTTCCCAAGCTGCTATTTCTGACAGCATTACCATAGTGAAATTCAACTTCTTCACTCCATTCACTCCAGTAGGCCGGGTAGTCTGTGTAGTTACACCTGAGACTTGCAACGTAATCGTACCCCCTCCTCAAGGAGCTTGCAGTAATCTCAAAGCTTTTTGCCTGGAAGTTAATTGCTTTTACAGAAACCTGCAAAGAAAGTGAGAAAGTTCACTTTGATTTCTTTATAAGGTGAAGGGTTAGTGATGGCAACTAAATACCAATGGTGTTATGTGTTTCAGTGATCTGTCACAAAGGAGCAATTGAATAACTGTGTGTAACACTGCAGTTTGCTGTCATCAGCGGGTATTTGTGACATGCCACCACGTATGTTCTTCTTCTACCAGAAGCAGCCCAGCCCTAACGCACTGGATTGTTCAGGAGGGTGTCTTAAGTGCCTCAAGCACTCCACGGAGCCACCAATAGCCTCCAGCTTCCTGATGCCTGAGGAGCTAATGAAGTTCAGGGAACAGAAGCATTGTATTTTCAATCTCTGACTATTGCAAGCAGCAGACCATTTGGGGTGGCAGTCAGAACAGTTTCAGTCCTTTAACACCCAGCTGAATCACCGTGGGGCAAGTGACCTTGAGATTAGATCAGCTGGTTACAACTTGGTGCTAATAATGCCAAGGTCATGTGTTCAATCCCCTGTATGGGCCATTCACTTCAGAGCTGGACTTGCTGATCCTTGTGGAACTCAGAATGCTCCGTGATTCTGTATGATCAGGAACACTGCGGGACTCGCCCTTGCTGGCCTTTACACCATTATTCATGAAGTGGTTTCAAGACTTTTCAGAGGACTTGTTAAACTTGAAAGCTCCAGAGAGACTGAAAATGAAGAGTCTACTGGCTGTGTCTTACCTCCATTGGGTGCTGCTTCCTCCAGTATTTCAGTTCATAGATGACTGGCTGTCCAGAGAGCGTGGATGGAGGAGAGTAGCTCTCCTCCCAGCTCAGATTGAAATTACCATTTTCAGCTTTCTCAATGGCAAGATTTTTGGGGGCCCTCGGCTTAACTGTATGTCAAAATACAATTAAGGAGAACATAAAAATGGGAAAGAACTGATGGAGAGATCAGAGTGACAAGCATTCACTAGAGACCAGAATATCACCGCAGTTAGTGCACTTAGCCCCTGTCACTCTGCTGTAGCACAAGGATAAAGAGGACAAACCAGAGCAACTTTAAGGAATTTATTAACAAGCACTGATTCTTCAAGCTGGCTAAACAAGCTGCAAGTACAGCCTTTTGGTGCACTGGATGCAGCTTTCAGTCTGGAGAAACAAGAACGGCCTGTGCTCTGACAGGAGCAGCTGTGGGACAGCCAAGCTGTCCTGGCTCCCTGTCTCTGGGAAACTGAGGCAGGTTCCTGTTTATCTGGCTGATAAACAGCAGCAACAATCTAGTATTCTGAAATGAACCAACTCCTTGGTCTGCCTAAGCTATGTGAGTGATTTCTCCGAGTGTTTGAGGTGACAAGCGTTACCAATGCACACACTGTTCTGACCAAACTGGGGGCCTAGGGAGAGACATGAACTGTATCTACAACCTGTCCCGTGAGAGAGCAGATTTATGCACTTTTAATCACTGACTGTTATAATCTAACAGTAATTACTGTAAAAAAATCTGTTCATGTGGCATGATTTAACTTGCGTGAAGTATCAGAGTATCAGAGACAGAAATGGAAGGGATAGCCTAGTGTCTTTCTAGAAACTGAAAGTAACACATTCCTCTTCACCTTGTAATTCTACAGTCTCAAGTAAAAAGCATTAAAATCTAAGATCCCAAACTGCTGCTGGCTCACAGCTGAGAGGGTACAGCTAGAGAAAGAATCGCTCTCTGCTTTCTCCATTACTTATACTCATTCCTTAGGAATCTAACCCAGAATCAGGTTTCTAAGACAAACAGACCTTGCATTTAAGCCAGCATGGCACCTTCCACCTCTGACAAGGAAAAACTTCTCTGGTGACATGAATGAGGAGTTAGCTAGGATTGCAAAGCCTGGACCCAGACATCTAAACAATTTCTTACCAACAAGGGCTGGTGTAACATTGTAGTTCCATATATCAGTCCCATTGAACTGTAGAGCTAAAATATATGTGAGGCCTGATACAAAATAATCTGGACATATTGTGCAAGTGCACCTTAAACTGTCTTTTCCATTCTCAGGAATACACACGTTTCTGAAAAACAGGCACAAAATCATGTGATGTTTAGAGAGTGTGACACACTATTCCTTGAAAAGGTGAAATCAAGCTTCCCAATGTGTAGAGCTAATCAAATCTGAGACAAACAAACTCAGTTCCTAGAAATGTTTCCAAACCAAATTTGAGATTCCCAAACAACCCACCCTCTGCAGACACCCCTTGGATATCTGAATTGCACAAATGAAAAACTTGACAAAAGGGCTAAGGATTGATCCCAAGAGATAAAATTACCACTCTTTGTCACACTTCAGTGTCTGAAAGAGCAGACTAACAGCTTGTTAGTACAGGAACAGGCTTACTGCAGTGCATGAGTGAGGTTATTTGGATGTGGTTTTGGTGAAATGATACAGAGAGGAACAGGAGAACCCAGGTCTTCCTTTGCAGGAGATGATGATCAGCCCTGCTGCACAACAGGCACAACAGTCTATGCCTCACCATGGAGTTAGACTGCATGCAGGCAAAATCACCTGGGCTCCAAGGGAGAGTACCTTTCACACAGGCTACAGACTGGTAAATCAGGTAAGAGTTCTCATGAAGAAGGTAAAATTTGGCATGAAATGAGGGGTTTGTTAACTTATAACAGCCCTAACACTCCTACCAGTAGGATCCCTCCTCTGTACCAAGAGAATGGAGAGTTCTGTGGAAGATTAGGCCACTGAACAGTGTGCTGTTAATTGTAGCAACCCATTTCACTCCTGGCAAGAAGAATAATCTGAATTACATTTTGTCCCAGACATCCATGGTAGAGGGTGGGATTTAAAGCCAATAGTGACTGTAAGATATACGAAGCTCCAACAATGGCAGTGGAACATCTCACTAAACACTTACGACACAGAAGAAATCTCCTTGCTGTAGCTGAGTAGGAATTCTTTGGAGCAGTTAGTTTGTGCAGGCACCTTCCAGTGACAAACCAGCTCTTTGTCAAAGTCAGTGAAGCATGCAAATTCCTGTACGTGTCCAGCAGTCATAACTAGGGAGAAGCAGCAGAAACATTATCTTTTTAATTTAAATAGAGCTACCAAACCACTGTAAATTAATTGAAAGCACTGTTATCTTTTGAGTTCAGGTAAATGGCAAGAGGGGCATGTCACCAACTGTCTCCACCTATCTGGACAATGTCTATGATCTTGGAAAGAAAGAGTCTGCAATAGTAACACTGAAATAAAAAGGCACAACTCATCCAGCACGGACTTCCAAGCACAGAAAATCTAATTCCAATAGCTTTACGTAAAACACATCAGCATTTAATTACAAAATCACATAATCCCATCTGTTAAATACAAAAGGTTCAAAAACCAAAATGCGGATAATTAACAGTCAAGACCAGGATCACTGGCTACAGGCACGACTCGTGTTTTACCTATAATGGTTCTAAAATCCCAAATGCATGCCTTCTGCCTCCCCAGAGCGGCTCCCCAGTGCCCAGATGATCTTCCCACCACAGACTTTCCTCAGCACACACTTGATTTCACACAGTATTTCCTGTTCTGTCGTCTCCTTGCAATTGTTCTGAGCACTCGGAGCCCAGGAGAGACTGAGTCACAACGTGCCCGGCACTGGGGGCGGGTACAGGAAAGCCAAAAGCCTCTGCACTCCCCACGTTCAAATTTATAACCTCTTTCACTGTCGGTATATAAGTAAAAAACACACAATCCTCAGTATCCCTTCCAGCCTCACTTTGTATTCTTTCAATGCACTCCACATGAGGGAGACGCGGAACAGGAGAGGAAGAGCTCTGTGACAGTCAGGTCACGCTGTTGTTTGGACTAACAGTGTGCCAACCCTGGGACTGGAGCATGATCATTTCTCACTGAGGCACTCAGAAATAGCTAATACTTTTATTATCCCGGACAATTACTTGCCTTTTCTGATGTTTGATTTCTCTTTTATTGGTAAATAATAATACCTCTCTTTTTTTGCACAAGTTATGCAAATATAAATCCTTCTTTCCTACATTACAGCTCAGCAAGTTAAACTGCAACACTTTAGCAGTCACACTTTCTTATTTTAAAAGAATCCTTATCCTGTTAGTGTTGTATATATTTGGTTGCCATTTGTAATTTCATTAGTAGGTTTTTTTCCACTTTAAAATGTACTTTTGCCAGAAGTACTAACATTTTAAACCCTTTAAAGATGAACATTATTTTTCAATGTGTTAATGATCTTATGCTTTCAAGAATACTTCAGTTAAATGAAGCTCTTCATGCTGTGTTAAGCTATGATGATTAACAGCTTTACTTTATCTTGCCTTTCAGTGGTCCTCATGTCTTTTCAGAACTCTAAATAATATTCTCTGCTCTTTTCCCGTGACCTTCTCGCTTTTCCATCTCTGGTACACCATATTCTTTTTTAAACCTCAAATATTTGAGACTTTTTTTTTGAAATTACATACAGTACAGAATTTATTTTGAGTTAGTGTTGTTAAAAAATGGAACTGAAATACTTAATTTCTTGTTTAATCCTCAAATAGTACACCATGTTGAAGAAACTTAAAACATGTAGTTAACTAGGCAAATAAACCCAAAAAACACTGTAAAATTAAACTTTGATATAGATCATTTATAGAAAATGTGAGATTACCCAGATCAGAGAACGCAGCCAATGCACTCTCACAAACCTTGATTCAACTGCGCTATTTCATAGTACATAAGACAGTAGCTAATAAATCTTCATTTTTTTAGAGACAGGCTATTTTAAGCTGTCTTTTAACTATTTTGATTTGCTTTATAAAACAAAACGAGACCTAAGAAACTGTAGACACTGCAGAACTAGTAAAACAAATTACAGCAAGCAAAACGTAACATTAATTTTCCAGAGAATAAAAATGCATTACTGAAAACCATGACTTTATATACCTAAATTGTAATCAATATCATAAAAGATGCAAGGAAAAATCATTATTATATTCAGCCTCTGCTAGCTGAACTTGACAAAATAACCCTTGAGGAACCAGCAGCACTTGGACTCAACACCTCCTGCCAGGCCGACAGCACAGCCGGGACATTCCGGACCCCGTTCCTCCTCCACCCCTGCACAGGCACAAGTCACAACCAGGGCCTGCCAAACCTGTCCAAATCCAGGCACCTGCACGGTGGCAGAGAGAATGCAGGAATTTCATTTGGAGTTACTTGGGGCTCCTTCAGCGTTGTACCTGCCTGTGCTTCCTACCAGAGAGGAGGAGCTCAGGCCTCCCGTGCCCGGGGAAGGAGCAGGCAGTGAAAGCCTCCCACAGGCAGTACAGGTTTCACAGAATATTCTGAGTTGGAAGGGACCCACAAGGATCACTGAGTCCAACTCTTAAGTGAATGGCCAAACAGGGATGGAACCCACAACCTTGTTATTATTAGCACCATGCTCTAACCAACTGAGCCCATCTCAGAGATGTCCAGCGCAGATCAGATAATGCAGAAGGAGATGACTTTCCAAAGCTGTTTCTCCTTTCTGCAAATTTCTAATTTTTCTAGACCCTATGGAAAAGTTTAATGTAAAGAAAAAAATATAAGAATTTATTCTAGTATAAGGCTATTTCTGACATTTGAACTTACAAATTTTATAGTAGTTAATTAGTGGTAATAGCATTGCCTACTGGTCATGGAAAAATGCTGTCAATAAAAACTTCAGTATAATAATCTAAAATATTGACAAACATACCTTCATTTGTTGTATATGAAAAGAAAAGGATCCAAAGGGTATATGGTACAGCACGTGGGAGTCTTGCCATCACTGACAATGGTCTGGTTCAGCAGGGAAAGCCGTGACGCAGTTCTGCCAACAGCAAACATTATTGTGAGCTTACATCCCTGTGCTAATTAAGGTCAGGGTGTACACAGTCTATCAGAGCCTATCACTCTGCTAGATCTCGGGATTCGGGTTCCCTGCTGTGCCTGCTTCCCACACCCTGCACCTAAAATGAACTCATGAACAACGAGACATGTAGAAGAATAAGGAGAATACAAATGAGCCAGAAGACTTTTCTGCAAAGTTTTGATGACAGAGGATACAAGACTGACATACTCTCCTCACCTATTAGAAAAGGCAAGCTGCTAGCATGTGAACTATTAAAAGCATAAGCACTAGACCAAAATCAGTGACACTGTCACCAAAGCCCTATGATTCCACTCAGATAACTGAAAGGATTTAAGAATGAAGTGTCTGGTCTACTGACTAAAATGTTTTCCTTAAGTCCTATCACCTGTAGGATGATAATATGGATATCACCCTCTTGAAAAAAATGTTAGCAAAGAACTCTGAGCATTGGTCCAACAGAATGCAGATTCATTAAAACAGTAAATAATTAGAGGTTGTAAAGCACATACCTAATCATGGTATGACCAGCTAAACTTCGGAGAAGGAAAATCATGCAGCTTTTACTTATTAGAATTCCTTAAGCATTGTAAAGCCATTTATTTAGGTAAAGTGAAAACAGGTGAAATAACTTTGGACTTAAAAAAAAAAAGCATGTTTCCCCAGGATTTTTTTGCTGATGCAATGCAGCCACTTAGTGGAAGTCCATATTCCGCATAAAATACGGCTACCAGCTTTCATATCACTACAAATAGACATGAGGCATTTAAAATTTTAGTGTATTTGTAGGTGAAGTTACGCTAACTAATATGCTTTTGGCTTTGCATTCAGTATAATGAGGGATAAAATTTGTTCAGCAGCACACTGTTAACACTGTTAACACACAACTTTTTGGTCCCTTCCTCTCACGCTCTTAGAATTTTCTAACCTCCATGTTGGGACAGAGTGTTCTTGCTGCCAGCAAGCTACAGCTGCTCTGTTTACATCTGTAAAGTTCCCAGGTGGCACATCAGTTTTTATTTCGAAGCCTCATGATTCTCTCAGTGTTACAGAGTAAAGAGGAGAGAATTCCTCAGATCTCCATTAGCAGGAGAGAGGTGCTGGACGTTCTGCAGAAGCTTTGGCAGATTCTGAAGTCGCAGAGATCACTGGAAGGTATTTGTGGATGACAGATGGATATCCTCTGCCCCAGCCACAGAACTTCACATGTCTGAAAAGGAAAGTCCCACCAGCACACAAGAGGAGAGAAACTGGTGAGGGATCAGAAACTCTGCTGCCATATAAACTCATCAGTTATTAGCAGAGGGAGAACACAGCAACCTTCTGGCAGGACACACCCAGGAGAGGATGTGCAGCTGCAGAGGACCAACACCATATACCCCAGGGAACTTCTGAAACTGGGAACATTCTCTAATACAGCTTCTGAAGATTTGTTGTCAAATACATTAAACACAAAGTAGGCAACAGCCAGACTCTTCCTCAGTTGAATAAGTGACAGAAAAAAACACTTTTTTGCAAAGAAGACCACACTTTTTATAGATTAATAATCAACATAAAGTACTGCAAAATACAGCAATAGAATATTTTTCCAGATTATTTAGAAGCACTAGCCCTTCACTTATGGTCAATCTTTACTTCAGTATGTCAAATTGAGTTCCAAGGCAAATTATCATAATCCAAGTTTGTCAGAAAATCACATTTCTGCATTTCTCCCATTCCCACATGCATGACAGACCACTCTAAAACTAGCTTCTGAGAGTTAAACATGGAAAATTTCCATCTTAGAGGTTAAGGGATAAAGACTGTTAGTGAAAACAGAAGATCAGAATGGAAACTCTTCCGTGACATTCCCTCGGGCAGTTACCAGTCATCTAGCAATAAAAGACATACCAGAAAGATAGATTTCTTATAAATGCTCGAGAGAACTATTACTCAAGAGCTGAGTTTTTCACATTGTGGGAATAGATGAAATGTGACTGAGCATAGTAATAAATTTCTTGAAAAGAACACAAGCGCCTTTGATGCTGTTCAGGAAAAAAAAAGCAAACAGCTCCAGCATAAAAAAATCCTTCTTTTTCCTTTTTCCTGGAATTCTCAAAAGAGGAAGCCCTTGCTTTTCACTGTTGAGCAATACTGTCGCACGATGGAGTTCCAAGGAACTCGCAGAACTTTGGCAGAGAATCCTGGACCACGTAAGCACGTCCGAATGAACAGATGGCAGAGCAAAACCATCTCCCCATGGGCAAACAGATCCACACAGGGATGAAAATTAGAGCTCTAATGAAACTGCAAAGGGAGAAAATTTTAAAATGTCTATAGCTTTTCTGCCTGTTACATTTTAGGTTTTTCATTATATCAGATAATGAAATATCAATCTTAAGAAAGTATATAACACATATAGAGCATACTAATATTGCAGTACACCTAATAAACCCCATATATGTAAGGAAAGTAAGTTGTAAAGACAGAGGCGACTTCCCCAGAACCAGGAAAGAAATCTCTGTCAGGGCAAGAAGCAGGTCTGCGTGACTACTGGCACAAGTCACATGCTTTAATCACTTTATCATTTCTGTTTCTTGAAAAAAATACAATCCGATTTACTATTCAGAAAAACAGTACTGACTTATGGTCTTCTAAAGAAATTAGGGTCACATTTCATTAACAGCATAATCTGCAAAACTGTTATGCTCAATGAGTAACTCCTGCCCCAACCACAGAGGTCAGATATTATATGCAAGGCTGCTCAATGCACCATTGCTGTGCTGCAATTGTACAGCTTTTTAAAACTGGCTCTTTTTAAAACTGAAGTACATCTAGCATTACTCTTCTAGTTTAAAGCACTGGCTGTAACCGCAGATGAAAGCGAGACGAGAGATACATGGCCAAGCAAAAGGTTCACCAATAGATTCTCTATCAGTACTTGAAAAGAAGCCCCGTCCGGGCCGCAGTGCCCAGAGCCGGCTCTCAACGCCCCGGCCCGAGACCTGCGGGGCTGGGCAGGGCCGGCAGCGCGGCCCGGGGCGGGCGGGAAGGGCACTGCGGGGAGTTACACCAGGCCCGGCCAGAGGACTGCAGGAGGAGCACTCGAGTTCAACAACATCGAGGAAGGAGAAACGCATCTGCCCCTGGGCTTCGGCCGGGGCCGCCCGCCCGGGAGGGGCCCCGCACCCCTTCCCGACCAAGGGACCCTGGCGAGTTCCGGGGGGAGCACGGAGAGTCCGCCTTTCCTTCCCAGCCCCGGCGCGGAGGAAAACACAGATCGCACAAAGGGCGCGCCAGACGCGGATAACGAGAAGGAGCCGAGCCGAGCCGAGCCGAGCCGAGCCGAGCCGAGCCG
>JAWWES010000035.1:16018041-16047480 GCA_035583135.1 Lophotriccus pileatus | reverse complement strand
GTCCCTGGAGGTGTTTAAGATGAGGCTGGATGTGGCACTGAGTGCCATGATCAAGTAATCACAGTGGGGTTGGATCAAGGGTTGGACTTGATGATCTTGGAGGTCTCTTCCAACCTGGTTAATTCTATGATTCTATGAAATGATTTCAGTTTCTTGTACCTGAGCCAGGTGGGTGTGTGTGTCCTGTCCTGACCAGTGACGCACAGACATACTTCAGCCAGGAACGAGAGCTGGGGAAAGCTCTCCAGGGTGGTCAGTGCTGTTAGTTATGTTTGGAACTTCCTGAAAAGTGGTGAGGCCAAACATGTTGAAAACTCCTGCACCAGGAATGCATGGGCCACTATGCACATGGTCACATCTCCTTTACTTCATGAGGGAGCAGTTGAGATAGGCTCCCTGTGTGAACACTGCAGTTGCTTGCCAAATGAGACCCCAGTCCTTCTCTGCTGGAGTCATTGCATCATAGATCTCCAACCTGCTGCCACACAGTCACTTATATGTTAAAGTGATTTAGCAGAGATTTCCAAAGATACCTCAAGCAGTAAACACCTAGATTTTGTTGAAAGCTGGGAGAGTTTTCTCTAACATGCAAATGGAGGGTCCCAAAACTGCATGCTTCTGTTAAGGAGAGCATGCTTGCTCATCTGTACTTTCCAAGGACGAGTTAAAGATGCGGGATCTTTATTCTGCTCTGCTAAACAAATGAGTTCTGCTACTTCAAAAGTGTTTTGGCTTTGCATTGTACCACTACCAGCGTGTTAGTTTCATGATGGCAGAAAAAAGTGGCTGTCAGGTGCTTGCTAGCAGGGTTAGCAAAGTCAAAAAAGGTCAAAGGAATTAAATTCCTTATCTTGATACATGTTTCCTTAGAAAAATGGAGAGTATACTCTGCATACTCGTTGCATAATTGAAATGGAACAGTACATTCTCAGCAACTACCAGGACGCGGCAAGGAAATGTAACATCTGTCGCAGCCTCGCAGTCCAGGTAACGTCTATCACATGGTCTTAGCTGAGGTTTGTGGTACTTCCCTTTGGGTAGTAGGTGTGCATTAAAAAGTCCTGGTATTGTAATCTGGTCATGGTGCTTATGTATATTAAAAAAGAAAACACATCATTTTTCTGTGTAGGCATCTTCTGTCTTTAGTAAAAAATTGTCTTGGAGCAGTGTCTCCAAGTATAAACTTGGGGAAAGTGCACTCACCCAGTGACAAATGTGGTTGTGCTGTCTGGCTTTCCAAAACAGCAGGCTAGAGATGAGCCCCTGATGGTGAAACAGGTTTAGCAGTGAGGTGTTGGCAGTCTCCTCTTTGGGCATTATCAACAGCACTCATGTGACACATGTTCATTCTTGGGCTTCCTGGAGTTTGGGTCAGGAATTACTTGTGTTTGGACCTCAGCATGAATCTGTGGCTATACAGAGCATGCTAGAACACTGTGTTGTGATAACTGGAATGCTACCAGTTTAGTCTTGCATAAGTGGTTACAGCCTGGATTCCTATTCCAAAATTGCTGCATTCTCTTGCTCTGTGAGCCTGCATCTTCTGATCTGCCCAACTAACATGATTCCATGTTACTTTTTCCCAATCGGTCTCCCTTATTGCACTGAAATTGTTGTCTTTCAAGCTGTATTTTGTCCATATATGGAAATACTATTTCCTAGTTTCCAGAAGAATACTGCCTTTTATTATTTACCAGCTTTGACTGTTGAGTATCTACCACCAGTGCTGTGGGAACCATCTTTGGAATAAAGCATTGCATATCTGCTGCCCTTTGTAACAACTTCCTCTTAAATTGAAGGACAGGTTAGAACAATTTTTTAATCATCATTCCTGGATTTCAGAGCCAAGTATGTGAATCCTGTGGAATTGGAATGCATTTACCTTGTGTCAGAAAGTACTTCAAAGCTCAGACTGAACCCCGCTGTCCGAAGTGTAACGAACTCTGGTCTTGTGACATCCCAGGTACCAAGCAATCTATTTTTAAAAAAAACAGTGTAGTAATACTAGGAAATGAGCTGTGACATTCAGTGGCAGTACCTGTATTATTTACAGCTGTAACTGAGTATGAGTTCCTTCTGACTTCAGCTGTACCTTTGAGACATTAAACCACACATGGGCAACACCAAGCCCTCACAGTGCCCGGATTGTGCCACAGGGCACAGTAGACCCTGCATGTTGTTTATAAATACCTTAAGGTGGGGGGGTGGCAGGGAATAGGAGACCACACAACCCATGGCACTAAAACTTCTGGAAATACTGAGCTTTTAAGAATGTCTTTGGAACTCCCCTGTTTCTCTAAGGGAACTGGACATCATGAACAGCAACACGGGAATTTACAAAGCATTTTAAAAATCAGGAGGTTATGCAATATTATGCTTTTTTTGTGTGTGTCATTCATTAACCTTCATTTTTTTTTACAGGTACGAGTCGGATGAACTCCCAGTCACCATAGAGCTCCATTCTCAGCCCTAGATGATGCCAGTAGACTGGCTGTCAGTGACATTTGTTTTCACTCAGTCTGGCAGAACAGCCAGACTGTATTGTATTCATTAGTAACAGTGGCCATTGTACTTATTTTCTGTACTTAAAATAAAACTATTGTTGACTTTCTTGTTCTCCTTCACAGTAATGCCGATACAGCTTTCTTGGAGGCTGTTTTGTATTTGTAGTTCTCCATATTCTTGGGTTGGGACTTTCAGTGCATGTTTGGGGATGAAAGATGCAAATGTTTTAGTCAGTCCTGCAAGTTAATTTATGCAAAGAAGCCTTTCTCAGCAAGTGTTCCCTATTTGTCTAGTTTCAAATCCAAAATGGAACTGACACCTGCTGTAGCACGTCAAGCAGGTGAGAAATCTGTGCAGCACGTGTAAGGTCTCTGCCCGAGGGCTGGAGTTGGAACACTTCACACTGGCACTGTGGCTTGAGTTTTGTCCCTTCTTTAGGTGCAGAAGAGTTTCTCTTGACATAAGGCCAGATCATGAGCAGTTGTGCTCAGTAAGGGAGGGAATATTGCCACAGTCAGAACAATTGGGAAAGAGTAGGACAGGACTCGGGGCAATGTCAGCTTATGTCTACAAAGTGCTGAAAAGATTACCATATTGAGATTCTTTAGATTTTTAGTCCTAGTACTTCTGTCTCCAATTTTGTGTAAGGTTGTTTTTTTCCTTTAAGAGTTACTTGCAAAAAACCAAAGGAATGGCCACTGCCAGACACCAGACTGGAATGGCAGCATTCCTGTCCTTGTTGGAGACACTTCAGAAAGGCTGTGACATCGGTTCAGGTGATGGTTAATCGAAGTATAACTAAGCTTCAGTTTTAATATTTAACGGCAATTAAACTATGGGTTAACTTCAGTTATGTTCCTGGGCTTTAATAAGATGTCATGGTTTAGGAATGGTACTCCCCAATTTAATGCTCTCATCGAAACACTCCAAACCACCAGCTGCTCCCTCCCCTGGGGTGGGCTGGAGAGAACTGGAAGCACAAAAGGTAAAGATCATGGGTTGATAGAAGCAGCAGCTGGGAACAGCAATGGAATCCAAGAAAATGAACAGAAAGAGCTACAATACTAATAACAGTGTACAAAAGAGACAGAAGATTCACAGGCAAGTGCTCACAACCACTACTGCCCCCCTTATGCAAAAATTAACCCTGTCCTGGCTGAAACCAGGATACACAAGTAAGTTCTTCCATGCAGGAGATTGGTACCTTGCTTTGTGTTAGCTTTATTTTATAACGTAGAGAAAATCCATTACAAAAAACTCACCATTTCTCTGGGTGACTCCAGGCTTTAGTGCTATTAAATCCAAGAAGATAACACTGAGCTGGTGTTGCAGACAGAGGCAGAGCCCTGGCAGTGCCCAGACACAGGCTGTTTCTGAGGGACACGTGCATGGGACACTGACCTAACACATGCTCTTCATAAGAAGTTATTAGAAACATCTACAAAAATGAAGTGGCTGCAGCATCATCTTTCCATTTACCCTCCTGATTCTCCATGCTTTAGCAAGGGATTGTTGGTTTTTGGTTTTGCTCCACCTCCAGCCTCTCCTGAAAAGATGCTGGCAGATGCTAATTCCCACTACAATGCTGCAGACAATGCTTCAGAGCTAGGACCACCAGAAACTGACAGAGAAGCTGAGCTCAAGGGATCGCACATAGTGCCAATATTTAACTGGAATAAACAGAATCTGTCCAGGCATCAGAATGCAGGACTGAAATGCAGCCTTTGTGAAATTGGGAAACTTGACCAAGTCGGGATCTTCCACATCAACCTATAAAAAACCAAATGATCATTAGCAAAATGTCTTTCTCAAATATGATTTGATAAGGTAACATTACTGATAAGAAAATTTCAGGGAACTATTTACCTGACTAGTGTTGTGAAGAATGTGGCTTTCATGTGGGTACAGGTTTTCTGAATCTTGTGGTGAATACAGACGGATATACTTTCTTCCTAATACCTGTATATAGTAAAATAAATGTTCTCCATTTATCATTAAGCGGCACATTACTGGAAGCTATGGGCCAGACCTGGCAATTAACACTAAATATAACACTAATTACAAGGAACATCACCTTTGTTAGTAATAGACACTGCTATAATAAAAAGTGAAATCAAGCTATTGAAATTCAAGTACCTGTTCCTTGGAGCAGATAAGAATTTGAATACGTTTAGGAAGCAAATGCCTTTAATCAAATTACTTTCAATTCAAAGTTTAAGGCACCCAATTTATACATTGTTATTTGGGCTCTATGTAGCTAGAAATAAGTAGAACTGAGAATAAAGAGGTTGAATCTTCATTGCTCTTCATATCATCAGGCAGAGATACCTGCACAGTGACTGCCAAGCTTCCATATGCTCCTAAAACTCTTATTCCTGTGTCATCATTAAACCAGTTCTTTCACTAGGGTGCTGAAATGAGAATTTGTAAGCTGACTGGCTTGGCTGCCCTGAACACATGAACTACAAGTTGTCAGTGCCCGGACTTGGCAGCATGAATGAGTCAAAGCTGTTCCCCTTGTCTCTAACACTTACATACCATAAGCATTTTTAATAAGCATTGCATTAATGGCATGTATAGAGTAACTAGAGTACATACCTGGGCTAAAAAGTTCTGCTGAGGATCCTGATGAAGAGGTGAGATTGTGCCTCCTGGACCAAACCAAGCATTAATGGTGATGTCATCTTCTTCCCCTTCCCCCAGGCAGCAGTAGTCAGGGATACTGATATCTTCTTTCAGTTCTGGGATCTATTTCCATAAAAAAATAAACATTAAAAAGGACACATGCTGACTTGCCAAACATATGTAATTCATAGGACAGATGGACAAGGCTTGACACAAAGAAAACAAATGACCTGCTTGTCCAGCAAGGACAGGAGAGAAATAGCTGACCTGCTAGGAATCTGCAGGAAATGTCCTCATACTTTCTGTTCTAGTGAGCAAATTCTGTTGGAAAGAGAGGTGGGAGAAAAAAAGGGGTTTCTCATTCTTCAGAGACTCTTTGCTTTAGCAGAAACCAGAGACACCCACAAGAGTAAGCAGGTTTGCGGTTCATGGAAAAGAAACAGCTGATCTCTCATACGCTATGCTTGTTTCTCCATGAGATTCCTTTTTATGTCTCCCACCAACCTAAATTCCGGCAAACTGCAATGACATTTCAGATTATGGTGATCAACACTGAACACTGTTCCCTGTCCAAATCTCTTCCCTGAATTTGAGGAACTGCTACTTTCCAAGTGATTATCCCTGTAAGTATATGCTACAGTGTACCAAAACAGCACTAGGATTGCATATCTTCATCTCTAGAGGGGTTTATTTCCATATTTTTCATCCAAATGGAACAAACCTCTTCCTCTGTTCTTTCAAATAATGGGAATAGAAACTTAATAATTACTGTGAGTTCTTCATATACCCTTTGATCTGGTACAGTTGAAGGGAACACTTGACCGTAGATAAAAACATTCACTCAATTTTACCTGATCAAAAAGCTGGTGCTGGGCAAGGTATCCTACACTGTTCTGAAATGACAGCAGAGAAACAAAAAACACATAGTGACATATAGTGTATGACTAATCAGTCAGTTAATTTACTCTCAGGTGAACAGAATTTACTTATAGGTAACATCAACTTCCAATATCCTATTCAGAGTACCAGAAATGTTTCAACAATATAAGGGTCCTCTGAAATAGCAATTTACAGCTCCACTGAAATTGCAAGTGTAGATGTGCCTCCATAATCAATAAGTCATCTAGCTCGAGTTAACTGGAGGAAGCTGAGCTATAACCCCATGGAGTCTCAACACTCTTGTCAGTCCCGTGGCGATGTGCTGCACCTTTACAGCCAGACTCTACTGGCACACAGGCCAGTTCCCCTTCGCTCTTTGGAACTGCCTCCATACTCTGTTCCAGGCTGCACTGCAGATCAGTTTGCTGTGGCAGACAGTACTACCTGCCAGAAGGTCAGGAAACAGAAACAGCAGCTTTGGATTTGCAGCTGTAAAAGCAAAAGGACGTTCCAATTGCTAACTGACTTTTTATTTTTCTGTGAATTTGGATATTGATCCTGCTGGCTGAGGATCCCTAATACTTAAGACTCCACCAGTCAGGCTTTTGCTGTAGAATGTATATATTTATTTGTCAAATTCCAGCTGCTGTACATTTGATTATATGTAAAAATGAAACCTAGGTATTGTTTCAATAACTGTTTCTAGCTTCAGATCTTGCAAATATGTCAAGCTTTTTAATTCAGAGTTGTGCTTACAGCACACCCTCTCCCTTGACCATCACCTCCGAGTATGTTTGTTGGAAGCAGAACTGTTGTCTGTAACAGTACCACGCTGCTGTGTTTGGAGATGAAATAAAATGAGGGTAACACACCTCATCCATGATATACTGGCTGATGAAGTCACTGACAGTCATGAGCTGCTGAGACCACTCCTCATCTGTGTACCGGGCACCCAACTCCACGGGGACTGTGCGGCACCCTGCGACTTGACAAAAATAGTCCACGCTGAAATAAAGAAAGTTCAGTTACCTTTTATACTGCTTTTCTTACTAATTTTGAATGTAAGGGAATCAATCCAAATCAGTCTTACAGGGTAATAAAATTGTGTCTAAACCCAACCAACCAGAGACAAAAGGCAGCAGAAAACAATGTAAGCGGCAAGAAAATCAGCAGGCAGGTTTGTGTGTACATTATCCCACGACTGTCTGTTTTATTTTGGTTTAAAATCTTGTTTACCTCAGTTAACTGTGGTTTCCTTTGGAGCTAAGGAGGTTTAAGCTATTAAGTCTCTCTTGGTGAGGGATGGCCAATCTGCTTGCTGCCTGCTGCCATGTTTGCTAAATAAAACGTTGTATCTTTTTATCATTTATACTTGATCAACTCTCTGCCAGTGTCAAATTCCGTATACAGGCGCCAATAATATCCATCCTGGTTACAGCCAGAGGGATTACTCTGATGGGTGGAATACATCTCTCCATGGACAATGGTATTAACTAAATGGAGAAGTTAATCTTTTTAAGCGTCCAAAGTTAACCACTGGAGTACCTTCCCTCAAAACTGAATAAACCCCCTAAAAATAACAAGTGTGTTCACTTAATGTCAATTGTACCCTTAGCTGTTGAACGAAAGCAATTGTTCAGACTACGCATGAGTGTTTTTTCCCCTTTTGTAAGGAAACATGAGCTCCGCTTCACAAATACTCAGTGCTTCACAAATACTCAGTGCTTCACAAATACTCAGTGCGTCACTGTTTACATTAGGCAGGCAGCACAACGCTATTACTCTCACTCCTGCATGGTGGTGGCTGAAACTCAACATGCAAACATGACACTGAACAAACATCAGCGCTTGCACTTGTGAATGAAAAAGTCAATCATGCTGACTCACGGTTCTGAAATTCACTTTCCACTGCACTCATTATCGGCACATTCCAAGGGGTAAAACTCACAGATCCACTGAGCCGTGAGCAGCTCACTGGCACTTTGCAATGTGCACTCCTTTTGAGTTCCCAGCTGAGCAACACGCTGCACCACCAATTCGCCACTGGGCTCCCGGGACAGCCCCAGGCTGGGCGGAGAGGCACCTTCACCCCAGGACAACCCCAGGCTGGGCTGGGGGGCACCTTTACCCCGGGACAGCCCCAGGCTGGGCAGAGGGGCACCTTCACCCCGGGACAGCCCCAGGCTGGGCGGAGAGGCACCTTCGCCCTGGCTCACTCTGGCTCTTGCTGTGTGATGCTCTGAACGCTCCAATGTGCTTCCCTTATCTATGAAGCCACTTCCACAGAGAAGCAGAAAGGTGTTGCCAGCAACACTCACTGCCCACAGTGTCCATCCTCTGCAAAGGTCTCTGCCGCTCTACCGATCACCAAGATACCCAACACAGGGAACGATCGTACCTTTACTCGGAGAGGGAAGAAACTTCTTTCTCACCTCCACTTCTTCATGCACGGCCAGTGGTCCATGACGCCCTCCAGGACCACGGGCCGCTCGGGAATGAGGTAGTTGTCTCTGAAGTGCTCCAGCGAAGGGCAGTGAAGGTGCGGAATCGCCTCCTCCGGCCGCACCGCGGGGGGCGGCGGGGGCCGCTCCGGCCGGACCCTCTGGAACGGACGTTCCCCCTCAGCCCCCGGCAGAGACCCCCGGGGAGGAGGGGGCGTTCGCGGCGGGCGGCCCGGCGCGGGCGGTACCTCAGCGCGGGGCCGGTCCCGCGGCGCGCTGTGGCGGGGCAGGCGCGGCTGCAGCGCCCGCACCAGGCGCGCCAGGACGTTGTCCAGGACGGCGGCACCGAGCAGGAGCCCCAGGTCGCAGAGGCGCACGGCGGCCCTCGGGCGGCCCGCGGCCACCTCGGCCAGCGCCCCGAAGAGGCAGCCGTAGGCGTAGACCTGCCGCCAGCCCTTGCCGACCTCCCTCCAAGGCACCGCGTTCAGCTTCTCCCAGGAATAGTCGCGCAGGACGTCGCTGAGCCGCCCCAGCGCCGCCGCCGCCGCGGCCGCCCCGGGCGGGCCCGGCGGGCCGTAGAGCAGCGCCCGGGCGCGCCGCAGCAGGGGCGGGACGCAGCCCTCCACCTCCCCGCTCAGCGCCAAGCTCAGCCCCTCCTCGGAGCGGGGAAGCAGCGCCCACACCTCTGCCCACAGCGCGGGGCCGCCGCCCGCGCCCTCCGCACCCCCGGCCGCCGCCATGCCCGCACCTGCGCTGGCGCCCGCGCGGCGGCGCTGCCGGGCCGGGAGGAGCGGCGGGCTGGAGGGCGGCGGGGCCGGGCCGGGGCGGGGCGGGGCGGGCCGGGCCGGGCCGCTCTCTCTCGTACCGCCGAAGCTCAGTCTCGGCGTGTCGCTCGCTCCCCTGACCAGCGAGCCTGCTGGAATTGCGTGGCTGGGACCGGCGTTGCCGTGCGCAGTAAAGGGGAGCGCACGGACTCGGGGGAAGGTCCCGTTCTCTGGTGAGGAGGCGGCTGCCTGCGCTCTGAAGCAGCTGGAGGACGAGGAGATGAGCTGTTACCTGCTGGCCTTTTGTGCTGGAAAGAAACGTCCCCGCCCGGGACCCCGCGTGTGCTCGAGGAGCCTATTAAAAAAACCCCAAACAAACAGGCACACAAGGGAGATAATAAAGTCTGATAAACCATCCGTATTTCTCTCTTCTGTTTATAGTCATAGATTCCAGGACCCACAGTTGATGTTACCTCGTCTGCCAGTGGTGGAAAAGTGATTAGTTATACCAGATATTTTTTTAAAAATGCTGTGTGTCTTATCTTGCCTTTCTTAATTGGAAAGAAGAAGTGTTTGGCCTGTTCAGAAATTATTTTTTTACTTGTAGCAATATTTTCCTTTATAGTGCTCTTTCCTCATTTACTCATTGGAATGAATGAACAGAGTCCTTTGATTGGTTTTGGATTTTATTAAAATGACTTCAAGACACATGCTCAGTGATTCACCACTTGAGTCCAAAGTAGAACGTTTTTACTAGGTGGATGAGTTTTTAAAATGACAGCATCTGCTTGCTTGTACACGTTTATTTACGATTCTCCCCCGGGCAAGTATAGCAGGAGTCTGGCGAGTAATAACCAGCTGTTGGAATTAGCAAATAGGGACAGCAGTTATTTGATCTGTGAAGGAGTTTGAGAGCTGAGGCCAGGAGTAATAAAAACTAAACAGATGCCCCAAATATATAAATCCAAGTCAGGATGTTTAAATTGCTTGCACTGCTTATGGGCAAAATTGTGTCAGATGGGTTGGCGTGTCTGGATTTTTTATTGAAGATGAAACTGTCTCCAGTGCCACATCACGTCCAGCAATCCTGAGCACCCTGGGCCTGGTTCCAGCATCTCTGCCTGCTCGTTCAGCATCAGCAATCCACAGGCACAGCAGCTCTCTGGGGGCTTCTTCAGTGGCCTCTCTGATGATCAGAGTGGGCAAAAAGGAATCTGAGTGTGAGGAAACTGCTGTTGGACCATCTTGTCTCACATCCCAGGTGTGCTGTGACCAAGTCTTCTTTGCTACCCTTATAAGGTCTGTACTTACACTGAGTAATTTCTTGGACAGTCACTGCAGGAGCAGAACAGTAACACTGAAGGTATTCCTTCTGCTCAGGGCATCAGGATGCTGCTCAGCTCCTCAGGAATGCCATGTCCCTTTTGGCAGCCTGGCACTTCGGAATTTACACAGTCCCTAAAGGGAGGATGCCAAGATGGAGTCAGGCTCTTCTCAGTGGTGCCCAACAATAGGACAAGAGGCAGTGGGCACAAACTGATGCACAGAAAGTCCCACCTGAACATGAGGAAAAACTGTGAGGCGCAGTGACCATGCACTGAACAGGCTGCACAGAGAGGGGGTGGAGTGTCCCTCCACAGAGATATTCCAGAACTGTTCGGACACAATCCGGTGCCATGTGCTCTAGGATTGACCTGGCATGAGCAGGGAGGTTGGACCGGAGTACCCATTTGTGGTCCGTTCCAATCGGAACCATTCTGTGATTGTGGAACAGGGGAGGGGATCTGTTTCCTTGTTTCCTGGGCTTTCTGAACTCCTGGGTGTCTGCCTTCGCTGGTCATCGCAGCAGCGGAGAAGCGCCTGTCAGTGTTGGCAGTGGCCACGGGCAAGGATGGAGTGGGGACAGGCTGCCCTGCTACCTGTGCCTTAGCCTGTTTCTGCTTCCAGGAGTGGTTGGCTGCTACATTCCTTGAGCAATGCACTCAGTTAATATCTCCCCTACATCCCACCCCCACCCCCTGCAAAGAAAAAGCTAAAAAAGTGAAAATGGGAGCTAACATGCCCTCTGGCCCTTAACTGGGAGTATAAATTGACAACTGCTATGAAAGCCATGGCTGGCTCTGATTTTCCTTTACAGGGGATGAATGGTTGTCTCCCCTTCTGCAAGAACAGAAGTACAAACACATAAGACTTTAAAGACTTTGGATGTCTTTCCTGGCTGCTTTTTCTGCTCGTCTAAACAGGAGATGAATGAATCTGATTAATAATATGTACAGAATTAATTGTTATACATCATTTTCCTCAGATAAGCAATATCTTCCTGCTTGAGAGTGACACAGCCATGCATTTTGATGGTATCTTGGAGCTGAGTGTAATTGTGCAGCGACAGTGTAATGACGGATATGTCTTTAACAACCTGTTCCCTGCATTGTGTTTTTATCACTGCCATCTGCTCGGCCGAAAGTGGCAGCTGCCAGGGCTCACAGATAATGCTGTCATGTACTTTAATGCAGAACAACATATTGTTGTAATTTCTCTGATATTACAAGATGAAATAACTTTAAGTGAGATAAGGTGACATTTTGCATGGCACTTTGGAATTCTGCTCATTGCAGTGGGTATAGGATACACAGTGTTCTTTCTGGAGCAAGCTACATCAGCACACCCAGTTCTACTTTCAGAAATCACTGGAAAACGCCTATTTTACAAAAACATTATGTAACATCCATCTGGGACATATGTGTCAGCATTGAGGTACAACTGAGACAGTCAGCATTGCTTACACATGTAGTCTTAGTTACCTTTGTGGCATGGAAATTGTGTAAGACTATTTTAAAAATACAGTTTTTTCCTTTTTTTTTTCTTTTATCAGCTTGAATCTCCTTCATATTTGCAAATTTCCTTCATATGTGCAAATGTTCAGACAGCTCCTTCAACATTAAAGGAAACACAAAATCTTTACAACTCTCATGAATGAATGTTTTGAGGTTGCTTAAAGAATCACTGGCAAAGGTATTGGCAAAAGCACATTTAATATAAAAGTGAAAGCACAACAAAGTTTGTTGGCAAGGTTAACTCTACTACTTGGTTAAAGCACAGAGAGGAAAAGCAAACTAAAATCTAAAATAAATGCTGCATGAATTTGTTTTGTGCTCTGTTTTAAGTATATTTAAGTATATTTAGAAATGTACACAGTTCTTTGTGTTCATATATCACATTCTTATTAATGACCACAGAATAATTGCTGTTGGTATTGCCTTTTGTTTCTGTGCATGTTTTTAAAAGATGTTGCAGAGTCTTTGTTGGAGTTTGCATGTGCTTCAAAAATTAAATTTAGTCTGTGATTTTATTACCCTTTTTATTTAATTTATCTTAACTGTTGCTTTCAAGCTGTGGACCAGCTGTTGACTTTGAAAAAACATTGTTCAATTTGAAAGGAGCATTTTAAAGCTTAATGTAATGGCTGTAAGTAATCACTACAGCAATTATATTCTCTGGTGTTGTGTGTCACTGTAATACTGGAGGTTGTAAGAAAATGCAGGAGAGAACACATCAAGCTCAGGTGTCTGTTTCTCCTGCGATGCCCAGATCTCTCTGTGCTGTGTAGCTTGGTCTCCCTGCCTGAATTTTGGCAGAAAATCGAAAGCGACGCTGTTGCTTTGTGTGTGCCCAGGGGTACTCAGTGAGTACTCAGTACTCCTGTGAGTCTTGGTCTCTGCCCTTCTTGGACTGGAGAGGGGTTTTGCTTTCCCAGGCAGGTGGATGGATGGTAGGTGTGCACTTGTTGCAGTGGCAGAAGCCCCTGCTGCTCTGCTGGCTCCTCCTGACTTGTTCCAGGATGTTGCACTTGACATAGAGTGGAATTTTGGGTTTGACTTTTCTTGGGCAGCTGCATACCCACCTTGCCTGGCGCCAGTGATAGCAAAGCTCCTCTCAGAGCACGCAGGGAGTCTGGCCTGGGCGGGAGGTCTTGGCACCCTGCAACATCAGGCCATGCTCTCACTGTTCTGGAAAGGAGCAGTGACTTGCCATGGTGAGGAGAATTGAATGAAATGGGTGTATTTTTATCTGCATTCTGAGAAGGAACGTCCTCCCTTGGTTTGTGAGCAACTCTTCAGTTCAAGCAGGCTGGAGCTCTTAAGGAGGAGAACTTTCTGGGTCATTGCAGTGAGGATAAAGGAAGCAGCGTGCACTCTCCATCCCTTCATGTTGCAACAGTCCATGAAAATGCTCTGCAGCTTCCTCTGTCCTGGAAATTCTCTCAATAATGATTTTAAGATGAATGTAATACACATCACTGTGGGAGCGGGCTCCATTTCCCAAGAAGTCACCCAGCCACGCTTCACACACAGCTTGTGTTTGAGAACTGCGGACAGCGCTGCTGCTCTGAGAAGGTGGTGCAGGACCCAGGCCCTCTTTGCTTTTCACAGAATCCCGGGATGGCTGAGGTTGGAAGGGACCTCTGCAGATCATCTAATTCACCCCCCTGCTAAAGAAGGTTCACCTAGAGCAGATATTTTTGCCCTTGTGTGCTGTGCAGCAAGTTCAAGTCACCTGCCAAGCTACCATCAGTTCCCATTAACAGCTTTGTGAAGCAACAGTGCTGCTGGGAAAGACCCAGTAGGAAGCTTAGGTTCAGCAATATATTAAACCTTTCCCAAACTTAATTTGTAGCAAGATCCTTCATAATACATATCGAGATCTGGCCTGATGCAGTATAGTGAAAATAACAGGAAGGGCAAGCATGCAGGGAGCTGGGGGGAATGAGACCTTGGGACAAATCGGAGACCAGGCTTACTACTGAGGCAAAGTTGCAGATATTTGGTCGGCATGGCTTTTGAGGAAGGATAGAAGATGCACTTGGAAGTGAGTTTTGTGATGGCACTTGTAGTAGATGGTAGTCGTGGTGATATGATTGGGGTGATCCTCTGCTAAGAGGTAGTCACGCCTTGGCACGGGAACACCCAGCTGGAATGGCCGGTATATTACTGTAAAATGCAACAGTGAGACTCTCCTGAGCAAAGGCACTGTCTGTGTGTGCAGTGTGCATTGTGGAATATCCCCAGCGAAATGAGCTGCAGTGTAGTTTCCCCTTTCTCCACCTGCGTGTACTGCAGAGGAAAGCAAAAGCTACAGATCCGAGTGTGCTTCGGAGATCAGGCATGTCCCTTTCAGACACGTGGCAGAAGCTGGGCTGGTGACCGTGGATTTGGCACAAAGGGACAGAGACAAAATCCTCATTGTGGCAAAGGCAGTATGACATGTGAATTATGCTATATTTTTATGTACATATGTATAAATTATACATTCAGAGAAGGTAACTGCTGGGATGGAGATAGACATGGAACAGTGTGTTCAGGAAAGTTAAAAGCTTAGCTAGTGTAGCAAGGTATTTTTTAATGTAGCAGAATGAAATTCCTTTGGGTGCAGCAAATGAGACATATAAAGTGTAATGCCCTGTGAAATCACAAAGAACCACTTTCAACAGATGGAAAAAACAAATTTAATACAAAACCAAAAATTGATAGACTCTGCCTTTGATAATCCAAGTGTGAGGTTACACTTTAACAGTATCCGTTACTACCTGTGAAGTGTATTTTGGTTGTTAAATGCACTTGCTAGTTTGTCACTATATAGAATTTAAAGTGATGAATCCTATATTCTGCTGGTATCTTCACTCTGAGAAACTAAACAAACTCTGTGACAAATGGCTCCCAAGTCACACACTGTTTCATTCCGAAGTCTGCTGCACCTGTGCCACTGTTCTCAGTGTGGAACCAAACTCCTGGGTTTGAAGCTGGTTTTAGGAATCCTTGTGGCAGGCATATCAGGGGTATAAGTGGACACAGATGAAGAGCCCATTGCCAGTGCAGAGCTGAAGGCTGGCACCCTGGAGCCAGGGATCTTTCCTGTGCCTTCAGAGAAGCAGCACCGTCATGCCAACTGCATTGCAAGTGCTCACCTTTCCTCCTTGCACCACCTCTGACCTTCCTGCTACCTCTGCAGAGAGGAGTGGGGTACCTTTCCAGGCTGTCCTGTGCTGTGACTGACTGACCTGACTGTAGGAGCAGCTAAACAAGAAGACACCAGCCACCTGGATGATAGAGGAAGAAAACGTTAAAGCAAAAATATTGTGGTCTTGAGCGAGCCAGAGCTCAGATTAGTGTGTGTGTGAAAAGAACCACAAGGTCAAGCTGGAAAGCCGCTTGAAGCATGATTGTGGCTGAAGGCAGACATGGGAGTGTCTGTCTGGTATGTGTCCAGATAAGGAACACCTGGCCTGGCTTGATAGCTTGGCCCCTTATTCTGTATATAAATGGAGTAACACAATTACGAGTGAGTTCTGCCTGCACAAAATCTGTCCCTTGTGGATTCATTCGCCTCAAAGTGTGCTCAGTGAGGGATTTTTGCCACACCTGATGTAATCCAGTCTAGAGAACTAGAAAGTGATGAGCAGAAGGAAGAATAATCCTAATTTTGTGTATACAGTCATGAGTACAGAGGTGATTCTTAAGTAATGAATGAGATCTGGGATTGAAATACTTATATGGAAAAGCTGGCATAGCACTGAATCGTAAATAATGTGTTAGGAGTTCTTAGAGAAGGTATAAAACAGGTAACAGGATTATGTCATTACCTACATTCCCAGTGTTGTACACCTTGAGTACTCTGTGCAGTGCTGTTCCCCCACTTCAGAAAGCAAAGAATTGAACCAGATATGTTAGCCAAGATAGACGAAGATGATAGAAAACCTGGAATGGCTTCTTTATGAGGAGAGCTTTGCCTTGGAAAAGAGACAATTAATTGGATTACATGTATATAAAATGACGTGGAATAGGAAGGATGAGAAAGGAATGATTGTTAATGAAGGAGCTGGTGGTGGAAGGAAGGACATGACAATACATATGTCAAACTCAAAAAAAAAAAAGAGAGGCTTATTCATACTGTGCATACTGGAGCTGTGGAATTCCTTGTGTCAGGATGTTGTAGGTGCTATAAGTTTCAGAAAATTAAAGCAAAAATTGTGGAAGTGAAATCCATCTGTGAATATTAAACACCAAAGACCCACCCTATTCTGACTCAGGAATTTTCCAAACTGTGTGTGCCTCACTGGAGGCTAGGGACATGGTGCTACATGTTTTTCTATTTCTTATCTTCTTCTCTAGATGTTCTTCTCCTGCCTGTTGCCAGAAGCAGAATATTGAGCTAAATGGCCTTTAGATTTGAAGTTATGTAGCTGCTCTTACATGTCCGAAATTTGACACCTTTTAGGAAAGAAGCTACGTATGAAGTAGTTTTACACTTAGGTCCAGTATTTTTTACTGTGGCTTTATTTAGCTCTAAAATTTGCCTCTGGCTCATCAGAGATAAGTGCAACCCTAGGCTGTGGTGTGTTTAATTCTTGCAGTGGAAATATTGCAGTATTGGCAGCATTGGAAGTCAGGTCTAAAGTTGGGAGGCAAGTGCTGTGTTGTGTGGATGTCACAGATAGGCAGGTCAGGCCCTCACCCAGTGATTTGTTGATTGATTGGGGTGGAGGAAGAAAGGGGAAGAACAGGTTCAGTCAGCATCTAGGATCTCTTCTGAGTTCTATCTGAGATGATCAGTTGAGAATGTTTATGGAGGCTTCTGTGCAGTGGATGGTGATCCAAGACCATGCACTTAATGTCTGTGCAAGGGGGCTGGCAAACTCTAGGATGGAAAAACCCATATGGTTGGGAGGTTGTGGCCTTTCTAGATGGGAATTTGGATTGGTTAAGCAGACTCGCTCCAGTTTCCACCTTCACCACTGCTTTGCATACTCAGTTGCTCACATTATAGTACAATAGTCATGGGGGTAAGTTCAGGGCTTCCTCTCACTGCATGGCTGTGCTGCTGTCAGGATGGAGCCAGCTCCCTCAGCTTTTCCTCTGCAGGCATCTTCCCATTTACATGCTGCAGAAATAACTCCTGTGAATTTAATTAATCACAGTTTACAGGGTAATAACCCTTGGAATATTTTTTATGGATAAATAATGTGTATCCCCTGCTGGAGTGGGGTTCTGCAGGTTCCAACATTCAATTATTATTTCATAATCTACTTCCCATTAAATGATCAGAGAGCGAGACCACAGGAAACTAACAGCAGTGGGAATAATTAACAGCTGCCTTGTGTTTGGGACATGGACGTACCCTCTTAATGATCATTAAAAAGCCCTTACAGTTAAGGAGAATGCAGGGTTTTTTGGTGCTGCCAAGCAAGTGCCACATTGTTTGTGGTTGGCAGTGCACAGGACCTGGCTAGTTCTTCCTCGGGAGGTGCCTTATTGGCACAGGAGCTCCGAGCAAGTGCTCGGCCCCTGGTATTGCCCGAGCCCGGCCCTTCCGCGCTGCGTGTGAGCCGCGAGCTGCGTGGGAGGGGGCTGCGAATGCAGCTGGTGAGACTGTTCAACCTCTTCTATCAGGCAGGCTCAGAGCAGCTGCAGACCATCCCAAATCTGTCAGTTGCTTGTGAGACAGTGAGAAGTGTCGTTGTCATCAGTGTCTCTGAGTGAGGGTGAACAGGCTCGCCCAGAGCTGCACACTGTGTTTGCAGCAGAGTCAGGACCCCGATCTGTGCTGGGAGGGATCAGCCCCTTGCTCTGCTGCAGCTGGGCAGGCCCTTCTGCTGAGCAGTGATCCAGAGCCATCCTGCCAGCACAGCAGGCCTGGTTGATGACCTCTGGAGAGGTGACATGCCAGCCTGGCTGGCAGCACACAATCACAGCACGTGGGGAGAAAGCTACACTCAAGTGAGTGGGGTCTTGCTGGGAAGTGCTTGCTCAGGAACCCACTCCTGTTCCTGCACTGTGATTATCCTGAGCACCAGTGTATTTTTTCAGTTTGTGTTTCCTCTTTCTTCCTTGCCTTTGCTACTTTTACTTAATGTTGTATTCGTTGCTGTAATTACTACTTTAATCTGTAATGTTGACGCCTGCCCGCCTACCCCAGCTTCTGGCCACCTTTGGGGCCAGTGCTGGTACCAAGTCAGGATGCCTCTCAATAGTAAGGTTCCTGCTGAAATAGCTCCCTAAATAAATAAAAGGCAAATTGAATATTGGAAAAGAACTTTAAGTAACCTCTGAATTCCTAGGGAACTACATCTTACGTCTCTGTTAGGGACAAATGGGTTCAACATAAGTAATGATCCTCTGGAATGACAAATAAACATCATTCACCAGCCTCTGTGGGTTGGAATGAGAATAGACTTTGGTGACAAATAAAAGCAAAGTGCAAAGATGTCCCTGGGTGGCAGATGAGAGCAAAGGAATTAAATATCATCGAACTATAAACACACAGTCTCTGAAATGCTCCACAGCTTGCCTCCAGGTAGCTGCTTTGGATATGATGGGTCTAACTTTCTCCTCTTTTGCCATGAGAAGAAGCTAAAGGCCCTTTACTGCAACAGCATTCCTGGCAGACCATGACCTTCCCAGGTGGAGTAGCATCTTTCAAATGCAGCCTTGCTGGGCTGAATTCTAGCTCTTTAATGCAACATAACTGATTGAAATTCTCTCAATTACTTTCTGTTTTTTCCCCATACTGATGTTATGCCAAAACCCTCCTTTTTCCCACTTCAGGTGATGTTTGTATTTTGATTGTTGTCTTCCTATTGTTTGATACTTGCCCCTTTTCCACACCTGCTTTGGGAGTTTATGACCGGACAACCCCCTTTTGGTTGTTGGGAACACATTCCTGTCACTGGATGTACCAGCTGCTTTGTGTCCGGATGCTTTGCTTCCTGAGCTACGAAGTTCTTTGTCTCAGTAGGGCGGTGCCAGTGTTTTGAGTTTGTGACTGTGACCCAGCCGGGAGCTCAGTGTGGTGTGAGTGTGGTGGGTGTGCCCTTGGGGAGTCCCTGTGCGTGTCCTGTCCATGTGTTAGGATGTGAAGGAAGGAGTATGGCTTTGCTTCCCTTGATCTCCATCCAGCTGTTTGTTCCCCCGGGTGTATGCAGTGGGTGTAGCTGCTGCCACTGCTGCCCTGCTCTTGTCTCCCTTTGCATCTCCTGAGCACATGTTCGTCATGAAAGAAAGGCTGATTCTTGCTCCTTGAGCCTCAGCTGAAGACGAGTTCTTTTTGTGTCGTAGAAAAGGCCCCTCCTTTTGCGAAGCTCTTTATCTTTGCTGAAAGGAGGTTCTCGATGCACCTGTTCATGCAAAGCCCGTCATTCCTCGGCAGGCTGTGCTCGGCTCCTGAGGAGGGCAGCATAGGTTAGCTGATGCTCCTTGCCCGAAGTTCTGCTTTACATTCCAGCCATATCTAAGGCAGAGCTGGTGAAATGTAAAGGAGCACTGAAGGAATTGGTAGAAAAACTCTTGGCTCTGTGATGAGTAGAGTAGTCCCTACTCCCATTCCGACAGGAGAATTTCCCTTCGGCAGCAGTGGTGCTGCCCGCTGCAGGCTGGCACCAGTGCCTGGTGTGGGGGACCTGCCACTGCCCAGGGGAGAGGCAGACACAGAGGAGCAGTGAGGAAACCCCAGCTCCATCCTCCCTTTGAAAGACTGACCCTGCATTGGATGGACTTTGTGACTCCAGCATTGTGAACGGGGTGTTGTTACCTGTTGCTGAGCTGGGCTCTGTGGAATGTGCACAAAATAACAGAATGAAAACACAGATCACTCACACCAAACAGCTTCTACGGTGGTGGGGTATGATGTACATTTTTCATTAAGAGGAAGACACTGGGAAACCTGAAGAAGGGATTCTTCAGGTTTGAGTCCTGGGACTGCAGAGCCTGACTGTCATACAGGTGATGAATGAACAGCTTTTTCTTCAAAGGAGAAAACAGGATGGGCTTAAGCACACAAGAAGCCTGGAAAATCACATAGAAATAATTGTGACATCCAAATTAATACCAGATGAACTAATCAGGATTAATGTTAGTAGGAGTAATACCACTGGTTATCACAATGATTAGACTATTATAATAATGAGTTTTCGGGGGGGGATGATGACAGGTGATTTATACACTGTACAGGTATTTCTTCTGTGTATCTGCATGATAAGCAATTCTCCTTTTTTTTGCTGCAAAAAGTTGGGACTACTCATTATTCCTGAAGTTGCCCAGAATGTGACTCTCTTCTAAGTAGTTAGTTGGCCAAAAAGATCCTGGACAGAAAAGGAGGGAGGGCTGAGTAGACAAAAAGGGTGCTGGTGTCTCTTTCCTGACCTGCTTGGGGAGAGCTGTTGGGAATTTAGCGCTGAGATGTTTTCTGGCCTCTCTGGGAACAGTAAGGAGAAGTCTGTCTGGAGGTATGATGCAGGGGCAGTTTTACAAACACCACTCAGGTGCAGTAAGGTGATGAAGGTCTCACTATTGCTTTATCACAAGCTCTACTTTTCTGCTCTACAGGAATCAGCTGCTGTTTTCTACTCTGATTTTCAGAAGAAATACATCCAGTGGGATATCTGGTGGTACAGACAACGTGTACGTGTGTGTGTACAGTGTTTGTCACAGAAAGCCGTGGTCTCAACAGTGCTAGGGAGTCAATGTTTGTAATAGTGACTGCACAGCAAAATGAAGAGCCTCAGGTAGTAACAAAAGGTTACATGCAGTTTTCCATGCATGGCATTTCATCCTTGTCCATGTTCTCTCTGACTTTGCTGAGCACTGTTGTTGTCTAGGATGCACAATCACTTCTCCATAGATTTTCCACCATCTCTGTAGGCTGGCAGGAAAAAAGGAGTTATGGTGATCTTATGCAGAGCCTATTCTGCCATTGTATTGTCAAAGTGTTCAGAAGAAGTTTCTTTTTCTCTGGAACTGAAATCAAGGGCAGGGAAGCTGCCCAGTAACTTGTAGGGAATGACGAAATGATGCAGCATTTGAAGCTCTCATGGTAGATATTGAGCTCTTTCATCGATTTGTTGACAGAGTGACCAGGGCAGCAACAGCAGAAATCTTTTCTCTCCTGTCTCCTTTAGAGTTCAGGGTTACCTGGATCGTTTCCAGAGTCCCATTTTGGACTTCAGAAGCTGTGTGGGTACCTACATCCCATCTGTAGCCTCGTGAGTTAAATGCACAACTTTCTACCTTTGATATCCACCTTGGAGAAGGTAACACGGTATCACCATTATTCTCAGTTTTATAATCACTTTTAAAAATTAAGTCAAATACTTAGTAATAAAAATAATGATATTCAGTGTAAGCCTGAAAAGAAAAAATAATTTCAGAGCATTTTCAACACTGAATTTTCATTGTGGATATTTCAGCTGCTTCCCTCTTGGTGAGGCTTATTTGTTTGTTCCTTCTGCTGTATGCTTTAAACAGTGAGACCTGGGCCACTCCCACTAAGTGGGAGGGTACCACAGGTGCTGAGCAAGCCTTGTTCATCCCGCTTCCTGCAGGTTAAGTTTGAATAGGTAGAAAGCCAAGACTGACACTGGAAATGTCAGGCACACAGAGCCAGGGTTAATGTGTTACTGGTGTTATGCCAGAGAACGTGATTGTGCACTGCTGGATTGGGTTTGCATGCCCAGATTTTGGTAGCAGGGCGTGGCTACAGGAGCAGCATCTGTGAGAAGCTGCCAGAAGCTTCCCCCATGCCCGGCAGAGGCAATGCCAGCTGTCTCTAGGACGGACCTGCTGCTGGCCAAGGCCAAGCCGAGCAGTGATGTCTCAAATGTGCCTGGAATTACATATTTAAGAAAGAAAAAAGTTATTGCTCAGAGGGAATTGTAGGCAGAGAAGAACAGAGTGAGAATATGTGAGAGGAACAGCTCTGCAGACACCCAGGGCAGTGCAGAAGGAGGGCCAGGAGCTGCTCCAGGCACTGGAAGGGAGATTTCCCTGGGATTCCTTGGTGAAGCCCATGGTGAGGCAGCTCTGCCCCTGCAACCCATGGAGGGCCACAGGGGTGCAGAGATCCACCTGCAGCCCCAGGGAAGAGCCCACGCCAGAGCAGGGAGATGCCCAAAGGAGGCTGTTACCTCATGGGAAGTCTGTGCTGGAACATTTTGCCACCAGAACCCTATTAACTGGAAAGGTGATAAAGTGATCTGTAAAGCAAGCTGCTGTCTTCTCTGCTCTCAGTTTGTCAGGCACGGACATTAGACAGTGTTCATCCTGGAATCAGTTACATTTGTCTCTCTCTGGTTTGTGCCCCTGGGATGAGATGACAGTACAGTACAGCTGGACCAGCTGTGACACTGACAATCTTTCTAGTTTGGTACTTTACAGAAGAGGAAAGGAAAGGCATATACAGTGATCATCTTAAATGCGGTTGAGAGCGGGGTGATGGAAACTGGGAGCATGAGGGTGCCCACTTGGGTCTCCAGAACCTGTGCAGAGCTTTGCCTTTGGAGGCAAATGAAGGAGTTTCTGCCTGCCAGAAAATAAGCTTTCCTTGGTCAGGACCTGGATAGAGTTCTGGTTTCACTCTTCTGCATGGATTCACATTTACTTCCAGGTAGTCAACTACATTCCAATGTCTTCGGGAGCAGTTTTGGCAGCCCTTTTGCACAGCAGAGCTCAGCTCCTGAATTGCTAGCAGCTGCCCAAGTGCCCGGGGCCTGGGAGGAGAGGTTCTGCAGCTGTCAGAGCAGGTCAGGGCTTCATGAACAGGGCAACCACTGCAGCTCCAAAGGGACAGAAGCAGTAAAGGCCCCAGCTCTGACTGTAATGGTGGAGTAAGGTTGGGAGGCACAATAAGACTGTCCAGGCAGTGGACAGTGAGTGTCTTTGCTGTGTACAATTGGCTTGTGGCCCCAGAGAGACTCTTCCCTAACTGCTGATGCTCACATGCCCTTGATCCCTGATCCTTGTATCTGCCCTTGCTGGCCTTTTGCTCTTGTTCTTTTTTTCAGGTCATCACTCTTTGTCTTCTGTCTCTTGATCGTGCCATGTGAACACTGTTTGTGTGTAATAAAGTCAGTGAAATTTCTACTCACATATGACATGCCAGACCAACCAGTGGAGCCCGAGCAAGGCAGAGATGGCCTATAATGAGCATCTTTTCTGGAAGTGCAGAAATGCAATGGCCCCACTGCACAGCAGCACAAGGACAGGCCCTGGCTGGACAGGCTGATCCCTTGGCTTGCCGGAGCCACAGCTTTGTTGGTGGCACATCTGTCTCTGGAGGAAGCGGCACGTGACTGTGTTAGCTCTGTGTCAGCTGCTGTGTAAGCTGGACTGTGCTGCAGGATGCTCCCAGGTGTCCCTGGCAACAGGCTGAGCTGAGCCGCTTAAGCCTTCCACCTCTCAGAATCCAACAAATCTTGTCCTATGTGCTCCAGGCAGATTATTCCCAGTGCCTTCAGACCCATGTGACTCTGTAGGCTGAAGACCTTAGTCTGTTATCTGTCGTTATTTTCTATTAAGTTTTTCCATAGTTACAGCATTAAGCTGATTAAAGGAAATATTGATTTTATTCTGATACAGAAGCTTTGAAAATTTATTAACCATTAACGGCCGTGGGCAATTGAAACATAACTTTTTTCCTACTAGTCAGATGTTCATTTGACTATCCAGAGACGGTTGTCAGTAGCATAAATCAACAGTTAGCTAAATACATTAATGCAGTTTGCTTTGGTGTAATTAGAGAGGTACTGTCAAGTACATTTTAGTAAGCTGAAAGGGTTAATACATGCCCACATATTTGCAGCCCGTATTGAAAACACTCATGGCAATGTCACAGTTAACAATCTATCCAGACCCAGATTTCATGACAAGGCAGAAGAAAGCTCTGAGGTGCTTCCAGGTGTTTTGCTTAGTCAGGTCTGGAAACCATGGTTTGAATGAATACTGGCCTTCAGAATGCCTGTGACCCAGGGCACAAATAAAATTACTCAGAGCCCTAGGTGCAGGAGTTGCCTGAAACATGCCATATGGTTGAGTTCAGGGTCAAACTTCAAGAGCAGATTGTCAGAATGTGGCATCTGGAGGCCGCAGTGCTCGGTTTCCCAGAGCTGTTCTCAGTTCAGAGACTGGCACACATCACATCACCCTCCTGCTCTTGGAGCCCTTCTGCAGCCCTTGCCTGCAGCTCAGTCAGTGCCTCGCTGTGGAACATCATCTACACTCTTTCAGACATTCACCAACACGGAGTTTCCAGTCTTGGTGTGGGCTGGCTGCCTTCCTCTTCTGCTAGCTGTAGACTTACAACGAGACAGCCACATTTTAAATACGTTGCAATGACATCAATAGTAATAATTATTGCATGCATCAAAGCTTTGGACATTAGCCATGGATCATGCACCTAAATGGCAAATGGTTATAATAGCTCCGTATGTGAAACATCAAAGTCTGAGGAAACATTGCTCTGTTATAAAAAATACATCAGAATGATCATTCCACTCCAAGCGAAGTGCAGAACTGTAGACGTGCATGGAACAAATGCAACACATTTCATACTCATTTGGGTGTTTCAAGTATGGGAAAAATTGATTCCACAGCTCCAATTACCAATCCACATCAAGTGAAGACTGTATTGAAATTATGAGATTTTGAACAATATTAGGCTTAAGTTGACTCCTCCTTATGAAAATGTATTTGTAATTAGGGCCTAGAAAAGCCAGAAGTAGTATTTGGGGTTTTAATTTTTTATATGCTCCCTGACAGAGAGAGAAGTGACTGAGATTGCATAAAATTCTTAAACCCATGATGTTTCAAGTATCCTTTTGCTGAATTGAAATGAGTCTCTCACAGATTAAAGGAACTGCAGTGTTGTTTTCTTTGCTAGGGGAAAAGTATTCCAAACAGAGCGAAGCACAGGCTCTCTGCTGAGCCGGGGGACAGCTCCTGAAACAAAGAAAAAAGCAGAACAGTCACTAGAACAACAGAACCTCTGAACTCAGCAACTGAAATTCCCAATTACAGATGTGCTGCTGTTTCTCCTGCCTCATCACAGCTGTTTCACTTGATCACTCCCCCAGCCCCAGTGAGACAAGCAGTGTGAGGACGTCACGCCACGTGTGCTCCCACGGCCAAATCAAAGGCCCAGCCAAGCCTGTGTCTCAGCCATGAATCTGGAGGAAATTAGAGATCCTCATTAAAGTTTCAGAGAAACCTAACTGGTATGAGGACAGCATTCAAATATGTATTTGAGGGGAAACAAATATTGTTTTAACTCTATTAATAATTGATGTGTTGCCAGCAGAGATCCTCCTAGCATTAAGGGAATTGAAAATTAAAGGCACAAAGACACTACTTTAAGAAAACATCTTGATAAATAATTAATATGGTGTAGGCCTACTGGAATATGAAGATTGTAGGTTTTAGCTTGTCATGTCAAACCTATGCTTTCTAATACCACAGTTTCTTCCAGAATGAGAGCATGGTCATTTTTGGTTTATATCAACAAAAGCTTGAGTTGTTTATGTTGCTTAACTGGAATAATTCACTGGCTTCTGTCAGTGGCTTGTGCTGAGCCCTTGGGATCCTAAGCAGCACATACTCAAAGGGCATGGCTTTCTTAAATCAAGATGAACAACAAATTGCAGATTATTTAGAAAACAGAAGAGACTATGCCTGTTTCAGGAAACCTACTGTTTGTCAGGGTTGAACCAGATCAGAATAAGAAACCCTGATGGAAGAAGAAACTGGCAATACCTGTTTAGCAATACCATTTATAAATAGTTGGGAGAGATGCCTTGGGATGTGTAACCCCCAGGAACAGCTACTGCTTTAGTTTGTGTGTCACTAGAGACATGAATTTTCAATGGTGAGGCCAATCTTGGGGACCAAACTGAAAAAACCCAGTGGCTGCCACTTCCCTTGTGTGTTCTACTTCATGAGGATCTTAAGGATAGGAAATAGTGCAGCCCAGCATTCCACAGAATACCAGCCTATCAGTATGCCCAAAGAAAGGCTGGACACAGACTATGCTGAGGGAAGTAAATATGGAATTTCTGCCTTTCCCTCCAAAGCAGCTCTAGCACTGCTGTGAGCAGAGCCTGAGGGAGCAGCGTTTGGAGACATGGCTGAAGGGTTTGGCTGGTGGACAGAACCTGACAGGGAGGGAGGGACATTGCAAAGCAGAATACTGAGCACCATATTAACTAACAGAGCTGCTGCCACCTCTGAAAGCCTCTGTCTTGATGAAGGGCCTGCGGGCTCTTTAAACTTCCAATTTATTCCAGTCCACTCCTATCCTTCAGGTTGTTATAATGAAGCAGCTAGTAAGTCAGGCATAATTTCTGGCAGGCTTTTGAATTTAAGAAACTGCGCAAGAGCATCTAGAGAACTATATTTATCATTTAATTCCTTTAATTAAAGCAAAAGTGAGTATTGTTTCTTTATTAGAAGAACTTTAGTTCACTACTTTAATGCAAAAGGTTGTTGAGATTGATGGAATTCATAAACACCCTTTATTTACTACAGCAAAGTTAATAATTAAGAAGAAGAGAGAATATACATGAATGCATGAATGCTGTTGTTAAAAATAATTCCTGTCTTAGTTCCAAGGAAAAAGCCCACGTAAATTGGTGATTGAGAACATAAGGGTGTTCCACTAGAACTCTAAAGGGGAGGTTTTTTCACCTTTGATAAGGTAAATGTGGTGAGAAACCGGCAAGCCCAAGTTGCCCCGACTGCCGAGTGTGCTCCGTCTCGGTGGGTGTCCCTGTTGCCGTTCCCGGCGCACCGACGGCACCCACAGCAGGACCCACACCCAGTGGGAGCTCGCCCTCCTGCTCACTGCCACGGCCCCAGCAGCACCCAGGCCCTGCTTGAAACCGGAGTGTAAAGCTCGTGGACTGGCAGTGCTGGGAGGGTTGGGCTTGACATGCCTGAGGAGGGCTGTGGAAAATTCGCTCCTGCCCGCAGTGATTCCCCTGGAGGAGAATCCATCGGTGGAAGGATGGTTAGTTGCTCTGTGGCTGCTGGGCAGGGTGGGTGCAAGTGCTGTTCAGGGGCTGCTCCAGGAGCTCCTCAGCCTGAGTGCCACGAAGGCCAGAAGGGGTTCCTGCAGGGAATGGATGCCTGCCAGGCTGCACCTCCCCACAGCCGTCCTCCCCTCCTACTGCAGCCGCTCCTCATTTCTTCAGTCAGTCCTTGCCTGTGACTCTCTGTCCCTCTGCTGCCACAGCTGCCCTGCTCTGCCCTGCCTTCCTCCCACTATCCCTGCCCTGCCTGCTGCCTGCCCCACCTCCTGCCATTGCTTCTGCTGCATCTTTCTCTCCTGATGGAGGGAGAGCAGTTCCCATCCTGCTGCTGGCTGGTGGGGATGAGTGTCCGTGCCTGCCAAACAGCCCTATTGTTAAAGATGCTGACTCTGGGAGTCTCATCCTCATCAGGCAAAGCTGAGAGTCTGTCTGATTTAACAAGGCAGGGAAACAAGCCAGTCAGAGTTATCTCAATCTGAAGCATATTCTAGAAGTGATTAGCTGCCTAAACTTACTCTGTAATTATCTGTGCTGAGTGGTTTCTGCACACCACTGCCCATTTTTCTGAGTGTTTTTATTTAAGTTGATAATGGAAAATGAATAAAGCCTTAGTTCCACTCTGATTTTGACACTCGTGCCAGAAGATATCTGAAGATGAATATTTCTGTGTTCAAAACAGTTAGATTAATATTTAATTTTTTGGCATCCAGCAAGCTGATTAGTTTTCCTCTGATATGGCTCCACTTTGTAAATGCAGGAATGGCTCCTCCTGGGGAGGATGGTGCCTGGGGTAAGAAGCTCAGAGACCACACTGACATCACTGCAACCATGATTTCACCAGGCTCATGCACGGCGAGGTTATTGTGGTCTGACATCTCTATTCCTGGAAAGAAGTACAGGTCTGTGTGACCTGCTCCATATCTTCTGAGGACAGACAAGATCTGCCCTTGATTGCGATTAAGCTGAAGGGAATAGAGTGGAAACAACGTGCAGCTGTGTTGTCTCAAGGAATGTGTGATCCTTGCCTGCTGCAGAGGCCAAGCCTTCCTCAATGGACACACAGCCCCCCTGGTGCTGCAGGTGTAGAGGACACACAGCACTGCAGGGGGACAGGCAGAGCTGAGACACAGGGACCCCCTGGCCAGGGATCCTCTGCTGAGCCTGGGGAGTGCCACTGCTGGGGGCTGCTGGTGACAAGCCATGGAAGGACTTCCAGCACCACCATGGAAGCAGTCTGAGAGAAAGCTTGGTGAGGTATGGGGGCCTCTCTTTGACCTCAGCCATTAGCAGGTGCTTGTGAAAAGCCTGTAGAAGACAGGGTGAGGATTACCTGAGATCGTGATTGCAGTCCTTCTGGAGCAGTGGTGGTTGTGTCTGCCCATTGAACTGAACTAGCAGGTGGGGGTCGTGGTCAAGGAGTGTCTCTGGAGCCTGTTGAAACCCCTGAGTACATCTGGGCTCCACAGCATTCCAGGTAAAGAGCCACACCGATTCAGGGGTCACACTGCCCTTCTTCTGTCAGTCTGATAGCAAATAATTTCCCTGGCTGCTCGTGATGCCTGTGCTATGAAAATGAACTAGTGCACATTTGGTGTGTACTGAGGATGCCTCTGGCTGGGGACAGTCCCACTTTCCTCGCTGTGTTGTGAGTTTTCCCCCCTTGTTTGGCTGGACCCTCTGGGGGTGGGCAGGGGGAGTCATCCTGCACTTGGGGATGCAGAGGCAACAGGCAAACTCACATCTTTTGTTTCTAGGACCATCTGATGCTTCCTTCACAAATGGGACTGCTACCTGTCGCCCAGTCCTCCCATAGACTGAGCCTTCCCTATTTGCTCAGAGGGCAACCATTGCTCAGAATCAAATGCAGCCTTTAGAATTAACTGATCTGTAAAGGCCAGCGAGTCTGGATTCCCCTGGCCAGCCATGCACTGCAACATCTCATCTCAGTGCCGTATTTATCTTGCACTGTCAGTTTTACCTAGCTCCTAAGCACTCAGGAACAGTAGTACTGTCAGGGTGTTGTTATTCATTTGTTTTCACCCACTTGAAGTATGTATCATTGTCATAATCTGGCACTTTGCACTGGGAACAAACTCCCTATGTGGACAGGGAGCAGGGCCATTTTTCAAATGCTGCTGACTGTTAATTTGTACACTGTTTGAAGGGAAAAGATCTTGTTAGAGCTCCGTTGTCCATATTACTTCATCAGAGCATAGCAGGCAGTTGTCTCCAATGGCCAGCGGACAAATGGGTGCTGGTGATGGGTGCTGGTGATGGGTGCAGTGTGTGACCTCTCTGGCAGCGTGTTCCCAGCTCCGTGTGCACGGTTCTCATTTGTGCCTCCAAAGCTGATCAGGTGTATCTCAGCCAAAGCCACTTG
>JAWWES010000035.1:15998455-16010572 GCA_035583135.1 Lophotriccus pileatus | reverse complement strand
CAAAGGGAGCTATGTAAGCCATGTCACTGTTAAAAACCTTGGAATGATTGGGAGCTCATAAGAAGATGGCAGTAGGAGAGGGGCAAGAAATGACAGTGGGGGAGGAGCAGAGTGGCAGTGATTATAAAAGCACAGACAGGACAGAGAAGGGATGGGTCAGGTTTTAGCTCATTATTCCAGGCATATGCAGATATAATTCTGGCAGTAACTTTTCCTGGAAGTGTTGCCTACAGGCATGTGTTTCAAGGCAGGGAGCTTAGGTTTGATTCCTGGTGCTTATTAAACGCATGGCCTTGAAAAAGTTATTTGACCTCTTTGTGGATCTTTTTATCAAAACCCAAAATGGGCACAGGGAAAACTGCCCATTTACATACCCATTAGAAATCTGAATTCAAGTAGAAAGGCAGTCAAGAGATTCTGAAAGGAAATGTGGAAAATATTTGAAAATTCAGTATCTAAATCACAGGGGGCATTTGGAAAAATCTCGTTGAAAATCTCCTGTATGGTACAGAACCACAGCACTTCTTTGCTACTGGCATTAATAGATCATGTGTATAAAAGACATTCTCTGTTAACTGTGCATATTGCTGTCACCTGGATACTGGTCCATCCTCCGTGTCATCCATGTCACGGGGTGATGTGACCATCTTGTAGATTCTACTTGATTTAGGTCGATAATGCTTTGTTTTGTGTGTGCAGACACAGAGTGCTCTAATTGCTGATCAGGCTTGTACACAAAGCTCCTTGGAATGTTTTCAGTGACATGAAGGAACTTGTAAAAGCATGATTTACTCAAGCAGGATTCTTGTCTATGTTTCACCTCCTCTTTCCAGCTTGTGCTAGGCTGGTGTAATCTCTGTAAACTCCTTTGCACCCACGGCCTCTTGCTTGTGCCTGAGCTCACAGCTTTGCTGTTCACACCTTGCTGTGTCTGTGTAACACCTTCCCACACATAAAATTAACAGACAAAATTTAAATTTGCAGAAATTAATTGTGTTAGCAAAATGGTTTTTTAAGCACTCCAAAGAATGTTCTGTCAGCTTGACAGATGAAGGTAATACTACAAAATGAATTTTGTTGACAAAATAATTTCAGGGTGTTGATAAAATGTGTTTTGTCTTCAGAGTGAAAAATACTGGACTGACAAATACCATTGTCCTTTTTTTCAGCTGTCAGTCAATTATTCCCTTTTTGAGTCAGCCAGTGATAGTTCTTCATAACTGAAAAAGCTTTCATAAAAGAGAGCGTAAAGCTCTGAAGGACAAAATAATTAAATTTTGATTTCTTGCTTTCAAAGTGAAAACAGCTTTTTTACTTGGATGAGAAAGGATTGGTCCCTGTGAAGAGCAAACAGGTGGGAAGTATATGGTGGAGGTTTGACACACTGTGGAGCAGAGAGGGTGGGGAGGGAGCCGGGCTTCTGGAAACAGCTGTTTGTTTGAACGCATCTCCTTAGACTACTTGGATGTGCTGCAAGCTTTTCAGTGAATTTCCTGCTGATTTTAGGAGCCATTTGCTAAGAAATCTTGGTTTTTTCCTTTAATTATGTAGCACTTCTTGAGCAGGAATGAAGAGATGTGTGGCATGTGCCCTCCCCGCTGCTGTGGGGCCGGGGTCGGGGGCTTCCCTGGCCCTGGAGCTCCCCCAGCCCAAGGGCTGTGGGCAGAGCCAGCAGCAGATGGGTTCAGCAGCAGCGGGTGGCTGGTGGATCTGGGCATGGAGCCCCACTCCAGGGTGGCCCAGCTCCTTCCCCGTGGCTCTGTTCTGCTCCATCAGGGCTTCCCGTGGGTCCTGCCTGCGGGGCTGGGCTATCTTACCCCAGTGACTGCCCCAGTGCCCAGGGAGGTTCTGCTGACCCCTTATCCCCTTACCCCCAGTGACTGCCCCAGTGCCCAGGGAGGTTCTGCTGACCCCTCGACTGTCGTAGCACACAGCTGACTCTTCCTACTGCAGCCAGAAGGCCCTGGGCTTTCATCTCACCCATTTTTAGGAAAAGCAGCCCAGAGGCCACTGGCCCTATGCACAGCAGGGCAGGATGGCCAGAGCCTCCTTGTTCTCTGCTGCCTGAGGTACCACAGCAAGGCAGAAGCTGAGGAGCAGAGAGAGCTGTGGAGCTGTGGCTCAACATCTGAAGATGCTGAGACACTGCACCCATATCTCCTAGAGTGACCTGGTGACATCAACAACAATGTGCCCCTGGAGCACAGGCAGCTGGCATGGCTTGCAGAGTCTGATACCATCAGCAGGCTTCTGGTTCAGCCTTAAAAATATGTACATAGAAAAAAATACAGGAACACATGGCCCCTTATTGTGACACCTGTATCAGGATAAGTCCAGAAAACCAGTAGGGAATCTGATGAGATTTTATTTTTCAGTTGCTGGACCAAAGTCCAGCCTGATGCAGCCCAAGGAGAAGTTATCCAAGTTATAGTCAGGGTAGTTGGAGTCAGTATAATTTCAGTTACTAAGTACATGGAGCTGTTTCTCCTAGATGCTGTTTTGGTTCATTATCTCTTAGTATCTCCAGCCATTCTGCTGCTTCCCAGGAGGATGGAATGCCAGTTTGGATTTTTTTCTGAAACCCTGTGGTTTCTTGTTGGGACCTTGGGTTCAACAGACATATCCCCTTCTGTCCTTCATCACAGAAAAGGAAGGAACAAAATTTTGTGTTATGTATGAGTTGGACTCTACTGGGATTTTTGAGGAAGCTTGAACTTAAAGAGATAGTCTTGTGATGAGGTAATGATGCTTCATTGCCAGGTTGTATTTTTTTTGTCTTTATCAATATTGGCATAACTAATTACATTAAAGCAGAAGTGACCTTGTTGGAACAGCTAATCTTAGTCATTTGTGTGTGCCACTCCCACAAGTCACTGGAATGACACTTAGCATAATAGCTCCTTAATATGTGGAACATCTGTTCTTGGTTTTTGCAATCACCAATGACTCTTCCTCATTACCTTCACTTACCTGTGCCAACAGGAACCAGCCATCCCTGGCAGAACATTTAAACTATGTCACTCCTGATGGCTGGGTTTTTTAAACTGCTGACAAGAAAAGAAGCAATCAAATCTGTAAATACTCTGAAATCCCAGTTAGAATTGATGTGTGAGAATTAACTAATGGTAGTTAATGGCACTTGCTAATGAATTAATAAAAATACGCTTTCTCCTTTGGAATTCGGTTTTGCTTTTAAGGGGGACTGTCTTTTACAGTAGGATAGAAACTCCTCCAAGCTTCACAGAGTGGAGTCTTTTAAAACATGCTGATAGATAGGAGAGCCCTCAATGTGCATCCTGTGAAGCCACGCCACGAGCAGAGCTTGCTGTTTGCAACAGCAGCCGCTCACTGCGCAGCCCACGGGCTCCTTGGACGTGTTTCAGGAGAGCCAGAGGCAGGGATGGGCTTGCTGAGGCCCTGGAGAGCAATGAGCTCTGACTGTGTCCTGCTGAAGGGCAGCCCCATCACTGTTTGCCTGGGCACTTCTGCAGCTTGTGCCAGGGACATCGTCATTAGCTAGCCATTAGCAAAGAATAATTTTCAAACACTCTAGGAAGTAAAATTCTACAGATTTTGAAGGTACCAAAAGTGATGGATCATTATTACCTGGTATTAAGAATTATTTTTTCCATTTCTGAATAGAAAAGTCAGGCACATGCTGGTAGGTGGAAGGAGCTGCAATCCTGTCTAGCCTTAGTGCCTTGGTTCAGAATGTCCTGGCCATAGTGGAGTCAGGGAAGACTCTTCCTTCTTTTTAGGACACAGGGATCATCTCCAAGCCCATCATTCCTGAAACGTCTTTTAATTGCTGAAGGGACAGTCTGTCTGAGAGGCAAGTCACTGAGCAGGGGACCCTGGTGAGTTCTGCCAGCACCTGGCCCTGGACAGTCCCAGGCCTGACAGGGGTGGACAGCAACGGAGCCAGGTGTGCACTCCTCTCCTGGCCTCCTCCAGAGGCACACACAGCCTTGGGAAGGGCAGGGGCTGCTGGCCCCTTCCTTGGTGTACCTGCAGCACTGTTGCATTCTAGTAAGGATGTTGGGAGTGAATGCAGGGCTTGAAAGTGCCAGTCAGCACCCAAATAATAACAAAATAATATAAATGCAGCAGCAAAGCTGGTGGGGTTCCTATTAAACAGCAGTGCTATATACCCCCTTTAAAAGAGCTCTGAGCAGGCACTGCCAATTCCCTCCCCCATCCCAGTCAAAGGAGCCTGTTCTGCTTTGAAAGCCTGCCTTTTTTTTCCAGAATATCAAGGGTTTGGTTTCTTTGGGCCTGACTGCAAATCCAGGAGCCTTTGTATGTATTCCACAGGGCTCTGTCCCTGCAAACAGACTGCTTTGGTTTGCAAGTGAGTCAGGCCCAGGACCTGCTCTGTATTCTCTCTCTTTATATTTGTATCACTGTTCTAGGGTGCTGCAGAAAGGAGATGAAAAGAAGCTTGGAAGTCTGCTTCCATTAAAGTGTGAATTTATTTTTAAACCTCTTAAATTATTTACTTTGTCTGCCTCTTTTTAATGACAGGTGAATATGTTTATGACTTGTTCTCTTTCCCAAGGTAGCACTTGGCATGAAAGGAATTAATTACTTGTAGAGTAAATGCAGCTGATGTTAATTTTCAAATAAAGTTTCAGCTTTGCTGAAATTTCAGAAAGAAAGTAGTGTTTTATAAATTAAACCCTGCTTTGTGTGCTTTCTTTTTAAAAAAGGCTTGCCATTTGGAAAGGCACAGGAACAGAAGACAAACGCAGTAGATGAGGGAAACTTGTCTTTAAGGATATACTCTGCTAGCTATCAGTACACAGCTGTGAGAGATCCCTGGGGCAGCCCATCAGCTGTGTATGGAGTGAAACAGGCTCCAGCAGCATCCCAACACCTTTGGCAGGAATTGGTTCAGTGGCAAATTGCTGGTGTGTGGTAGGAGCTGCTGCTTTGAACTGACAGGGTGATTGAACTGGTTGCTCCCTCTGAGAGAACACATGCCCTGTGCTCTACCAGGGAGCTTGTTCTGCTTCAGAGTCTGATCCCATCAGAGCTGAACTGAAAGGATCCTGCGCTGCCAGGCTCTGCCAGCGGTACCGGGAACAGGGAGATCCAAGTGACAAAGGTAAATGTGTGTCTCTGCCCATGCAGGGCCTTTGGGAAGGGCTTCCAATAAGAAGGACCGCTGGGACTCTCAGTACAAGTGACACTCAGAGGGAGTGCAGCAGAGCTCAGGGCTCTGCACAGCTGATCTGGTGCCGCAGCAGGAGCTCTTGGGGCTGTGAGCACCAAAGGACCAGGGTTGTTAGTGCTGACACTGCAGACATGACTAAGCCATTTTGATGAAAGAGACGGAATCTGACAGTTTTACTATTTAATTGTTTCTTGTAGGTTTCAAATAAAAAAATAAATTGGCTTCTTTTAAAAGAACAAACTGTGGGAGAGCTTTGGTGAGCAGAAGTGAGTGGCCTCTGAAGCATGGCAGGCATCTTCGTGTCCCCAGACAGCCGGTGAGCCCTCGAGGCGCAGCGCAGAGGGCGCTGGACTGGAAAACAAACGCACCCGCAACTCTGGTTCTGCCTTGAGGCACCCAGGAATAGAAATGTGCTGGGGGAAGTGGGGCAGGGGAGGTTTTGGGTTCTGAGCACACCACAGCACTGGGCTGGGCCGCTCTGGTGCAGGCGTTGGCTGGAGCCGGACTCGGCACCTGCGGGTGAGCTCCTGGATCCCGGGGCTTTCTCAGCGCCTTGTTCAGGTGGGAGCTGCAGAGGTTGGCCAGTCTTCTCGGGCTCATTGCACCTTTAGCTTTGCTCCTAAGGCTGGTATGAGCTGGGCTATCTGTATCAGCTGCAGTTTGCCAGTGAAGGTATGTTCTGGATTATTTGGAGGACTTTGTTTGCAAAGACCCTGGGATCCATCAGAAAATGGCTGTAAGGAAAATGCCTTTCATCATTCAAGATAAAGAAGATCACAAGGCCTTGGAGACATCACTTCACTCAGGAATTAAATTGCAGGAGTCATCTGGTGTCAAATAAGTTTCATTTAATAGGTTACTCAAATAAAGTTTCTGTAGAAATCAATATCACTTTCTCTTGCAATTGACAGCTCAAGTCACTGAACATGGCATTTTTCATATAAGGTTTGTTTAATTTTAGGAGGAAGAATCCCTCCCATACCTTCTGCTTGGCCTAGGCAGCTCTGGTACAAGGTTAACAGCCTGCTGAGGTGGAAACCTGCCCTGTCCTTACCCAGAGGGGCATTGTGAGGCCACTGTAACACAGCCTTGCCAGTCTCAGGTGCAGTAAGGATGCTGCTGTCACAGGGCTGTGTCGAAAGTGTGCCTACAGCTCACTTGGGACAAGTCACTGTGTTCCCTCTTATAGATAAGCTTGGCAGGACAAAATGCCTCATTATATATCTTAGCAGAATTGGAGTTTCTGTAGAGGCTGTGAAGACTGGAGATTGTGACAGGGGTACTTCTGGGTCCAGGGTAGATGAATCCTACAATTTCCACCTCCCTTAAGAACATGGGACACTTTTGCTCTGTGTTTTATTTCAGTCTGATGGTATCCCATGGGGAAGGGAAGGGACTCTGGCAACGTTCTGCACCATCACTGGAGAACTGTGTGCAGGAAACGAGAGCTGTTATTATTCCTACTGTAGGGAAACTGTTTTTGAACACTTGCTGTTTCCTCCACTTGCTTTTCAGTCTTAAGTAATTTCTGAGGTTGACATGCCATCTCCAGTCACATTTGTCTTGTTGTGTGGCATGACTGATGCAATTACAGTTGACATTGTGGCAGCATTTTGCACAAATGCCTTTAATTGCAGGCTAGCAGATGACCTCTGAAATAGGCAGGAGAAGACATCAATGCCCTAAACTTCCTTCATAGATAGAGTTGCCGGCTCTTGGGGTAACATGTGGCCAGTGTCAAGGTTTTAAAGCAATGCTCTCTTGCTGGTTGTGTGCAGAAAGCAGGGCACGGAGCGCTTTGCTCCCTCTCAGCCCCTTGGCGTGAGTGCTGTGAGGGCAGGGGCTGGGGGGGACTGGCCCCATGGCCAGGGCCAGGCTCTGCAGAGGAGCATGTCCTCATGGAAAAGGAAAACTGCCACTCTCCAGGGATTTGGTGGAGGAGAGTGGCAGGGTGTCAGGGCTCTTGCAAACACTTCTCCAGGAAGAGGGATGACAGCACCATCTCTCTTCGGGGGTGGGTGGGTGTTGGGCAGGGAGAGGAGGCCTCTTGAAGGCAGGTTTAAACAGTGGGAAGAGCAGTGGAGGTGCTGGGGACTGCTTGCACAGGCACATGGGACATTGGAGAACAACTGTGGAAATTGCTTTTCCTTGGAGGGTGCGGCTCCAGGAGGCAAATGCCAAGGGACAGCAGAGGGGTGGTGGTGCTGGGCAGGGGGGAGCAGCTGGCTGGGGTGCTCGGCCATGCACCAGCCCTGGAGCTGCTGCTGTGGATGCAGGAGGCTGGTGCTGAGCATGCTGTGCTCCCCACGGGGGGATGGCTCCTGGATGTCAGGGTGGCTACTGGGAAGTCAGGGGCAGCTTCTGCTTTCTGACAGCTCCTTGCTGTGGGTGGGAGAGGCTGGTTGGACTGTAGGAGGGCCAGGAGTGGCTGCACTCCTGTGCACGCTGCCTGTGCTCAGCCCCATTGCTCTGAGAGTGCAGGAAGGCCCTTTCAGGACATGGTTGAAGCAACTCAGAGCAGCTAATCCAGAGCTGATGGCAGCTCCCAGCTCCCCACCTGCCTGACAGAATCAAGTACTGTGTAAAACCACCTGAGCTTTTAATGACCTCTTGCAGACACAAACTGACCATCTAACTTTGCACAATTCACTGAGATTTCGTTTTACTCAAGGAAATAAAAATGATAGTTTAAACCATTTCAGATATAGCTGTAAATCCCTAACAACATTAACCTTTTCTAAAGCATTAAACTGATCCCGCGTGGATTCTCAAAATTGCTATTAGGAGGAGGCATGAGATACTCTCTCCTGAACTTCATGTTCCCAAAGTAAATAACAAGCCATGCTGAGTGGGGTTTATTAGCTTTCTGTCTGTGCCTGCCTGTCTCCTCCCTCTGTTCTGATTCATCTAATACAGGCACTTGTGCTTGGTGAAGGCAGAAGTTCATGGCCAGCACCACAGATGTGGGGAGGGACAGGGGGGATCCTGGGCCCATGGGGGTGCAGCAGCCCTGGGGGAGGGGGAGAAATGTGGGGCTGTGTGGCCTGTGCAGCTGAGCTGCCTTTGAAGGGATCTGAGGCTCCGGTGTCCAGTTGTCAGGAGGGCTTGGCTGGAGACAGCAATAGCAGAGGAAGGGTTTTATGGGGCTTCTGGCTGCATTTTAAAAGACCAGATAAGCCAGTTTGGTGCACACAGCCCACTGGGATGGAAATCTTGCCTGCATAGCCCAGCTGTGCTGGCAGAGGTGAGAGCTGTCGTAGCTCATCCCTGCCTGATCCTGCCATCGAGGTGAGAGCTGTCCCTGCCAGCAGCACGCACAGGCCAGGTGCAGGTGCTGCTCGTGCTGATGGAGCAAACTGCTCCACCTCTGCCACGGTTCAGCAGCGTCTCTCCTGGCTGTGTCCCTGTGGAGCCTGGCTCTGTGCTGGACTCAGGAGAAGGAGCTCCTTTTCTCAAGCTTCCTTTGGTCCCAGTGGCACCTGTCCTGCTGCCACACCACCCTCTGAAGCACTGGTTCTTCTCTCTACATCCCTTCAGAGCGCTGCCAGAGCCCCTGCTATTGTGTATCCAGCAGATTTCTGCTGGGCTTCTCGAGTGCCATGAAGAGACATTTAGCTCTAGGAAAGGACAAGTTCAATTCTGTCCTTAATGCTTGTAATTTCTACAAGCAGTAATCGATTCCTGGGGCTGTGCTGACTATGGCACAAATGGACCACAACTGGTAGGAGGGATTCCCCAGCCCTGCAGTCTTGGGTTCCTCTGGAGATGCTGAGGGATTTGTGTGTTCCCAGCAGCTGCAACCCAGTGACACAGAGGCCTGTGAGCTGCATGTGATCAGGTATGACCCAGCTGCAGCTTCTGTTGCAGCAGCTGAACAGGGAAGCAGCTTTGTACCATCAGTGCTCTTCAAAGCTCTCCAGTGTCCTGCTGTCGTAGTCCCATGCCAGGGGCTCTAAGAACACTTCATGTTCCCCATCTTTTCATAGCTACAGAGCTTTCAGTAGTATAAAGTTGATTTTTATTTGAACATATTTGTCATATTAACCTAAACCATGGGCCTGGGCTGCAGTTTGCCCCTCTGATAAGCAATGATAAACATAACTAGTACTAGCTGAGAAAAGAGATATGGCAGTAAGCAGAGTGTTATTGAATAATGTTATTTTCAGAGGTGCAGCTGCTTGTGTCTGACAAATTAAAAAGGAAAACATCTGCAAGGTACACTGGGAGGAAAATACTTCAGGAGGGGTTTTATCAGGAGTTAGAGGTAATAGTCCTGTAGGCACAGTCTTCTGGTGCTCTGCAAAGTATTATAATGCTAGATAATAGTGTTCAGAGAGCCAAAGTAGGCATTTGTATGCATTGTGCAAGGAATGGTGCGTTATTTAAGCGTGCTTTCCTCTAAGAGTCTGTATTCTCTAATTCTCTGTCATTAAATATGAAGTGTTTCTTCCAAATGAGGAGGGAGTTCAGCCTTCAGTGCTTCTGGTAGGAGGGAGGATATATGGACCATCTTCCTGTGCCTTCTCCAGGCTGACACCAGCCCCTCTCACTTCATGGTTTTAACTGCACATTTTAATAATGGGGCAAAGACAAGCACAGGAAAGCTCCTACCAAACAGCACACGTGGTACAGCTCCTGGGCTCGCTGCCCCGAACAGGCTCAGCTGGTGGTGGGAGCAGGTGACTGCAAAGGAAGGGCTCTGTCTCCTGCTGTCAGGCATGTAGGGGACATACATCTGTTCTTGAAAAGCACATTCATACTTTGTAATGCAGATGTATTTCTTCTGGAGATGATCTGCAATGCATCAGAGGAGAACACGCTTGGGGAGGTGTGGAAGAGCTACGGTACTTCTGCTGTCTCACACTTTTCCTTAACAAGATGAGCTTCAGAGATTTACAGTCAAACAAAAGGTGAAGATGAACCTTTTGTAAATGGTAGCACTTAAAATTCCTGCTGCTTTGAAGCTGCATGCTGAGCAGATGCTGCATGCACAGCCATTGCCCTCCTGAGATGTGGGTTTTAATTCACCTCCGTTCATGTCATCTGTTCCCCGCGTGTTTGTGTTACACTGCTCAGCTCCCAAGGTGCCCCTGGACAAAATGAGCTGCTGTTTCACCTTGTGCTGCTCGTGTCTTGCCCATTCTGTCACAGGGTGTTGGGCAGCACGAGCTGTGGCCAGGCTGAGCCAGACATTCCAAACCAGTCCCACGAAGTTCTCATCTGAGGAAACTCTGGATCATCCAGCAGTGTTCTTACACCTCCAGCAGTGTATGGTGGGGGGGTCATTAGGGAAGTTATCAACAAGTTTCCAGAGGAAAGGAGCCTTTCTGGGGGGTCAGCCTACCTTCCTGTGTGAGGGGAGAGCTGACTGCAGTGATGCCTCTTCATGGGAACCCACCTGCCTGGGGAACAGATGGCAGGCTCTGAGGGTTGGGTGTGCTTGTGCTGGAGCTGGCATTGGGGGTGACAACTGCTTGGACAGAGGAGGAAACTCGTGGGGAGCAGTCAGGAAGGCAAGGTCCCTGATGGTCTTTGCAGAGTTCTAGTCATCTGAAGACCAGAGCAGTGTGCTGCAGAAATAGGTTGTCCAACTCTAGAGTAAATGTTAAGCCTGGAGAGAGATGAGGTTGTGGGTACCCAAGGAGCTTCTCTGGAACTGCATTGTCTCCTGTGGGACTCCAGAGAGCATGCAGAGGGGAGCTGGAGTGCCTCATGGACTCACTACAGCTAATTCTTGCCATGATTTGTAATTGCTATAGGGCTCTTGAATCTGCTTACTGCCCCAGGGGAGTGTCTTGCATGTCTTGTGTTGGAAGAGTGTTGCTCATGAGCACAAGGTGCATCCACAGCACTGGCCTTAAAGGTTCTGAGTAAAAGAAAGCCATACACTCTTACTTGTGTACTTGTGGTGAACAGAAAAAGGGTATTTGGTGGAATTAATTCTAGTAACATTTGGAGGCATTCTCCAGTGTCCATGACTCATTCAAAGAGCCAGTGAAAGGATGGCACAAGCCCATATTCCAGGGATATGTCTCAGGCTGGCTGGGCTAGAGCTCTGACACTTGTCTGCAGGACCTCAGTCCTCTACATTAGTTATGTTTCCCTGGACAAAAACAGTAAGATGTCGATGAACATGAGATAAATATGGTTTCTATAGTCCTTGGCACTTCTTTAGCAGAAGGATGTTAACCAATGTAGTTTATTAAATGCCTTACAGCTCTTTTTCAGTTGTGGTTATCCATAGGTGACCATCTATTTCCAACATGATTGTACTGGAGGGAAATGGCAGGGTTTGCTCCAGCAAATTCCTTCGTCTGCCACAGTCAGGTCCAGGGCCTAGTGCTTAACATGCTGCTGCAGAACAGATGTGTCCTTTAAGCATCAAGAAAGAGATGTGGAATGGCTTTTTTTTTTTTTCCAAAAAATGACATTTTGAAGTAGGTTAAATCTACCACTTTTCCACATTTTCTTAGAGAGAGATTTTGTCTGGATGTTGTACGTGCTTTCCATGAGAAATTATTTATGAGCTCCTCAATCCCTTGTCTACTCTTCTTGATGTAACAATAGTAGATCTGGAGGAATGACCAAGGTTAGTTTTATAGTCTTGCTTCAGATGTAGTGCCAAGTTATTCAGTGCTTTGTTTTGTTAGTGCCTGAACCAAGGGGCAATTTATCTCAGCAACGTCCCTCAGATTATACCTATATACCATTTTACCAATAAGGCATGCACCTGCTGCTCCAGTCCCAGAAGAAATCAATGTTTCATTTCAGAGATGCCAGTTCTTTGCTCACTCTCCTTTTGCCATTCTTACGAAGACAAACTTTTTAGGGGGTGTGGGAAGAAATACAGAAGAACTGTGGAAAAGTTGAAGTGGTGAATATCCATGAACAGGATGGGACATGCCCTTTGCTGGGGTCTGTATGGATGGGATGGGGCACAC
>JAWWES010000035.1:15964289-15998026 GCA_035583135.1 Lophotriccus pileatus | reverse complement strand
TGCTGGGGTCCCCTCCAGGTGATGGGCCTAGATGCTGCAGTTCTGGAAGGCAGTGTACAGGGTGACCATGGCATTGCTGCCTTTGCTGGACAAATGCAAAGCTGGAGCTCAGTTCCTTGCTCACAGCCAGTTATCTATCCTGGGCACTGGTGTAATTATAATACATACTTTATTGCTTGTCAATATTTTAACCTTTCTGGCACATTATCCCCTAGGGCAACTGAGCAGCCTTAATAATATAGCTGATAATTATCGTCCTGGTGAATAGAGTTATCACTAGGGTCCTGTATAAATCACACAGAAAAGATGACAGATTTCACTGGCTGATCATCACAAAAATGGGAAGAGGTGACAGCTTAATGGAGAAGGTAATAAAACCAACAATAAAGTAATTTATAATATAGGCAATGATTCTCAGGCTTTTCTATTTGTTTTCATGCTAATAGAAGATAAATGTCATATTAGGCATAAGACCTCAAATTTATATTAAAAATATTTGGAAAATTTCATTAAATATCAGCAATTCCCAGCTCAAGAAGTGGCAGCATGGGTCTTAATTGCCTGTCTTAACTACCTGTATGAGGTCCTTAGAACCAAAGTGGGGAACAATAGTATTTGCTTTGCTTTCTTGGGGTGCTGCAAGGGGTGATGTTTCTAAATGCTGAGGAGGCAACAGGACCTGGCCCTGTCCCTGTGCCTCAGTGGGAGGAAGCCTCCTGGCCACTGGTGAGAAGCAGGGCAGCAGTCCTGGCAGGGATCCTGAACTGGGTACATCATGGCTATTTTGGTGGGCTGCAGGTTTCACAAGAAATCCAAGCTGTCATAAGCAAAGAAGAAGACTTCAGTGCAGCGAGAAAGCCCTGCAGCAGCACTGGAGCAGTGAGAAAGGGAGGGTGCAGAGAGGACGAGTGTCCTAAGGCACACTCACCAGAAATATATGAAGGACTGGTGTTGTCACCTGTAAGTTACCTGTTGGTATTGTTGGTGGGTCCTCTGGACTGCATGCTATGAAAGCACGTGTGCAGCCTTCAGCATTTATACTCTACACTAGCAAAAGGTCTGGGAGCATGACTGAGCTGTGGTGGGACTGCAGAGGGAGCAGGAGTGTCCTGGGGAACAGCCACAGCTCCCTGGGTGAGACCAGAGTAACAAGCAGCTGAGAGAGAGGGAGAGTGGGAGGCTGCCAGCCCAGCTCTGGGTGAGCCTGGGAGGGAATGGTGCTGGGGTGGAGGTGCTGTGGGCACTGCTGGGGCTGGATGTGCTGTGGACACTGCTGTGTGCTCAGTGGGTGCTGTGGGCACTGCTGTGTGCTGGGTGGGTGCTGTGGGCACTGCTGTGTGCTGGGTGGGTGCTGGGGTGGAGGTGCTGTGGGCACTGCAGTGTGCTCAGTGGGTGCTGTGGGCACTGCTGTGTGCTCAGTGGGTGCTGTGGGCACTGCAGTGTGCTCAGTGGGTGCTGGGGCTGAGCAGGGGCAGCCTGGCGTGGTGCTCCCCACGAGGTGTGGGTGCTGTGGGCACCACCCTGTGCACAGCCTGCCTGTGGAGCCAGTGCTGCCCTGGCTGGGAGAGCAGCAGCAGCTCTTCCCAGTCAGCAGCCTGGCCTGGGCTGGCCTGGCTCGGGATGGTCTCCTCAGCAGTGATTAATGGGAGGATGTCTCTGGGATGCAACCTGGGGAAGGGAGAGCAGTGGAAAATGTATTTGTGTCTGTGCTTAACATTCACAGTGCATTCTCTTGCATTTCTTCTAAACAAGCACTATGAGGTCTGAGCCCCAGTACCTCTAATCTAGCGAGGGCCTTATTGATCAGGTCTTGCTATTTGGTCCCCTGAGCTGCCTTGTGATACACAAAAGGAATAAATTACTCCTTATACTTTCAAGAGTCAGAATGGTTTTAGTGCATGTAGATCCATATGATAAATACAGAGGCACAGCTGGGATGAGAATAGCAAAAAGCAGAGGGATAATTAACATCTGGAACAGCACAAACTAGTTCCCAAGCCCAAGCCCTGAAGGAACAAGATACATTCATCATGCTGCTCTCTGGGCTGATACTGCAGCTCTGGGTATTGAATGGGTATTCGTGGTATTGAATTACAGTCTCTAGAAAATATTGTTTGGGGAATGTTGAGGAGAACGGTAAACAGTGTGCTAGAAGGTGACAGATACGTTTGCAGCTTCATAGAGGGCTTTCATAATAAAAAGAGCCATGCGGGGTTTTCCCCTCTCTGCCTGCCTGTCAGAGCTGGCAGCGGGCTGGCTGCCAGGCTTCAGTGGGGGATGGCAGGGCCAGCAGCCATTGGGCTGGCTTCCTTCTGATGAATGTTTTCTTTAAAATATTATTTTGCTACTCTGTGAAGCACTAACAATGGCTGATAAATCTCAAGCTTAATGAAGCACCATCCGTGATTCAGCTGCTGTAGATAACAACATATAGAAGGCTCTTAATGCTGGATTTGGACTAAATCTAGCCTGGACACCCTTTCTGGACTCTCCTGCCTTGAGTGTGGTGTTACAGAAGATGACACAGGCTCGCAGCTCAGAGCTGCTGCCCACAGGATCGGGGTAGAGCTGGTGATCAGGAGCTGGACATCAGCCACGTGGAGGTGTGGAAGATGGAGGCAGCCAGGATCTGTTTTGTAAGCTGTTTTCCTTTCTATCCCCTTTCTTCACAGGAATTTATTCACAAGACTTTAATCTAGGATGACCCTTCACTCCTACAAACCTGCAGGTGAATGATGGCCGTGCCCCCCAGGTCGAGCTCCCGCCGTGCCAGGAGCTGCTGCCTCTGGAACACCCTGTATCACAGCCCCAGGGCCTGAGTGCAGGGCAGACCTGCAAACCAACAGCAAAGCACACACCAAGGCAAGGAAGGAGGAATCCTGTGCTCTCAATCAAATGCCACATCCTTCTGGCAGTGCAAACTAGGTACTTGCTCGCTTCATTGATTAAATGGGCACTCCCACAGCCGCAGTAACCCAGTGGTGTCTGTGCATAGGGGGTGAACAGGGTCAGGTTTTTTCTGTGTGATGATGAAAGGGGAAGTTTTAAGGTGGTTCACTGCTCCAGAGTAGTGCTGTGATTACAAGACAAACATAAAGTCACAGAATCATCATCAAAACCTAAAATAAAGTATTCAGCTCATAAAAAATGTGCCACCTGAACAAACAGAGCAGTTACGGCTTTCCATTCTCCCTCTTGGAGCCAAGGGGACAGTGTGCTGCTGTAGTGGAAGCCTGAGGAGCCAGCGATGGCCAAAGCACTGATTAGGGCCAGGACTTGTAGGCAGCCACTGGCTGTGCCTGTGAATTGGTGTAAACGTTATGTACGACCATCGTCAGCTCTGCTCCCCAGGAAGATTGATACACAGAATGAATCTTCTCAAGCTGCTTCTGAAAAGATTCATGACACTGCAGTGAAAGTTGCTTCCAGTGGGAACCTCTGTATACTGATGTCAGGATATATTTTATTCCCCATGACTACAAGGTCTGGTTAGGTTATGAGCCTCCACTGAAATGGACCTCATGCGATTGCCAGATAATTGGTTCTTTTCTTTGTAGGCTGATGAAGTTATGGTTCACCCCTGACTCCCCCAAGAGCAGCAGGCACAGCACCATGGGCTGCTTATCTCTCAGCCAGGTGCTCAGCCTGTCTTTGCTTTCCACCTGGCATGGCCAGAGGGGAAGCCCCAGAGTAGAGGGCAGGGAGCAGCTGCTGAGCACGGGTTTGACCATGGGCCTCCTGCCTGAGCCAGCAGTGGGGCTGCAGGACTGCGCAAGTCCGCAGGGTGCTGGTCCAGGCGGGGCTGAGGGGGCAGATTCAGCTGCAGAGTGACGCTGAAATCCTGTCACTGTGAGCATCAGTCCTTGACAGCTGCTGTGCACCAGCTGTCTGGCCTTTGGCCCTGGAACCACGTACTCCTCCTCTGCTGTGGCATGTCACAGCTGCTGCTGGTGCTGGTGCTGCAGCTGCAGCAGAGGACAGGTCAGACCCTTCCAATCCTGTGCTGATTGTATCTGGCTGCAATTGAAGGCTCAGGAGACCTTGGGAAAGAGCCCTTTGCTTGTCTCCCTGTCTGATTTGATCTTACCAAGGGGCCGTGACTGATCTTGAAAATCTCCCTGCTCCCAACTGAGCATCACAGAGAAGCACCAGATATCCACCTTCCCCCTTTGGTCTTGTCCTGCTTTGAATACTGACTCTCTCCTCCAACACAACTCCTCTCTCTTCTGCTGGACCTTGGTGTGCAAACATGTGGCTCCTCTATGCTGGCATTTCAGAGTAGGATTGAGCAGTGTTGCTGCTTTGAGCCATCCTGCTGCTTGCTCCTCTTCTCCTCCTTGCACGTTTGTACAGCATCTTCACCCAGTGTGAGAGGAATCTGGGGGTGAAGTAGGGTGGTGGGAATGCTGCCATTGGGAAGGCCATGCACGCCAGAAATATCTTTTTCTCAGGAACATCCTAAAAGAACTGAGTCTGCCAATCAAACACTCTACAAACAAAGATGAATGTTCCCCCCTCATGCTGAGCCACAGCTCTCTGTTTATTGCATTTTAACACTGTCAACAGCGCCTGCTGAGGTGCTCGCCGTGCTCTGCTGACCTCCGCTCTTTGGGAGGGCACATGAATTGATTGTGGTTGAAAGAACTTTACTGGAATAAAAGGAGTTTGTCAATTATTGCCACACAAATAAATTTCTGTGTTCCAGTAATCCCCCCCGAGGAGCACTTCCAAAACCCTGAGTTCCTTTGGGACCATTCTGATGGAAAATTCCTCCCATTTCTGTAGTTTGGCTTTTGGGATGGCTGGTTTACTTTACTGGGCACTCTGTGGCAGCAGCTCTGTCCAGGACTGCTGACACCTTCCAGAGACATCTCCCCAAAAGGTGTCAGGCACCTAAAAGTTGAGAGGGCTTGGGACTATCCCTTCTAAGGCCTCTTCCTTGTGCTGCCAGTTGCAGTGCTCTGGAATATAAAACATGGAAATAATTAAGTAGATTAATTAGCGAATGTTTGCACAGGGCCTGGAAAATATAAAGAGCTATATAATTGCTAGGTACAGTAGATTAATTAGTTAATGTTTACCCAGTGCTTTGAAAACATAAAGGCAGCATAGCAGTGCTAAGTATTATAATTAATTAAGGTTTTTTTACTATTTGTAAGATTCGTTTTGGACAACAACAACATGAAGAGTTCAGTTTTCCGGTTTGGCTCCACAGGAGGGAATGATGAGGGGTGTGATGTGACCTCCAGGGATGCCACTGCAGGCAGGACAGGCTGCGGAGTGTGAGTGACACGGTCACGGCCGCGGAGTGCGAGTGACACGGTCACGGCCGCGGAGAGGGGCCTGCTGGGTCTGGCCTGGCTTTGTGCTGCGGGTTCTGGTGCCTCAGTGCCAGACCTGTGCCTGCAGGAGCAAACTACGGGGAAAGTGAGGATCTGTGTGGAAGATCCCTGAGCAATCTTAGCAGGGAATTCCAGGGGCAAAACCTCTTTGTATTGTGTTGGTTCCTGTTACTGCTTCTGTGTTTCCCCCAAACTCCCCTGGACACTGTGGGGGCACTGGGGGACCGTGTCCTGCTGCCGACACCCAGACAGGGTACACGAGGGCTGGGGGGCTCCAGGCAGGGGATGGGGTGTAGCAAACACAGCAGTCCCATTGCTGCTCCCGTGCCTGTTGTGTAGACAAGCACATGAACTCCTCCCTCGGGGCTCCAGGAAACCCTGCATTTGGCATGTGTCCAAGGGTGGTTTGTGTTTGCACTGTGGCTGTTTGGGCACGGGAGAATGAGGGTTATTGCCTGGTGCAGTCAGTAAAAACACTCTGTGCTGTTAGAGGGCCCTCCATAAGAACAGAAGTTGCAGCTTGTTTGTCTCTTTTAGCTGTCTGTGGCAGCTGCTGAGGGCACGTGTGGGTTCCACACTTGGGTGTCACTGAGATGCAGTCATTCTTGAGCACATCTGCAGCATGTGAAACCTTTGGGTGCAGGCATTTCCTGGAGACCAATGTGAATAGCTGGCAAAGGCTGAAGGAACTCCTAGGAACTCTGAGGACCTCTATGCACGTACAGTTCACTGCAACAAGAAATACCATTGCCTCACACTAACAAATGCAGAAGCAATTCAGCAGTTCCTGTATTATTCTTAGAATAACTTCTGATTCTTACTTTTTAAACAGCAAAGGAAGCAAAGTACTATCATGCATTCATTAACAAGTTGCTCTTTTACTCTTTGCCTGAACATTGCAGCCTCAGTGTGCTCCTGCCCTGGATCAGGGAGATGTGAAACTTGCCCTGTATTTATTAGCAGATAGAAACTACGAGGTCTGTGCATTTATTTGGGTAAATAGTAAGAGCAGGATTTCCCATGCTTGTTCAACAAGTTAATTCACTTGGAATTCTGTCTCCCAGACATATGCTCCTGCACTGCTCCTAATGACCTGGGTCAGTAAGCAGGAGGCACTCCTCTTGCCGTGCTCATGAGCTTGGAGGGAGGCGATGACATGATACTGGTCACTTTTGGAGACCTCTTCACAAACACTGTGAATCTGATGCAGTAGCTGGGATTGTGTGTTAATCACATCCAGTCTTTAATGGTCTAAAGTAGTAGGCACGCCAGGAGATGCAGTGGAGGGGAGGTTTGGAGTGTTGAGCCAGTGGCCACGTGAGGGAACAGCTTCAGAGGGAGAACAGCAGGTCTGTATCACAACACACTGAACTGCCATGTGAGTGCAGAAGCACAAAGAGAAGGAAGAAGAATCTGGTCCTAAATGAACAGGAAATGTGGAGCCTCCCAAGGTTCACTGCCCACCCTGCTCAATTCCCAGTTTGCTCTGATCCTCTCTTCCTTTTCTTGCTAGGCATTGTGCTGGTCCTCATGTGTAGGACTGCAGCTCTCTGCAGAGCAGGACATCCAGAGCCTCTGGGATGCTCTGCTCCAGTTCCAGGGGCAGGACTGTGGTTTTCTGTCCCCTGGCAGCTGTGTGCTGCTGTCCTGTGGCTGCTCCCTCGCAGTGCTGCCTGCCCAGGCGCCAGTCTCTGTGTGAGGTGTGCCAAAAGCCGTGCTCGTGTCACTGATGCTCTGGGAGATCAGTGGGAGGGGGAACAACATTACTTTGCTACGCATGCAAGGACCATTTCCCGCCCAGGCAGCACTGAGCTGCAGGGCCACGCTCTGATCCTGCACTCCTGCCTCCTTCCTCAGGGGTTGAGGAGCCGCCTCGCGGGCTGTGCCAGGGCCGGTGCCCGGGAGAAGCTCTGGGGGAAAGGCTCAAGGATGGGAGAAGGGAGTTGCCTCCCCTGGGAGTTGGGGCAGCCGTCCTTGCCACATGCTGGGCTGTGCTTGTTTGTGGTCTCTCCGCTCACAGGACCATGAGGCTTTCTGTCATCAACACCTTGGTGAAAACAGGCTTTGTGAAATAGCCAGGAGGTGAAAGCACAGAACTTGCCTCTCAGCTGTTACCTTGGGTTTATTCCATCAGTTTCTTCCTCAGGTTCAGCGAACAGAGGCGTGCAGGACGTCTGAAGTGGGGAGGGAAGTGGAATGCCAGGTGCAGGAGGCATGGAGCATGCACGTGGTCCTGGTCCTGCTGCACTGGGAGTGCTCTGTAATGCCTGCCAGGCAGGAGGGAACGACTTCAAAGAATGTCTTTATTAGGGTACACTACTTAGCATCAAAGAAATGTCAGGGCTGCTCTATACCGAGTCCCTGCCTACAGCACTAAACTAGCTGTCATTCAGCAGTCTGAATACAAACCACAGCCACTGGCAGAGTCCTGGAAAAATTTATTTTTCCACATCTAATTGCCCTTTTTGCTTTGTAAACATAAAGGTTGAAGCTTAAATTCTGACAGCTCCAGTAGCCTTTTTCTTATCTCCTTAAAAAAATGACATTCAGCTTGTTAGACTTTTCTTTTACTGCAGCCTGAAATCTCACAAAATCTGCAGAACTCTCTTTTAAAGATCATGGAAGCATTTCAGTACTCACTTTGGGAGAAACCCTTCAGCTAACAAAAAGACAAAAGCTGGTGCCTGAAGAGCCAAGACCTTTCCCCATAGCAATACAGGATAAAAATGCTTGTCCAAAAGAGGCAAAGCAAGCAATCAGCATTCCACCTTTCCCTGGGAGCAGATTAAAGCATGCTTATCCGCTCTGGTTATTGTTCCAGAAAGAAATGAAAGACCAAAGACAGGAGAAAAAGAAAAGCAAATGTTAAAAGGCAAAATTGGATGTATCATAGTAGCCTGAAAACTTCTTGAGTTCAGTTTCTTCAGTGAAGGGCAGCCTCCCTGCCCTGTGGAGGCTCTCCCGAGGTGGGGTCTGCCCCCAGACTGCTCTGCCTCCTCTGAGAGCATCGTGCTTGCAGGAGCCTCTTCTGGGTCCGGGTTTTCAGCTGGTCCTGCTGCAGCCATTCATCACTGGATTCACATCCTGGATCGCTTCAGCCACAGAGAAGTGGGTTTAGAGCTACAGCTCTTGAGGAAAGTGCCTCTGTTTTCGGGGAGGTGCTTCCTGTTGCCTCCATCTGACATGAAACAGGGTTGTTGTACCAGCACTGCTGTCTCTGCAGAGACACTCCTGGCCTGGGCTCCACTTCCCATATTCCTGCAGGAGCCCCTTGGACAGGTCCTGCTCCCTGCTCAGCACAGACACTGTCCTCATCCCCGTCCCTGCAGCCAGCCTGGCTGTGCCAGCTCCCCCAGCTCCTGGAGCCCTGGCCATGGATGAGTGACAGGGTGGGCAGCTTGTCTGGGTGTCAGACCCTCCCAGCACACCCACCTGCCAGAGCAGTGCTCTAATGGGCTGGGGGCTGAGCTGGGGACAGAGGTGTTTTTCCTGCCTGTCCTCCCTGATACTCTCTCCCTTTTGCCGTGATCCATGAGGGTGTGCTGTGATTCTGGAGTTAGCCCTTCATCTCACTCAAATACAACATGCTTTCTGTTTCCTTAAGTACTGGCTGTGTTGAGTGTGTCCTGGCCAAGAGCAGGAGATTCGTGTTTGCTGGTGGGAGGCTGTAGGTGTGATCCAGCACCAGGGGTTTTATGGTGCCTCTGTTGCTGCAATACTGAGTGCTGAAGCTGCCTGAAATAAGGCTGTTTCAGAAACAACCAAAGCTTCTTATATACAGAACAGAAATGCAGCAAAATCCTCGAAACACCTTTTGAGCAAATCCTTCGGTTCAAACTAGAGGCTTGAAATGACAAATGGAAGAGAAGTTTTAGGACAATCTGTATCTATTACAGATCCCCACTGTCATCAATAAGGAAACAACCATGACTGGCAAACTCTTATTACCAGTTCCTGTGCAGAGCTGAGCACAGGCAGGGCTGTGCTTTGTGCTGCTCAAGGAATAGCTGTCACACCATTACAGCAAATATCTCTGTTAAGTTTTTCACCTTTTTTATCTTCCAGTTTGCCCAAAATTAAATTTGATATTATTTAGGTGGGGCTTTCCACAAGGTGTTGAAAGGGGACAGTTCTGCAGCAGGCCAGGTCCAGAGAAGAGAATGGAGCTGAGGGAGGGTCTGGATCTCCTCTGATGAGGAGCAGCTGAGGGAGCTGGCAGGGCTCAGCCTGGAGAAAAGGAGGGTCAGGGGGGACCTTCTGGCTCTCTCCAACTCCCTGATGGGAGAGTGGAACCATGTGGGGGTTGGGCTCTGCTCCCAGAAAACACGGGACAGGAAAAGAAGAAGCGGCCTCAAGTTGCACGGAGGGGGTTTAGATGGGATTTAGGAAATTAGGAAAAATTTCTTCATGGAAAGTGTTCAGCCCTGGCACAAACTGCCCAGGGCAGTTACCATCATTGGAGGAATCTAAAAGATGTGTGGATGTGGCATTTGGGGACAGGGGTTAGTGGAGGTCTGGGCAGTGCTGGGGGAATGGTTGGACTCGATGGTCTAAGAGGCCTTTTCTAACCTCAGTCATTCTATGACTCCAAGAGAGATGTCACTGTAACTAGCAGAAAAATGTTGTTCCTTGGCATTCACTCTTTAGCCCAATAATGAAGTGACAAACTCATTATGGAGTTAAGTCTTTGCACAGAGAGGTGTCCTGGGGTCAGTTCCCTGGTACATCTGGAGCATCTACATCACTAATGGCTATGGGTGTTCTGATGCTCCTGGGATAACAAGGTTTGGAAAGGAGATAAACACAGCAAATGTGTTTGAAAGGAGATAGCTCAGTCCCAGCCAACGGCTCAGTCCCACACAGCTACTTGCTCACTCCCCCACCTCAGTGGGATGGAGAGGAGAACCAGAAGAAGGTTGATTTTTTGCTGTGGGTTGCAGTGTGAACAGTTTAATAATTAATATTCAGTAAAATATGCTACTATTATCCTGAAGTTCAGTAGAGCTGACTTTAGCCTCTTCAGGGATCTGCTGTCATTGAGCTTTCCACAGAACATCCTCCATGCTTTCCCAGAGATGAAGCATTTCCATCCAATGCATGTTTCAGGTCCTGCTCTCTGGGATTCACACACAGCCCTTGGTTCCTGTCTCTGCTGGAGGCTTTAGTTTTGTTCCTGTGAATGTATTTGACTGCTTCCTGGCCTGCACATTTTCTGTACTGTTTGCCAGTGGATGTGAATTTAACCAGAGGTATATGGGTGCCAGTGGAGGAACCTTGTGGAGGTGCTCCCTGGTTTTCACTGGACCACAACACTCGTTAGCCTTGTTTTAGCTGCCCTCTCTTGTGCTTCTCCCTCAGTGCATCAGACACTTCATTCCTCTCTTGCAGCGCTCAGCTGATGAGCATTTTCTCTCTCCCCAGCCAGCGTGTGTGCTTGTCAGCTGCCAGCCAGCTGATCGTGGTTAGATTGGAGTTGTGACAGTGGTCTGCTGTCTCTCAGGCCTGAACACGTGTGTGCTGCTCCCAGCACAAGCTTTGACTTTCCCAGTGCTTCATGGCTTGGCCAAATGGCAGTTGTGGGATCTGCACACGTGAAGCTTTTCAAGGGGACACTTGCAAGGGAGAGGTGCAATTGTGTCCTCTAAGGAGCTGGCAAAGTTGCACCCACTTCAGAGGAGTGCTGGGATGCTTCTGTTGGTTGGATGCAGTCCTCCAAACTATACTTCTGCTCCCCAGTTCTTAAGTCTGTTGCTGATATATTCTCAGTATCATATTTTAGAGAACAACTACTGTTATGTCTGGTAAAAGGTGCTACTTTTGAATTTTATGTTACAGGATCAATAAGGGGCAAAGGAGAGGCCTGATAATGGATTTGCTCCCAGGATTTCCAGACTTCCTTTTTCCTGGGACAGTTTTCCTTTCTAACATATTAGAAACATATTTCCTATCTAGCTGCTGTACAGGGTAACCTGATGTGGCTCCTTCTATCCTTGCCATATTTGGTCCTGCATCAGTGCCAGGAGCTCCCTGTGACTGCGGTGCCGAGGAGGTGGGAGGGTCTGGTGGTGATGGAGCTGTCAGAGAGGGGCTCCTCTGCACAGTTCAGCAGACTTGGCAGCATCCTGACTGCTGGGTGAAGATCCGTGAAATGAACGATCATCAAACATGGCCCCTGCCTGCCAAAAAGTAACACCTCTCACGCACCTCACCCTTTAACAAAACAGCTCCTTCGCAGGAAATAATCAGCTTTCGTCTCTTCATTATTGCGTTGCATGAGAACAACTGGCAGCCCGCTCAGTTTATTACCTACATCTCATTTACTAACTGGTAACAAATCCTTTTTGCCTGTAGCTGCCAAATACAAATGAGGTTGGGCTTCAGAGCTGCCCAGGTGCCAGGCAGCTTCCTTGGCCCATTTGTCCTTGTGTCAATGGCATGTCACTCTGCCAGTAATAAACCTCTCTTCTGATGGTCTTTGCTAACCATGAGCAGGTTGCTGAGCCCAGCTTAAGGAATACAGGAGGAAGACCTCACAGAGATCCATCTCTGTGCTGACCTGGGAGGGATCTGTTCCAGCACGGAGGAATGTATCACCTGCACTGGCAATTGTTTCTTCCAAACTGTGTGCCCTGCCCAAGAGACAGAGGGGACAGTCTTGGAGCCAGCCCCTTCTGAAGGGCAGCCACCAGCCATGGCCTGTTCCCCATCCTGACACACATCTCTAGTGACACAGCAATGGAAGGAACAGTGCCCTGGGAGCTGTGTGCGAGGCACAGCGAGGCTCACCCCATCACACACACCTCTGATCAGGGGCACTCCCTCCTGTCTGCCACAGCGGGGGGACAGCGCCTGTCCTCGGGGCAGGCTGCAGAGCAAACGGGACAGCAGAGCCCAGGTGGGGCTGGGGGGAAAGGGGCATTTGTCCCCATCCTTGCAGGGCTTGACAGGGTGCCCAGGCTCCTTGCTTTCCTGAGCCCTTCCTCTGGCTCTCCCACCGATAATTTTCCATGGGTACACCCTGCTGGCTCAGCATTTCCAGCTGCTCCCTGGGGCAGCAGCTTGGGCACTCTGCTCCCCTTGGGTCCTGTGCCTACGTACAGTTCCCTGGTTTCTCCAAGCAGGAAAAATAACAATAAAGATAATTCTTTTAAAACTGAGTATCTGAGAGTACAGATACCCAGCTTTATGCTGCTGGGTAAATCAAACTAACTACTTGAGAGTTAATTTGTCTGACCATAAAGTGGATTCAATAAGTGTAAAACAAAACTAATTGGTTCTCTTCCATACAAATTTAATCATACTATAAAATGTGATCAATGCAAATAAAAAGCATTGAGTAGGTTAAGTGTCAAGAATCTATAAATGAAAAAATGTGCTTTCTTGCAGAAATTGAAAACTGGGTGGGTTTCCATCTCTGTACTGACCATCCTGTGATGCAGACCCAGTCCAAACGTGCTGGTGTCTGTGTCATGTGCTGTGTGTGTCACAAGGGACTTGTCCCTTGGTCTCTGTAGTTTCTGTATTTACACAAGTGGAAGCTGTTGGTGGGATGATACGTGACTCTTGGGGCCACTGTGTTTAGGCACCAACCAGGTGAAGCACAGTGAGCACAGTGCTGGCCAGCAGCCCTGACCTGTGCAGGGTCTGCCGTGGCAAAAAGGCACCTGGCACCTCCCAGAGACCCAAAGGCAGACCCTGTCCCACAGCTGATGCCAGACTTGGCACCAGGACTTCTGCTGCTTGGGCTCTGCTCCACCCCTGCCCCTTCCCTCCCCAGCAGGGAGCGCTGGCATGGCTGGCACCCCACGTCCTCACCCACCGGAGCTCCCTTTTCTGAGCTCTGCAAAATCACCTCGGATCCCAAATAGCCACCTGCTGCTGATTTATGCATGGCCCTGCCAGGTCTTGTCACGGGGCTGAGGCTCTGCCTGGGGCTCCAGGGCTCCCTCCACACAGAGCAGCTTCAGCTGGGGTGGGAAGGAGCCCATGGCAGCACCTGGGTCTGTCTGTGCCAAGAGCCCCTTCAGCTGAGGGGAATTGCCAAGGCAGGCATCTGGTGAAGGAGGCTGCCAGGAACGAGCCACAGCGCTGCCACAGCATCCTGACAGGGGTTCAAGAAGAACAGAATGCAATCAGCAAACTGAAACCTTTTCTATGAATGCATTGCAGGGCCCACTGTGAGAGGCTGACACGGGCTGTCGTTGCGGTGATGGCTGGAGTGTGGTTGGGGTTGCTGCAGTTGCTGCTCATGCCAGAGCTGTTACCTCCCTCTAACCTGCAGCTTGCCAAGAGCTGACAGCTCTTCTGAATGGCATTGCCTCAGTTTCCCCATGTGATGTCCAGCTTGGATAAGACATGGAGGAAAGCGCCTGCATCTTGGCAGAGCAGAGAGTTTGGGAGGCAGGGAAAGGAAAGGAGCAGCCTGAGACTTCTGGGAAACTAAAGGCTGATATTCCAGCACACAGAGTTCCTGCTGTGGAAATTGTCAGAGTTGGGCTGGGGGAGAGAAATACCAAAGCTGGAGGTGAAAAGGAAGAGCTGTTATAACACTTCTCCCAGCCCAGGGCTCCTCACCAGCACTGCCAGGGCTTCAGGGGTTCGCTTGGAGGGTAGGATTTGCAGCCACTCCCCACAGCTCCCTTCCCATTGCAGCTCCCAAGTCACCTTCCAGGCATGTGGGACCCCAGGGGCACTTGGGCCCTCAGGGTGGGCATGCCCTGCTGCCCTGCACGGGGCTGGAGACACGGGCCTGAGGATCCCCCTCTGCCCCGCAGGGGCTGCAGGCAGGATCCACAAGGAAGCACTCGGCTGTCAGTGAGCTTTGTGCTGACTGCTGCAGCACCATCATGGAGGTCTGAGATCCCAGGAGGGATGGGGCGTGGGAGGGCCAGGGTGCCCGAGCCAGGGATGGTCCCTCTTGGAGGAGGAGAGGAGCCCTGCAGAGCCACAAGGGGTGTCTGTGACCGGGGGTGGCAGTCCTGCTGGTTTGTCTTCTGCTGCCCCACCATCAGCTGCTGCCTCTGAATTTCCAGTAGAAGCACAACTGGGAGCCTCTTGCTGTGCCAGGCACCCTGGAGAGCCTGTTTCCCCTCACATGTTTCTCTCTTCTCCCCAGATTTTGAGGTTAAGTTCTAGTATCTCATAAAACATGGTCATGACACAATTTCAGCCTGCAGAAAGCCCTTTCCATGCAAGGGCCAGGATTCATACAAATTGCTGCTCTAAATCTCCAGCTACAATAAGGAAACTTCACATGCTGACAGTTTATTTGAAAAATACCTAATATAACTTAAATAATTATTTAATACAGACAAATGGAAAAGAGAACATCAATATGCTGCATTATAATAAATTACACTTGCAACTTGCTGGGCAGTAGCAGCAGCACAAAGAAAGGACTCTACCATGGCCTGGGGAAGGACAATCCACCTGAGGAGTCACTGCAGGAGGGCCCTGCCAGGTGCTCATGGTGTTGAGGGGCAGGCTAAGGAGGGATGAGAACCCTCTGCAAGCCCAATTAATACACTGTTGTTGACCCTGATGGAGTAAATGATGCCTTTATTCTGCTGCCTGTCCCACGTGGGGCTGGTGGGGGCTGTGAGCTGAGGGGCACCCCTGCCCAGCAGGAGCTGTGGGGAGCAGGAGAGGAGGGGTGACCCACGCAGGGTGACCCACGCAGGGTGACCCACGCAGGGTGACCCACGCAGGTGACCCACGCAGGGTGACCCACGCAGGGTGACCCACGCAGGCTCTCTGGGCAGCACCGCCCAGAGGTGTGGGTCACCCCCCACACTGCCTGTGCCCCCAGCAGGGTGAGGGGGCTCTCAGCGTGCTGGCAAAGCCTGGGTTCACAGCCAGCCTCACCCTGCAGGCTGCAGAGGGATTGGGCTGCTGCTGCAGCCTGGAAAGAAGCATAAAAGAGCGTAGGGAGGCAAATGGCTCCCTGTGAGCGGAACAGGCTCCCAGTATCAAGGACACTGCTCTGCCATGAGCAAAGCCTTCTGGAGCTGCTCCTGTTCCCAGGCTGATGTGGTGGGTTTTGTAAGTGTAGCTCTCAGTCTTTACTTTCTTTGAGCTCCGTGGTCACTGATTGCTGATGGGTTTCTGCTTTGCTTTATATGCTCAGTGGTATTTGGGAAAGTGCACGGATCCCCTCCACGAGCTCTGACAGGTTCCAGGGGCTGCACTCCACTGAGCTGCCGGTGTTGGACCGTGTCAGCCGCACAGAGGCAGGGCTGCACAGCCACGCCTCGGCATGACAGAGGATAAACACCGCGGCAGAGATGGAAGTGGCAATAAAAAGTAAAATGTGGAGTGCCTGCCCTTTAAAATATATTAAGCAGTTTATAAATAAGCTCTGTATTTTTAGGATGTATGCGGAATTGTTCAGCCTGTAGCCCTCTAAGAATCTGACCTTGAAGAAAAGAAATGCATCTATGAGCAGCCTTCAAAATGTTCTGAGAATGGTCAGACAGGACAATCGCTCTTGCTTATTATTTCAGCAGCAGGTGGTTTGTTGGGCTGGTGTGGTTTGGGAAGCAACTCAAGCTCCAGCCTTCTCTTCTTCTCAAATAACCTCAGTGTGCAGTCAGAGGCAGAGAACTTGGGGCTAAAAATACCAAGTGTCTGGTGAGATTTCCAGGGATCTGTCACTCCTGGCAATGGGGACAGTCTTGGCTGAGTGACTCGTGTGCTGGTTCTGACAGCCCAGCTCTGAGGGTGTGAAGCTGAAGCAGACAGGAATGTGCAGCCTGGTTCCCACCACCTCACTTGGCTGCCATGTAGTGCAAAACTCCTGCCTGGTGAGCTGAGCTTTGCAGGTCTGCTGTGCCAGTGAGGCTCCTGTCTGCACCCTCCTCCTGGCAGAGCATCTTCCAGGCTGTGGGGCCTGGGCTGTGCTGTGCTTCCTCTCCAAGTGTGGGTGAGACATGTATCTCCCACCTCTCGTGGCAGGGCTGCAGCCTTTTGGGGTGAGCAGGACTGCTGATACTGGAGCTGTTCTCCTTTGTGTTGGGTACTCAGCTTTTTGGTGGGGAGAAGGGAAGAGCTCGTTAGCAAGGGACACTGTGGGGAGGAGGGAGAGGTGGGTTTTGGTTTTTATGCTGGTGAATGCTGAGGAGTCAGGTGCTTTCTCTGGACAGATAGAAGTTCTGGCCCACACTGGCAAAGGCTGCTGCTGATTTAGGATGCTTCTGTTTTCAGGCAGCCTGGGGCGAGATCCAGGTCTTGTCTTCTGGTGCAATAGCTCTGTCTTTGTAAAGGATGAATGGCATCCTCCCAGTCTCTCTTTGCTGGACAATATGCAAAACAGTGGCCCTCAGATTCCTTTAAGGGTACTGAGCAAGTGGAGCTGTGAGGTGAGCCCGTAGCCTTCCTATTTTAAATAGGAAGTTCTGTTCTTAGAGAAAACACAGATGATTCCCTGTGTGGAGGAATAACCAGGAAATCGATCCCTGTGCGTGCTGATGCAGGGAGCTGGAAGCTCCGTGTGCTCTGAGCTCTGGCCAAGAAAATGTAAACAGACTTCAGTTTTATGTCTGAGCAAGGAGATGTAAACCAAGCACTTGTTGAAGCCTTTTAAGTATTTTGACATTTCACAATCCATCAAGGCCTTTAATTGTATTTTGAGTAAGTTGTTCTATATGTAAATACCAGTTAATGTTGAAATTGTTTATAGCCAAATTGTCTGTTTATGCAAATTGTGTTCCAGGATCAGAGAGCTTCTATTGTAGAATAAACGTCTGTTTTATTTAATGCTGGAAACGTTTCCTTTGGCTGCTGTGACTCTCACTGCCAGCATGGCTCTGCAGGGCTAGTGTCAGCCCCTCCTAGGACAGGGAGGTGTGACAGCTGCTCCAAGTGCTCTTGCTGTGAAGGTGGCTCCCCTGAAGCAGGTCCCCTGGATGGTGTTCTGCCTTCAGTGCCTCTGGGCTCTGGTACCCCCTGCGAATCCTGGGAGCCCGAGGGCTCCCCCTGCTCAGTCCGGGCTGGGGTGCAGGCAGAGCCCCTGTGGGCATGAACCCTGCTGTCCGAGGGGAGGACCTGTCATCGGATGGAGCCCCAGGACTCTCTGGGATTCCTTGGTCTGGCTCATGTGTTAATTTGAGGTTCTGGTGCAGAAGACAGCTGACACTAAAAACCAAACTCTTCCTGCTGGGTGCAAAGTGCAGAGAAATCAGCATGCTGCTCCTGCCGGCACTGCACCCAGGCAGTAATCGAGATCATCACCTGAAGATAAATGTCTTCCTGCCACTGCACAGAAGAGAGGAGCAGTTACTGAGGGCTTTGCCTCCAGTTTTATAATCGTGGGGAAACACATGCAAATTAATGGCTCCCCCTGATAGGAATCAGTCGTGCAGGAGCATTTGCAGGCTGTGATTCAGACACAGAATGTCTGATCTGCAGGCGAGGAGCAAGTTCAGTCACGCCTGTGTGGCCTCCAGCAGAGGCTCCCACTGAGTGCACTCATCTCTGAGCTGGCCTCTGTGTCCAAACCATGCTCTTTTCCTCTTGGATTTTTCGGTCTAACAACACTGTTGATTTGACCTTTGTGTTTGTTTCATGCCAGCATCTCTCAAGGAATGCTGCAGAGCAACAGCATCTGCACAGCCTGAAGTTGGGCTCCCATGTTATTTCTTCATTAATATTTGTTGTCCATAAATATATATTCACTCCTATTAATCACAATACCACCTATTACCAACCATAAATTCTAACTGTGGGGAATATTTCAATCCAGTTTTATTAAGAAGTGATTTTTAAAAATGTTGGTGAGGCTTTTAGCCAGTTATGTGCTACTAAATATTTAAATCTGTATCTCTTGCTGCATGCTGAATTACAGCAAGGGTATATTTAATGTTCCCATTTCTCCTGCATAAATCTGTGAAAGCTTGACTGGAAGAAAAATGCAGTCCTGAGCAGCCCACATCCGTGCTGAGCACTGTCCTGTGCCGGTGCCCGCCGCTGGGAGCAGCCCAGCCCGGCCTCCCGCAGCCCTTCGGGGCCACCACACTGCGCTGAGCCAGGGGGCTGGGGCTGGGGATGTGGGGGAGCCTCAGCCCCAGTCCTGCTGCCCTGGCACGTGTCTGTCAGAGGCAGGAGCCCTGAGCGCCGGGAGGGCTGTTACCCGTGGGTTTATCGTCCAGCTGTGTGCCTGGTGTACGATACGAAGAGCTTTCAACAGTTAAATGGTACTAATATTAACTGCTCCCGCATGGGCTCTAGCAGTCTCCTCCATCAAGAGTGTGATTAAGAAATTAATTCATCTGGAAGGGATTGGCATGCGGTGTTAAGCAACGGAATAATGATTTTATTTTCTGAAGGCTGAACCCTTGGCTGTGTGCAGAGAGAAGGCCCCGCGGCTCTTGCACGGTGGCTGTGGCGGCAGCTGAATGTGGGAGGACGGAGCCCTGGTGTGGTGCTGGTTGCAGGGTCCCAGGGTGAGAAGGTGGCTGGTCAGGACAGTGCCGAGTCTGCCAGAGTGGACGGTCTGCCTGGGCCTGCCTTGTGGCTTCTCCTGGTCCGTGCCAGCCGAGGGCTCCGCACCGCTCGAGGGGCACCAGCTGGTCACTGCCTGTGTTGTGGCTCCACGTAGTGCTTGAAACACTCAGAGAGCCTTGGAAAAAGTGCCTCTTGGGGAGGCTGCAGGGCAGCGATGGTGTCTGCTCTTGGCCAGGGAGGAGCACCGGGGTGCCCTCAGCAGATCTCCCGTGGGCACTCGGGTGGGCAGTGCTGTGGCCACCAGTGCTGTGGCCACCAGTGCTGTGGCCACCAGTGCTGTGGCCACCAGTGCCGGCCAGCCCGGAGGCGTTCCTGGCACTGCCCCAGGCCCACCGGAGGCTGGAGAGCTCAGCACACTGCAAATGGCAATTCACTTCTGATAAGCTTTGAAGTCCATCAAAGCCTGCTGGCAGCTGACTCTAAAAAGCTGTTATTTGCTTCTGAAAAGCAATCAGAAATTGCCCTTAAACAGCCCATTTGAGAATAAGGGGGGCTGGGGCTGGGCTGGCGGTTCCCTCTCGGCATCCCCTTCCCCTGCTGCTCCTCTCCCCATTTCTTTTGTTCTCATTTCCTCAACTGTTCTGGTTTGTGGTGGGTCTCAGAAGCTGAACCCCCCACAAGGATCAGCCCCTCTGCTGCCACTGCCAACTGTGTCCCAAGCCTGTTCCCAGCTCTGGCTCTGCAGCAGGGCCCCAGGTAGAGCTGGCAAGGGTAGGACGATGCTGTGGAAAACACACACTGCCAAACAGGCTTCCCAGTTGAGGAAAAGAATGTGACAATCCCCTTCACCCCTGGAAAGGGAGCTGGGGTCTGGCAAGCTGGGAGTGGCAGCCCCTCTGCACAGGGGTCAGCTGGCCAGCGAGGACGGGCTGGCTCTGCGGCCGCGGGTCTGGGGAACGCGTTGTGTGCCCGGGACAGCACGCACTGCCCACTGCAGCAGTGACCCTGGCTGCTTCCCTTCTCCCTGCCCTGGCTGCTTCCCATCTCCTACCCTGGCTGCTTCCCATCTCCCTGCCCTGGCTGCTTCCCATCTCCCATCCCGGCAGGGTAAACAAAGGAGGGAGGGAGGACAAAGCCTCTGCAGTGGGCCAGCTGTGGGCCAGCTGTGCTCCGAGAGTTGCTGTTGTTGGAGACAAGAGGGGACTGGAGGCTCCTTCAGCCTTGGAGGAGTCACTGTCTGAGTACTGGCACTAAGAATATTCATATTTGGATTTAGCCCGTTCTATTTCTCCATTGATTTTAATTAAATTCACTCTCTCCTGCCAAGCCTAGGGAACACAATCAAAAATTGAAAATGCTGAAAGTCAGGTTGCTTTGTGATTGAGTCTTCCCAGCCTTCTGGAGAGCAGAGGGAAGGGGGTCTGCATCACCACGTGGCCATTTCCTGAGCTTCGCTGGTCCCCAAATAATAAACATAAAATTAAAATCCTGTTAGGAGAATCACAAAAGCTATTATAGCTCAGCAGCTGATATTGACTGTGATCAAATCTTTCATGTGGTTTCACAGCATTCTGGGCTGCTCATGGGCACACCTTTATCATTTTAGCTCTGGCTTGATATTTTTTTTCTTCCCCAATGAAACAAAATAAAAAGAATGACAAAAAACCCCAATCTAATCCTGCTATAACAATTTGTGTTGTACTTTTGCTATGAGCAGCAGCGTCTAGTGCTGCTGTGTGGCCTCTAAAGACAGGCCTCTGGAGCATGTGCTCCCTCCAGCAGTGGATGTGCCAGCCCCGTCCTGCTCACCACAGACGCTGCTGCCTGGGAAATGAAACCCCGTGTCCATCACTCAGGGCACTGCAGCGACACTGCTGTTGGACAGGGGGAGCAGGGGTGCTCTGTAGTGCCCCTTGCACGGAGTCAAAACGATGTACTGCTGCAGCCTACAACTGTTAAACAATCTTTGCACATGTCTTTTGAATATTGGAGGCGAGCAGAAGTAGTCCCCAAAAATAACAACACTTAAATAAGAATCTGGCTTTTAAGAACCTGCATTATACAGTTATCTATCTTCATGCTATTTTTCAAAAGTTAGACTCATTCTTCATACTAGATAGGGTGATAAGAGGATAAAGGTACCTCTTATTCAGCTTTAATTAATGTGGTCATCGAATTGGATATGAAGAATTAGGAAACCTCAGCAAAAATTCTGAAGCAATATAAACCAGGACAATTTACTGTTTGCCAACCTGTGCTCTCCTCTAGTCATCAGCAGTCACGGTGACTTGTTTTCTGACAGATGTCTGGAAACACCTGCAGTAATCTCTTTACACAGTTTAATGACCTGGGGTCATTCACTTTTTGAAATACTTTAGCTACTAGGGAATAAAAATAGCAAAATTGTTGCGATTACACTCCAGAAGGTCATATCCATCTCCTTTTGGCTAAAGGTCTGGATTCCCTCAAAGCTGTGCCCCTCCAGTGAAAGGTGAGCCTGGCTGGCTGAACCTGCTGTGCACCTTGCCCAGGTGGTACCTGGTGAAAGGCCAGGGAGGATGTTGTGTGCCGTGGATCGGGCCATGGCTGGTGGGGACAGAAACCCACCACACTCCATGTTCTCACTGCTGAACCCACTGGCTATTTCAACAGCAGGGGTTTAATTGCTTCCAAGAACAGGGTTAAACACACAAGGAAAGAAGCCCACGGAAACAGGCCAGGGATGGAGCCATGGTCAGGGTGACGGGTGAGAGGGTACCTGGCAGGGCTGTCCTTCCCTGCCTGTGTGTCACCTCTGGGGGCTGGTACACCTGGGGTCAGCGCTGCAGGAACTAGGTAAAGCAACTTGAGAAGAGCTGCCTGGGGCAGCTGCTGGGACAGGCTCAGGGACACCAGAGGGGAAGCAGAAGAGCTGTGGGTGCTGCAGGCAGCCCCGTCTGTCCTCGGCCCGCTGAGCTGTCCCCAGGCTCCCTGGGACAGATGCTGGCAAAGAGCAAGGACTGGGTGACAGCCAGATCCCTGCCATGTGTGAGCTTGGCACTGGTGGGAGTGAAGTGTGGGCTGGAGACTGCTTCCATTTCCTCCTGGATGTGAGTTCCCTGAGTTGCTGCCATGTGGCTCGGCACAGAGAGGGGGGAGAGGTGGGAGAGTGAGGGGCACCGTCAGCTGGCTGGCAGTGCTGGCAGGCACAGGCTGAGCTGAGCTTGAGGCAGATGAGAAGGAGCACAGTGAGATGGTGCTGATGGTCCTGGCCAGGAGTTTCAGTGTCTTGTATTATGCATCAGAAAGATTATTCTAAAAGGGTATAATGACATAGTCTCAAATAAGTCACATCTGGAGGGAGAGAAGTGATCTGGCTCTTGCTGGCTGCAGGTTCTGCCATCAGAGCTCTGTCCCTCATCACCCTGAACTCAAGCTCCTCCCCAGCTGGTCCCCAGTCTGGGTGTCAGGGCTTGTTGGTGCTGCTCCAGCTGTGGGGGCTTGATCTTCCTCTCCCAGACTGTGGGATTCTGCATCAGAAAGCACTGATCAGGGCCACCTGTATCCCCTCTCCTAGGACTGGCTGGCTTGGCTCTGGAGCAACAGTGGCGTGAGTGTCCCAGCCCCTCAGTGGGGCCAGAAGGGCAGGGCTGGAGGTTTGTACAGAGCTGTGTTGCGATGAGGAAAGGAGGGTCCAGAGCCTTCTTGCTCCTTCAGGGACTTTCAGAGTGTTTGCTGAATGCAGATGCACGTGTGAAATGCAGACAAGTGTGTGTTAAACCTGTCCCAGCCCTCTCAGCAGTGCAGTGCCTGGAGGTGTTTGCTCTGCAGCAGCTCCTTTGCTGACTGCTGAGCATTGCTGGGCTCAGAGGTGGCTGATGAGGAGACAGTCAGAGCCCCTTTAACCAAGGGGGCTAATGGGAACTCTTAGAGCTGCCAGGAAAGGAAACATGTGCCAAGGTTTGCTATGTTTGATCCTTTTTTCTCTCTGGTGATGATCAGCTTGAGGAATGACCCTCATGGGCTTGGCACAGGCTGTTCTGCTGCATTTCATTTGTGTTGGCTGTAAGACAACACTTCCAAACCAGGGCAAAGCCCAGCCAGGGTGGCTCGTGTCGGCATGCTGTGGGCCCGTTGGTACAGTTGTCTGGTGCTGTGGTCTCTGGTGCCATTGTCACTGATGAAAATGTCCCTGGAGTATGATAAGCCAACTGAACTCTGAGTGGTTTTGGGGAGAATTAGCTGCTCTACGTGGTACCTGACACCTTGCTGGCCTTGTGCCCCGCGATGGCACCCACCACAGCAGGGCAGGGTGACTGCATCAGTCCTTGCAGTCCCGAGCTTACCCCGCCAAACCCTTATTTATGCTTTCAGAACCTGCTAACTCACAGATAATTAATGTCAGGAAGCTGACATGGTGCCGTGGCTAATAGCTCAGCAAAAGGAGACACACTGGTCAATTAGCAGCTATTTGATCTGACAGTACCAGAAAAGGGCAGATCGAGCTGCCAGCCCTGCCATCCGTCCCCCTACCCACCAGCTCGCTGGGTTTAGATCAGGGCTGTGCCAGGGCTCAGGGAGGGAACGTGGAGACCATTGGAGGATGGGAGGGCCCCGCAGGCAGAGCCTTTGCCCCATGCTTGCTGCAGCTTCACTGAGGCTGGTCCGGGCACAGAGAGCCTGCCCAGGGGCAGAGGTGTGTGCTGGCATCCACTGCTGGACACGGGGACAGGGTGGAATAGCAGGGAATCCACGGCAGTGACAGACCACCCCTTCCTGGGAGATAAGCTGTGTTCCTCTGGAGAAGCCCACGTTATGAATTTTGCAATATTGGTAAAGTATTAAATTAGAAAGAGACCTCAGAGCAACAGAGAAGTAATATCTGCATATGTGAGGGCCTCCAACTCTAGGCACAGCAATATTAGAGGATTTGTGATGTTTAACGCTATTCTTTCATCTTGGGGCTGAGGCTGTAAAATGAGACACCACGATTCACCTGAAAATAAAAACACGTGGAGGATGGGTAGATCTGCTGTAAGCCCTCTGGAGTGACTGTCAGTGACCCAGCCTGTTTGCTGCCTCAGCTGTGACACTTTCAGCAGCACAGTGTCAGCAGCTCTGTGTGCAGGGGGCCGGGGGTGCTGCTGGGGCTGGTCAGCTCTGAGAGTGGTCTGGGACGCACTCCCTGTGCTGGAGCATCTGCAGGGAAGCAGAACCACAGGCTCTTCTCTCTCTTCTCGGGCCGCTGTGTCCTTTGCAGTGGAGGGTGATTCTGTGGCTGTGGTGCTTTCCTCTGCCACTCTCCAAGGGACATGGGTGTCAGCAGCTGGGATCACTTTTGCTTTCTCATAGCAGGAGACTCTGATTGCAGCCAGTCTCGTTCAGAAAATTGATGCTTTAATACTCAGTCTTGTCCGATGAGGGCTGTTCCTACAATAACATTTAATTAAGTGCTCTGGCTCTCTGTCTGTGATGCACCACTGATCTGCACAGGTGCACTTACCTTCATCAACTCTTCTAAAACCAGCTTAACTGCAGCTAGAATAAACTGTAAAATTTATGGGCTGTTCCCTCCCTTTTTAATTAGCACCGTGTGTGACGAGAGGCCTCGGGCCAGGGGAAGGAGCCATTGACTTATTTAGTGGTACATGCCTTGCTCTGCAGCCTGGTCCAGCAGCATGCCCCCTAGATGGAGCTCTGCAAAAACATTTGGAAGCCAGAAAACAGAACTCTTCAGTTGCCTTGCAGCCCTGCTGTACTGGTCATCAGGAAAATCTTGGGTTTGGGGTGGACAGGAGCTGATGCCATGGTCTGCAGGCAGCAGTGGGATGGGCAGCCTCGCTGGGGTGAGAGCAGATGGGTGCTGCAGGGCATCCAGCCCTGGATGGCGGCTGATGGTGTCAGTGAAGAGAAGCCGGTGCTGGCAGCAGCCAAGGGCTCTGTGCTCTGCCAGCAGAGCAGCCCTGCAGCCAGCACTGTGCTCTCTGCTCCGGCCCCAGACACTCTGGGCTGTTCCTCAGCTCCAGGGCTGTTGTCCTGAAGCCCCCAGTGCTTTTCTTCTTCCTCCTCTGGGCCTGCAGAAGGAGCAGGAGGATCAGCATTTGCTTTGTTCATGGTCAGCTCCTTGGCACCAGAGCCCCCCTTGTTCTTTCTGTGAGTGCCCCCTGGTACACCAGGCCCTGCAACTGGAGGGCTTTGCTCCAGGGATGATGCAGTGATGGCATCACAAGCACAGTTGTTTTCTGGAAGTGGTGCTGCCTTTGTGGCTGAGCAGTTTGTTCCTCGCTGTGCCCTGGTTATCCCTCAGCCCTCACCCCCAGCTCTGCTGGTCCCTCACTTTCACTGGCGCTCTGTGCACACTCAGTTGTACCCCTGGCTAATGGATGGTTGAGCCCAAGATGGAAATTGAACTCAGATGCAAAATCTGGCATTTCACAGGTCCCAGATTAGAGGAGATGACTGCTTAACCAGCCTGAATTCCTGCCAAAGACATGCCAGAGCAGGAGGGGTGAGAGGAAGCACCTGCCCAGGAGAATCTGCAATAGAAAGAGCTAGAAATGAAAGCTAGAATCCAGGGGACCCTGGATATTTGAAAGCCCAGCAAGTGCAAGAGGCAGTCAACTGAACACAGTGATGGGGATGTCCCTCCTGATGATCCTTCCATTATCAGTCAGAAAATCATAACCTGTAAAGTATCAAAAAATTCTAAATGACTGGAAAAGAAGGCTGCCTGTGTCATTGCATGAAAGGGAGATGAAGAGAGATGAAGCCCAAGTGTCAGCACAGCTGATAAGCCTGTGGAGGAACACAGGAAGAAGCCGGAGGGGTGATGGCATAGGGGGACACAGGAGTGAGGCAGGAGAGAGCACGTGTGGTCCCTGCTGGCCCTGCAGACAGTGAGACACTGACAAAGGCCTGGCAAGTATTGCAGACAGTTTGGCATTAATGCATCCAGACAGGGGAGGCTGAGGACAGGGCTGGGAGCAGCAGGGATGCTTCAGCAAGGAGTGGTGGGCCCAAGATGCTTCCCAGGGTTCCCCAGTACCGGACCTCCCTGGAAATGAGGAACATACAGAACAGAGACCACGGCAGGAAAGGTGCTCTAGGCTGCAGGAGAAGGAGAAGCTCAATTCTTCTGAGACCCTAGTTTGGAGGGATGTTAAACAAGTTTCTTCTTTCTCTTTTCTTGCCTCTTGGGACATTTTGGGTAACCACTCTGGAGACAACTGGTATGGATCTCCATCAGGCAGAGCTGCATGAAGCTTCTTTGGCATCACTTGCAGCACACAAAGAGTGGTGCAACCAACTTCTGTTTTCATGAGTATTGCACCAGGTTGCTGGAGAATTTCCTCCTGAGGTCCTGAGCACTTGAATCCTGGGAAATGTCCAGTGTCTGGTCTGGAGTGCTTGGAAGAGCAGAGCATCTGCCTTCCTGGTGTGGCACAAGTGGCATGGCACTGTGCTGCCTCATGACCCCAAGATGCTGGCAGGTCTTTCTGTCTTCCTGTGGCCTGTGCCAGTGCAATTACTCCTTTGGTTTCACGTGCACTAAGTTCACTCACAGATCTTATTTATATATAAAAAAGACATATGTCATAAAATCAGCTAGTTGAGCATTCCCCAGTGAAAATGAAATGCTGCTGTGCCTGAGAAGTGCTGGTTCTGAATCATTTGTCCATTAAATATTTGGCAAAGTCTGAAGCCCTTTCCAGGCCCTGGGTGGAATCCTGTTCCTTCACTTACAAAGGCAAAGCATCCCATGCAAACAGGTTCTAGCTGTCCACTGAGATTTGGGCTGCAAGTCTGCAGGGCAGAGCTCCTGTCAGAGGCCCCGTCTCCTTGCCTGGGTCCATCCTGTGATAATGCTGCTCACAGAGAGTACAGATCTCCTCCACCTGGGCTCGGGGGCTTGGAGTTCTTACAAACCTGAGAAATACGTGGTGAATTCTGCTGCCTTGACAGATAGTCAGGAAGATGTTGGGTCAGCTGCTGACCCTGGGGAAGTGGCAGAGCTCAGTGCAGTGCTCAGGGACTCCCCAGAGGGCTCAGGCTAATGCACTTGACTCGTACATCAGCAGCAAAATGTTCTGCTGCCTCAGAGTGTCGCTGAGAGTGAGGGCCAGGGAGTTGTGTCTGCCCTGGTTAACAGGCAGGAGCAGGAATGCATCTGTCACTCCAGACAGCTGTTCCTGCTGCTGCTCCTGTGCCTCACAGCGCTCGGCCGGTCCCTCTCCCGCTGCTCTTGCCGTGAGCTCCCAGGCCATGGCTCAGCCTGCTCTCCCTGTCCTGGGTGCCCTGCTCTGAGCAGGACATGTGGTGCACCTATCCCTGCCATGCCTTAGCAGAGGCTCTTCTTGGGGAAGCTGGAAGCTGCAGTTGCAGCTGATGGGGCTCCAAGAGGTGGCTGGTGCAGCTTCTGCTCCTGGATCCCATTCCCATGGAGACCAGAGTGCATGGGAGCAGTGCAGGGCACAGGTGCCATGACCCTTCCCACGGGCTGACTTTCTATTGGTGTGTCTTCACAAATGAAGCTTTGATTCTACCTAAGCTCACAGAGGGTTCTTGTACACAGGTCAGAATGGGGCAACCCAGAGAAGAGGCTGAAGGTGCAACCTGAAGTGAATCCAGGAGGCACACAGCAGCTCAGGGGGGAGGTGGGAGAATTCTGGAAATGCTGGACAGAAGCTGCTGATGCCTGAGCTGACAGCAGGGGCTATGCACAGTCCAGACCCCAGAACCCCTTCCCAGGGAATTTTGATGAGCACATAACACAATTCAAGGCCTAATACACTCCTAGAAGGAAGGAAGCTTTGAAAGATCCCGCCAAACCAAATCACAACTGCAGAACAGTCAGCTCTTTTAGGCGTTAGTGCCCCGAAGCAGCTGCTGGCAAGGACAGAGGGGACAGGGTTTGCAAGATCAGCTCTTGGCCTTTTTGGGGCACCTTCGCTGCTGTGCCAGAAGGAAGAGGAATGTTATAGCTGGAACATTTTGCAGAGGCATTTCTCCTGGCAGGTTTATGATCTTTTCTCTCTCTGCTGGAAAGCCAGCAGGACTGAATAAATCTCCAGGCCAACAAAAGCCCAGAATGTTTTCACAATTGCCCGGTTTTCATTAATTTACAAATACAATATTGAATTTCTTCCTTCCTAACCACAGCTTCCACTTAGCTGGGGAGTCCTTTGGTGTGTTTGGGGGTGCAAAGCCAGTAAAGCTCTGCAAGGATCACGTGCCAAATATTTGTGCCATTGATGCCAGTAACTGCAAAATGTGAGAAGGTGGATTTGGTGCTTTCATTTATCAGATCTTTCACCTTTTCACACCCATCTCAGTCGGTTGCTGTGCCCTGGTACAGCCCATGGTCCAAGCACCTCTGTCGCTGGTGGCTTTACCCAACCCATCAACTGACCTGCTTTCTGTCACCCACTGAGTCAGTGTGGGCAGCAAATCAAGCTCGTGTCTGTGTTCCCACTCTGGGCCCCTCTGCCATGGCATTTGTCTCCTCTCTGCAGCCAAGGGCTCTGTGGGAGCTGTGGCTCTGGCTGTGCACCTGCAGGAGAACACTGGTCAGCAGATGTGGCTCAACAACCCTCCCTGCAGAGCTGAGGGGGCCAGTGCAGCTCTTCAGCCTTTTTCTGTCCCTCAAGAGCTGCAGTCCCAAATGCATCTTTTTTGTCTTAGTGACACAGACCACGGTGGAGGGAGACAAATGGGTGCAAGCTGACACCTGCAAATCGGGGACAGGTCCTGTCCTGTAGAACTTCTCCTTGGGTCAAGCTGATGAGGCAGATCCCACCCTGGGAACGCTGTGGGAAGGTGGGATGTGAGATCTGGCCCAGCAGTGGAGTGTGGCCATGAGGCTTCCCACAGCTGATTACTCCCTGTGGAGTCTCCCAAAGCCAGTGTGGCAAGCAGGGCCCTTCCCTGCCAAGTAACAACTAATGGGGAATATCTTCAAGAGATTAAAAAATTTAAACAGGTTAATTATTTCCAAGAAGAAAAAAGAAGAATTAAAATGGCTTCTGTGGGTACATTTAAAATACAATCAATAATTTATCAGAGAATTTTTGTTCAACAATGAGAAATTAGGAGGCTTGAAACCCTCCAAAATTTTATCTGTCAGGAAAAATGTTTAAATTATTTATTTGGCTTCCTGGGGCAGCAGCACCACCAGCCAGCCCTGGTCCTGCAAGAGCTCCACAGACAGGTGACCTTGACCCATCCATGCACTACTGAGGATCTCCTACCCCTTCCCCTGGCCCTGGCACAGGGCTGGCTTTGCATCGGGGGCTTGGGAGGGGCACTCAGGGAGCCATTCCCAGGGCAGGGAAGGGGAGGAAGGAGCCATTCCCAGGGCACTGGGGGGGTTTTGGGCAGGCTGAGTGCCAACAGCAGGAGCCCACCCTTGGGATGTGACTAAACCCTAAGGAATATGGCAAAGTTGAAAATTAAAGAGAAGCAGCTGGAGTTCATCCTTCCCCATGAAAAAATCTGTGTCCCACCCAGAAGGGGTGTCTGAGCTGCTCTGAAGAATCCTTCATCATCTGTGGAAATGTGCCTAGTTTTACAGAAAAAATAAATACAGTGAATTGAAAATAAATGGCATTATTAGCAGAAAGGGAGTCTCTAATTAACCAGATATAGTCCATTACTGTAGCCTTCAATTCATTAAATTGCATAATTACATAAACCCACTGTTGATGTGCTATTCAGTATATCTGGTATTGTCTTCCTAATAATTAGCTCCATAATTGTCAGTTTGACAGGGTAATTAAAAATGTTTAAAGATGTTGTGTCAGCCTTTTCTCCTTTGCTGAGCTCAGTTGGATGTCTCTGGAAGATGATTTTCTACCCGATTCGTCCACGGTTTTGTTTTTGATTTATACCAGTGTGTTACAGGAATGACCAGGCTCATGGATTACTTTGATATTCCTGCTAGGCTGATTTTTAAGAGTAGGAGAAAATAACTCCAGATGTCATTTTCATTTACTTTGAGGAACTCTGTGGTCCCATCCCCGGGTTCGTGCGACTGGTGACGTGACTTCCAGTTTTATGGGCAGAGCGTTGTGAAATCTGACATCTGTAGCCCTAAATCTCGGTTCTGTTTGCTGTGTAAAACCTTTCATCCCACGTCCATTTTTTATGAAGGGATGGAAGGAGGCAGGAGCTCAGGCTGTAGCTGTGTGGCTGAGTGTGGGGTGGGCAGCTCCGCCGGCGTGGGCGGCCGCGACGAGGCTTCGGCCGCGCTGGGCTCGGGCACAGGCGGGACACGACGGCGGGGAAATGTCACAGAGGAGCAGGACCCGCGGGTCGCTGTGCCACTGGAGGGGTGCAGGTGGCATCACACCCCAGGCATGGTGCTGGGGAGCAGGACAGGAGCCTGGGACTGATCAGCCGGCAGGGGAGACAGCGGGGAACGGCACAGACAAGCCTGGTGCTGGGAACGTGCTTTAACAGAGGTGGTTTCTGCAGTCCTACATGGTAGCACTCTGAGTTCTCTTGTTTTAGGGCAGTGATTGCCACTTTGGATGGTGAAAACCCTGAGTGGTTTCTCTTTTCAACAAAATAAACCCTAATATTCATTGCTGAGAAGTGATAAATGTATCTCTCCTCACACCCAGGAGTTTTGCCAGCTGGGTTTTGGCTAGATGAGAGACTGTTTGTGAAAGCTTTCATGGATTTTTGAAAATAACATGTTTTGAATCATTAAATGAGTGAAGTGATCTGGTCTTCTGGAATAAACAGTAATCACATGGAAGGGAAGTTTGAACTTTCTTGGCAAAAAATTTCCAATACTTCTCTCTCTTTCTTATTTTTGCATTTGTATTTCTATTTGTGTTTACGTTTGTTTTTGTTGTTGGACTGTCTCTTACACCATGTTTTCTGCCCCAGCAGGCTCTGTGGAGACCACACACGTTCCCCAGTACCTACAGCATTTGGCTGAAGGAGTCCCCTCATAGCTGCATGTGTGTCTCCGTGTCCAGATGGCCCCGTTCCACCCCCTCCAGCCGTGGTTTAGATTCCGTGTTCATAATTGCTTCACTAACAGAGAAACTTTACAATCTGTTGCAGGTCATTATATGCGAACCCATGCCCAAATAATTGATCCCCTGGCATCCAGATTGCAGAAGTGCTCGAGCATTTTGTGATCTTACAGAAAAGGTTTGTATTCGTAGTATTTCAGGCCTACATTAAGACATAATTGCCACTGAGATAACAAGGTGTAATTTTGCAGCGGCTCTGTTCGTAGGTGATCGCCCACCCATCCAAGGACTGGCAGCAGGTCCCTGATGTGCTGCCTGCAGCTAAACGGGTGCCACTCACTCTGATTTCCACCCTTGCCAGCCCCATCTCTGCCCTCCATGGTGTGCTGCCCGTTCTCCACTGGCAGAGTATCCAAAGGGGATCAGCAGCTTCCCCGCCCAGGGCCAGTCCCGGGAGCTGGGCAGCCCCAGGGCCAGCCTGCCCTCGCCAGCCCTGCAGTGCTTGCAGGTGCTGGGGAAGAGCCTTGGTGACACTCAGCCCTCGTGGCACAGGCAGCAGGTCTGTGTGGGAGCAGGGCCAGCGTGGCCAGCGTGGCCAGTGCCAGCGGGGCTGCTGTGCTGCTGCCCGGCTTCAGATCACCTTGCTTCTAATGAGCAGTGCATGTGGAATGAATCCATGGGACAGGAAGGCAGGGAATGTGACATAAAGCCTTACAAAGGTTTCTAGAGAACCAGCAAGGCCTCCTGTAGGATGATAGATCTCTTCTTAAGTCATAGGAGGAAAGGCTCCTACAAAGAGTAATAAATTCATAAATTTCTCTAGTCACCAGGGTTATTTCCAACAAAAGAATTTATTGCCTGGCATACATTTCTCTGCTCTCAGTAATGAGATCTGGGCTCCAACATGTGACATTTATGACTGGCATTATTAAAAAAAAAAAAAAAATAGAGGAAAAGACATACAGTCTTCGAGGAAAATATGTGGAACAAATCTGCAGTTCACATATATAGTATATTCACTCTCTGAACAGCACAGACTGGTCTGTGTTTCAGCCAGGGAACCAGGAATAGTTTTGTGGATGCTTTCCTGGGGAAGTATGCCACAATAGGACCACTGACCCTGGAAAGTCTCCAGCCTGCTGCTCTCCTGGCCATCACCTGAGGTTTTGGAGGTGTCCTGGGCTCAGCCACGCCCCCAGCCAACGTGCAGGATGTAGGTGGGGATGCTCAATCCCCTGTGCTGGATGCATGTCTTGAGACAGCCTCAGACAAGGGGCTCACACCCCTCCTTCAGGGTGATGCAGCTGCCAGCGAGCTCTGCTGGGGACCAGAGGCAGAGTCGACAGTTGCCCCTTGGTCCAGCACTCCTGTCCTGGTCCTGCAGGCTGGCACTGTGTCAAGGTGTGGACTTTCAGAGCCTCTGCAGAAGGACAGGGCAGGCTGGCAGCTCAGTGTGGGGCATTTCTGGCGTCTTCCAGGCCACTGAGGTGCTGCAGCAGTGGCCCAGCACACTTCTGGTGCTGCAGAAGAAGCCCCTCATGCTCTGCGCTCCAGAGCTCCCCATGCATCTCCCTGACATCACGTGAAAGGACATTTGGAGCTGCTCTTTGCCTAATGGGGTAGTCTGAATGTTACAGCCTAAATTTAAAGAGCTCATTAATTACTGTGCTGAAAGCCAGGCTCTCTTTAAGCCTCATCTTTATCATGATTAATGAGGCAGCACCATCTTCCTCCCCCTTTCTGCAATGCCACCACTGCCAGGGTGGTGTTCACAGTCCTGCCTCCTGCTGCTCCTTTTGTCCCTGCCCCAGCAGCATTCAGGGCTGAGCATTGCCCCAAGCTCACACTGCTCATGCTTCCAGAACTTGAGTTGCTCCTTGCTTGTGCCAGTGGCTTTCAATGCTCCCTGCCAGCATTTGCTTTCTGTGGCAAACAGCGCAGTGCCTGCCTGCCCTGCTCACTGAGGGGCTGCCCCACAGCAGCTCCTGTGCCCAGCTGGGTTGCAGAAGAGCTGGGCCTGCTGGTGCTGATGTGTTTTCTCAGCTCCATCTCATCTGGAACTCAGATGCAGCTCATTTCCCTGTGGGAATTGGTGCTTGCCAATCGTCACCTGTGCAGGAGTGTGGTACCTGCCTCACTTCTGTGCCCAGCAAACCCAGTGCTGGCTTGGCTTGGGAGTGTGGGGTGTAACTGCAGCCTGCCCTGGAGCTGGAACCCCTGTCCTGCCCTCATGGTGCTTGTTCCTGAGGTTTCCCAGTTTTGCAGGAAGGGCAGAGGCAGAGGATGGGCATGCCTGTCTGCAGCATGGTCACCACCTGCCGGGGACTTCCCTGTTAGATTTGCAGAATAGAAAGCAAAGGCATTACTGTGCAGAAGGGCTAGTTATGCAGCTCCAACCTTGCATAGTGTTTACTCAATAAAAGCAGTGAAAACAGTATCTGCAGCAGCAAATGAGCGCAGCTGCAGGACCCAGCCGGATTATGCAGATGTGTCTGCTGGAGGAGGAACCCAGCCTACCTTTGTGCCTTGTAATGAAACTTTACACTTGCTCAGTGCATTTTAATTAACTCTCCGCTCCCCTCCTGCCTGTGGGAGGCATCCAAACGCTCTGCGTGGTGCTGGCAGGCTCACTGCTTTCCGCAGCATCTGTATCCAATGCTTCCAGGACTGCCAGGGAAAACCAGCACATCCTCAGCTCCTGGTTGCTGTGCCCTGTGCTGGGAAAGTGCCTGGCCCGGGTGGCCTTCGCAGCAAACTGCCTGGAGAGCATCCCAGTCTGGGGAGCACCCCAGTCTGGGGAATGGCTGCAGGGAGAGCATCCCAGTCTGGGGAACGGCTGCAGGGAGAGCACCCCAGTCTGGGGAACGGCTGCAGGGAGAGCACCCCAGTCTGGGGAGCGGCTGCAGGGAGAGCACCCCAGTCTGGGGAACGGCTGCAGGGAGAGCATCCCAGTCTGGGGAACGGCTGCAGGGAGAGCATCCCAGCCTGGGGA
>JAWWES010000035.1:15929445-15945103 GCA_035583135.1 Lophotriccus pileatus | reverse complement strand
GGAGAGGATGCAGTGTCCAGGTCTGGGGGCAGAGGGCTGGGGGTTCTGTAGCTTGGCAGTGCCCCCACACACCCCAGTGCATTCCCACACACCCCAGAGCATTCCCACACACCCCAGTGCATTCCCACAGGTAGCTGGATGTGACCTGGCCAGTGGGAATGCTCTGCCTCAGACTGCCTGAGAGCTAAACTCAGCCCTTGGCCACTGTGTTGTGGCAGTCCTGCTGGACTCTCCCAGCTCTCTCTCTCTGCCCCAGCTCTGCTGCAGACACCTGTCCTGGTCCGAGCTCCAGCGCTTGTCTCTGTTAAAGAACAAGAACAGTGCCTGGTGGCAGCTGCACAAGTCTGGGCTGTTCTGACAGCACTTGTTTCAGCCCAGTGCTCCCCAAGGCTCGTGGGAATGTTTCCTGCAGCAGCTCCCAGGGCAGAGCCACGGCACAGGAGAAGGTGCAAACCACCCCATGAGTGATCACAGCTGGTTCAGTGCCAGACCTGGCCCTGGTCTGAGCAGTCAGGCAGTGACTGCCATCACGGGGTGCTTTTGGGGCATTAATCTACCAAGGAAATAGGACTGGGGACCTGAGCCCTCAGGCACCTCTGGCAGAGTGTCAGTGCTCCAGCCCCATGCTGGCTGGGCTTGTCTGTGGAGTGGCTGTGTCCAGGTGGAGGTGGCACTGGGCTCCTCGTTCCCATCCCCTCACAAAGAGTCAGGGCATTTGGACAAGGGCTCAGGCCAGGGAAGAAATAACAGAGGGCATCCAGTGGTGGTGAGCTTGTCCACTGGGCTCTCCATCTGGGTCCTGGTGTGCAGAGCAGCTGAGGAGACACCAGGAGAGGCAGGAGCAGGGTTTTTTAGGAAGGCTGAGCCTGGTGCAGAGCTCTGGCCCGGCACAGCAGGGACAGGCAAGAGACCACTCTGACACTGCAAGTTGCAGGCAAAGGGAGCCCATGTGGGTGCTGCTGGTGCCAGAGCAGGAGAATGAGGAGAACAACTGCCTATACCCTGGCATGATCCCAGGACTGCCAGCTGGTGTATGGTGTTCACCTCTGCCTGGAGCAGGGTCAGCCCTTTTGGCTGCTATCTGCCCTTTAAAAATGAGCAGAGAAGCACCCAGAGGAGTCCTCAGCAAGAAAAAAGAGCAGTACTGTTAGGAAGACAAAGCCACTTGGCTTCAGATGCCACCTGCTAGCATGCAGCTGAGAATGGGTGGTGCATGCACGTGTGGAAGCAGAGGGAGCTCGGGGATGGTGATGCCCTGACTGCTGTGCTCGGGTTCTCCACACCAGCTGGGAGCTGACGCTGGCAGCTCCGGGAGCTCAAGCCTGCTCATTTTCTGCACAATCTGGCACATTGTCCAATACAGCTTCTCTAGAAGAGCTCTACTCTGCCAGTATATTAAAATTTAATTAGGCAGTAAATGCTTCCTGCTTCCAAGCCCAGAGGCTGCAGAAAGCCAGAATGTCTTTGGGTTTCTTAATGGGACAACTGTCCCCTCCAATAGGCTGTAAATGGTGTTTGTGACATTGGGCAAAACCTGCCTTCTGCTTCACAGCTGTGCACTTGCTGACCCGCTGGTGCATCCCTGCATCCCTCTGAGCGCTCCCAGGGGTGCTGGAGTGCTGGCTGGGGGAGCACCTGAGGGAGGCAGCTGAGCCTTACCTGTCCCACGGGTCATGGGGAGACACTGCAGGTGGTGCAGAGGAGCTCACGGCAGCACCAGCTCCAGGAGCTTTTATTCCAAAAGAAAAGCTCTCTTTGGAAGGTTTCTGAAGGCTCAGAGCCAGGAGCAGGGCAGCAAACCCTTTCTCCCTCCTTGCTGGCACAGTGCTGCCCTGCCCTGAGCTCTTGCTGCGAGAGCCATGGGTGAATGTTAATATTAAAGTTTGCTATTACTTCAATAATTACTTCTTCACTCTCTGCACTGTGCAGGAACTCATGGCTTCAGCAGGCACGGATTTTCTGTCCTGGACACTGTGTACTCTTCCCACACTAAAATAGATACAGTCCCCTCCCTAGGAAGCCCAAACTCTAAAATAAATTGTAGGGCAAAATAAGGGGCCCCTGTGTTGTGGACAACCCAGCTCTGCCAGTGTCACAGCCCAGCTCTGCTGAAGTCTTGGTCACAGCTGCCTTGTACTGCAGCTTGGACAGACAGCCTCACCACTGCTCACCCTCTGAGAGCCCAGCTCTGCTGCTGAGCCTCCTCACCTGGGGAGCTGTTTGTACATTCTAAGGACTGATTATGAAAATGCAGCTTGTTCTTGTAATTTAAAGAAAACAAGAGAGTCTTAAGCACCGAGAAAGCTCCCAGTTATTTAAAACCCTTTCAGCTTAAAGCATGAAAAAAAAAAAAAGCATGTGTCTTGGCGTCCCTTTGGGTGAAGAAAAGGGAGAATTGTGCAAGACCTTTCCATGAGAACCCAAGGGATGTATGTATGGCAGGAAACTCATTAAAACATTTCCAGTATCAAAGGGCCATTCTTAATCCGTGGTGAACTGCTGCTTCAAACAGCAGCTCCAGCCTCTGCTGGTGTGTTTGCTTCTGGGACGGCTGCTGCCCATTTCCACGCTTGTTCTGCTGCTCCTCCCTGGGGCAGCACGTCCTCCACATCATTCACACCTCCCTCTGGAACACAGGAAAACTCTGAGGAATGGGTGCTGAGCAAAGGGCAGGCTGTGAGCAGTGAGGGAGCTGCTGCCATGGCTGTGTGGGCACCGTGGGCTGCCCGTGTGTCCCGGGTGTCCTGGCACCTCTCCACGCGTGTCCTGGAAGCTCATGCAGGACAGGACAGGACAGGCTGCTGCTGCTGCTGCTGCCAGCTGAGTGTCTGTCTGTCTGTCTGTCCACACCACTGGCACAAGGCCAAGGTGGGAGCCAGCATGTGCCAGCTGGAAAACTGGCACTACTTTCCTCTTTCATTGTAATGCAGCAAATAATTTGCCCTTGGGGTCTGTGGTGGCTTGGGAAGCTCTGCAGTGAGCAGAGCTCAGAGGCAAATGCTGCTCTTCGCTCTGGCACAGGCAGGAGCAGTGGGAAGCAGCTGCACGTCCTGGACAACGGGATCTGCTCGGGAGGCTTCATCACTTCTTGAATTCTGGTGCCCATGAAGAGGGTGTGGAAAAAGCTGTGATTTCTCTCCTTAGCTTTGGCTAATCCTGGGCTCCTGAGGCCATGCAGGTTGCTGCTGGTATCTCACTCCTCCCATCTGTTCCCGAAACTTCAAAAAGAGCCTCCCTGAGCTTTTACTCTCAGTGTTTGAGACACTTGTCACTTTATGAAGTGTCTTCATTATTTTAAAATGAGGTTTTGGAGAGAAGCGGTTGTTATTTATAGATTTCGGTCTGCTATCAAAGCACTTATCACTGTCATACCCCAGAGCCTTATTAATGCCTCTTGTTGGCCACTCTGGAGATGCAGCTGGAAAGTGAGAGCCGTCACCTCCGCCCCCACCGCAGGGCTGCAGCCACCTCTGGGCAGGTACACCTCACCCTGGCTTCCAAGCTGCTCACTGGAGACAGGAATGCAGCCAGTGGGGCCTCCACTGGGGCGAATTCTCCCAGAGACATCACTGCCAGGGTGGTGGTGACTTTGGGAGCGCTGCTGTGACGTGGCCAGGACAGAGCGTTGCGGTGGGCGCAGGGCACTGGCACAGAGGTGCTGCTGGGGGTGCTGGTGCTGGTGCTGGTCCTGGTGCTGGTGCTGACCTGTGTGCCTGTGTCTGCACCTGGTGCCAGAGCAGGGCCAGTCACCAGCACATGCAGACCCCCCATGGTGCAGCCTGGGGCTGAGCTGGTGCGGGGAGGGTGCAGTGTGCTGTGCCTGGGCAGCTGGTTTTCATCCAGGCACAATCAGTTCTCCTCGTGAAACACCCTGTTAGTCACTGACACTGCTGGCTGCTCTGAAATCCACTGCTGGGAGGGCACCTCGCAGGGGCTTCACTGTGCTGTGCCTCTTTGGAGCGGAGCCTTTGCCTGCATCTCACAGCCAAGTCTCCGTGGGGAGTCCTGTGTGCTCATCTCAGCCCCACGGGAAGAGTTAACGTGCAGGGAGCAATGAGCATCCACTGGCTATTATTTTCCATTTGCAGAGTTGGCTCAAACAGACAGCAGTTTGCAGCAGGGTTTGATATGCCTATATTGATTTTCTTTATAGATTAGAGCAATTCAAGCAGTTATAAGGTTAATTTCAGATGATTAACTTCACCATATTGTAATATTTGATTTAGATTGGCTTTCAAACACTTTCCACTTATTGATTTTCAATATCGCACTTTTAGCACTGCAGCCAAATGTCATTTAAATAAAAGGTTGACAGAGTAGAAAATATTCACAGCAGCCCTGAAAATTCTGCCATATGCCAGCCTGGACCAGCCCTAACCTTTCAGGGAGAGGAGTGTGGTGCAGGGCAGCACACACACCTCCAAACCCTGACACAGCCCCTGGGCGAGGGTGGCTCTGCCTGGCGGGTCCTCCCAGCCCTGGTTCTGCTCCATCACTGAGGGGCTGGGCCAGGAGAAGCTGTCACTGCCCAGTGCAGTCACTGCTACATCCCCAGCACGGGGGCCTTGGGGACTGGTGCCACTGCTACTGGCAGGGTTGTTGCTGTTTTGTTTGTGAGACTAAAACTCCTTGGTAAAAGTCAACCATGAAATTGTTGGACACGAGAAGTTTGACCTGCCAGTTCCTCTTCCTGGATTCAGATAATCTCCCCCACCTTGCCCCATCCTGAAATATACTTGAAATATACTGTTAAAGCAACAGAAACCAAACCATTTATGTTATTGGAGGCAAGTTGCTGGGTGTTTATGTTCAATTGTTCTGAGCTAAACTGCACAAAGAAAAAAAATCACCAAAAATACGCTGCTTCTTTCTCGTTTTACCTTTCAGAATGGGCAATATGTGCACACCTCAGAGCAGGTTATACTAATGTTTGTGAACATGGATGGCCCAAGCCCACTGAAAGCCACACAGAGCAGCACAGAGGGTGGGAGGCCCGGTGGGAGGCACTGGGAAGGCGAAGCACGTGCAGGGAGCTGTTTGCTTTTTTAATGGCTTGTGTCTCCTCCTCTCTCACACGCTTTTATTTTCAGGGGCTATTTTCTTCCTCACATTTGGTGATGTGCTGCATACCGATGAGACTCAGTGTACACACAGCTATTAGACTGACACACACTCATTTTGTGAGTTTGGAAAAAAAATAAACCCAGGTGAGCACCTGGCTGGCAACAGTCCCCTCACTGCCTGAAATCCTGGGGCCTCTGCGAGTGCCCCGCGCAGGGACGAGCCCACACAGGGTCAGTGTCCCCTCTGGGGGACGGGTCCTGGGCCTGGGGCTGTGCCCTGGGGCTGCTTTCATCCCTGCCCCTGAGAACCTTCTGGAATCTGCCTTGTCTGCAGCACCCGAGTCCCCCAGTTTGTGTTCAGGCCACTGCTCTCCGTGCCTGTCCCTCCTGAGGTGCAGGGTTATTGCTTCCCATAAATTTCAGGGATTCTTTAGAGGACCCAGCTGGCCACAGTTGTTCAGGCAGAGTTGATAAAATACTTATTTGTCAGACGAATTGTCTGATTAATTTTGTCATTTCAAATTATTTATTTATAAGTCATCTGCAATAACAAATATTTATATTGCTTCCTGCCCAGCAATTATTTGCCCTTTTTGATGATAAATCCCAATACACCTGCAGCAGCTGATGCTGATGGGCTAAACTTGGGAACAATAACCCAAGCAGGTGAAAGAGTGCTCTGTAATCCCCTCGCAGGCTGCAGAACATGTGTATTATCTTCAGCTCTTTCCCACAATTCTCCCACATACACTTTTTGACAAAAGGAGACTGTACAGACCCCACGAAGGTCAAAGCTATTAAAAATCTTTTCAGTGAGCAGTGCTGCAGATCTCCAAACCCTCACAGCTCTCCAGGGTAAGTCTGAACTTGCATTTTTCACCTCTAGCTGTTCTAGTCCTGTCCAGCACCTACTGAAAGAAACCTCTGTGGAAAATCACTTCCTGAAGCCCCTGGGTTCATCAAACCAGGCTGAGGATGCAGCCGTTGTCTTGTCCGTGTTGAACCCAGGGAGATAAATGCATCTGTTCAAGTAATTCATGTCACTGGAAAAATACAGGACACACGAGATGCAAGGCATTTTAAAATACAAAGGAACGTTTGTTCAGTGTTTTTCGGGGTATCTGTTGAATCTGCACCACTAAAGAAAATCATGTGGATTAAACAGACCTTGCAGTCTCTGCTCCAAGACCGTGGATGTGTGGCAGGATTTTGTTGCTCACTGTCTTTACTTGCTTTCACCTGACCATGAGATGCCTCAGAAGCTTCCTCCAGGCATTTCTGGATTTGAATGATGTAAATAGTGGTGTCACCTGTGTGCCAGGCTGAGTTCTCTGCCTGCCATCCCACTTGTCTGTCAAATGAAAGCAGTTCCCATCCAGGCCAGGACAGCTCCCTGCTCAGCACCTTTGTCCTGCAGACATCTGGAATTTATATCTGCTCCCTGTCCCTGCCCTCCAGCCCCAGCTGGGAGGGTCTGTAGAGCCCCTGCAGAACTCCCTGCATATGGCCAGTAGTGTCACCCTCACGCTGGTGATGTTCCTGAGACATGATGCGAGGATGACATTGCCTGCAGCCTCTCAGTCTGCACCAATTAAACAGAGAAATTAAACAATGTCTGGGTCAATTAAAAAAGAGAAATTAAACAATGTGACAAACAGGAGACAATGGAGACAAAGCTGCCTGCTGGAGCACATGTCAGGAAGGACACCCAGCACGGCAGCCACGTGTACAGCACCCATGGCAGTGTGGCAGTGCCTTTCCCGAGTCTCTGCAGTCACTCACTGGGCCCTGTCTCATGGGGAAGGTGAGCTGGGAGCCAGAGGCACTTCTCAGGAGACATCTTCTCCTTGCTCTGACCTCTCCTCCTGGCATCTTCTCTCCTGTGCCAGCAGCAGAATCCAGCAAATCCCCTTTCTCTGGGCACTTGGGCAGATGTTTTCTGGCCTCAGGGACTGGGTGCTTGGTGAGGAGCGCAGGGACTGCAAAGGACTCGTGGAGCCTGCTCTGGAAGGGCAGCATCCTTTGGACTCAGCGTAGTGCATCATCTCACCCTGGAGCTCAGCAATGAGACAGAAGAGCTTTGCAGCTGGAGCCACTGTCTGTGGTCACAAACATGGCATCCAGCTCATTGTGTGCCAGGAAAAATTCCTAATTCCTCTGTGGAGCTCGTATGTTTGGGAGAGCTACAGCATTGCTCTCTGAAGGGTAACAATGCTCAGGACTCATCACTGCCTCCCTCAGCGTGGTTGCAGAGGGGAGAGGCTGTCTGCAGGCAGGACAAGCCCCTTCTGGGGGCTTGCAAGGATCAGCCCTTGACACCTTGGGAAATGTCCCCGGTGCACCAAGTCCTCAGACTGTCACCACAGTCACTTCTGCCCCTGCCTGCACAGCTCAGCCCAGCCACGCCACAGCTCCTGGTGGGCAGTGAGAGCTGGGAGGCAACCCCCACCCAGAGTCCCTGGCAGAGGCTGGGCAAGCAGCTGGACTCCTGTTTCTGGCTCTCCTGGCACTCCTGGATCTGCTGGAGGGACCTTTGTGTCTTGGAGCCACCCAGTCAGCACAGCCCAGGTGTGGACAGTGGTGACTGTGACGGACACAAAGAGGTGTCCTGCACCCTTAGAGAGGCGAAGTCAGTGGACAGACTGTCACGTCTCCCCTCTGCCCAGGCTGGAAGCAAGGCAGCTTTTTCCTACAGTCTATTGAGTGACTTTTCTCTTACAGAGCTGTTAAAAGAAGCAGCTAAGCCAGACTCTGTCTTTGCTGTATCTAATTGCCACTTTCAGCTGTAAGTAAGGTGATCTACTAATCATTTGGATTTCTGTTCAGTTCTTTGATCTCGCTGTTGTTCTCAGGTGCATATAGTGACAGCACAATTAATTAATTGCAGGCTGGTAATTGCACTATGCTCTAGTTCACATTTGGAGTTTTACTAGTTGAGTTGCCAGGGTTTGTCATCAATTCTGGCAAACAAGAGTGATCTGAAATACCATTCCTTGACCTTTTCAGCATCCCTAAGTCCACAGGCAGAGTGCACGTGCTGGGGAGGAGCCCCAGCCTCCTGCCTGGGAGGCACCTGGCACTGGGAGCTGAGGGGAGCAAGGTGCCCAGCTGCGGATCGGCAGCTCCGGGGCTGTTGGATTATTTATTGGTAAGTGCTGTGTGAAGCTCACCATCCACCCTGCAGAGAGAGGAGAGAGCAGGAGAGCACTTCAGGGAGTAATCCAGAGACCTTTGCTAGCATTAACTATTCTGTATCCTTCAGTCTGAAAGGGAATTAATTAAACCTTGTGCCACAGGGTTTTGATCCATCCCTGCTGCAGGACAAGCTGAGCCCCCGGAGCAGAGCAGGATGTTCTCTACTGGATGCAATGCTCTGAAATGTCTGGCAAACATGATTTGTTTGTGCTGCTCCCTTGGCTCGTGCTTTCCACCCCGAAGAGGTGACATCACTCTCCTGACTCAGTGCTGTGGGGCTGGCACTGCAGGCACAGATCAGAGTGATACCTTTGGTGAGGGGGTCACGTTGCAGGAAAGGGCAGGAGAAGCCACTGCTAACACTGGTGGCTGAGGGACCTGTGAGGGGAAGCTGCAGTCCTGTGGGTCTGGCATGCACCCCTTGGAGCTGGCTTTGCTGCCATCCATGCTCTGGCAGGGCTCGCTGAGCTTTGACAAGCTTGTGCTCCTAGCTGTCAAACCTCTGCCAGGAGAGCCAGTGGACAAAAAGAGCCTTGTCTGTGTATTCTGCTCCCTTAGAGCACGGCAAATATTTCAGTATTGATTGAAGAATATTTGCATTTTTATGGATAAATTCAAGAAAAAAGGCACCACACAATCCCAATTTGCATCCCTTATTTCCATAGAAACTACAGGAGCCTTGATTGCTTTCATGTGCTTTTGATGAAAATTGAGTGGGGTATCTTTATCCTGCCATAAGGTGGGAAGAAAAATTGGCATTCGAAATAATATCTAATGGTTCAAAGGATACTTTTGCAAAACAACTTGCTGTGATTTATTAAATAACTTGGTGTTTTTCAAATAACTGGAAGAAAACCTCTCTAGAAAACTTGTTGCAGGCGTTTGCTCAACTGCCTCAGACTGACACCTGTGGTACGGAACCAGGGTTGTGTACACAGATGTGGCTACAGCTGGTGAAATTGAGGGTGTTCAGGTTCTAATCACAGTTCAGATCCTAGCAGGGAGCAATAAAGAATTTGGCTATTGTAATTTATACGGTGCCAGGCCTGCTCGGTGCCGATGGTGCCCGTCTCATTAAGGCAGCCGCCTGGCAGGGGCTGTCTCGTGGAGCAGGAGGGATGTGCTGTGCCTGCACTGCTCAGCCTGCCACGAGGCCATTTATATTTGATGGTGTTTGGATGAATTATGCACATAGCCACTAAGAGAAATTTAATGATGGGTTTCGTCTTATTTTTTATAGATTTCAGCCTTTGAATTAAGCCCCAGTTCACTCTCAGTGCTACAGGGGATAAAAGGGAATATTGCAGTCCCTGTGTCCATCACAGCTGTTCTGCCAAGCAAAGTTAACACGTAAACAGTAATCGCCCACAATTAGCGCCCATTACGTGCTCTCTTCACCTGAGATCACACAACACAGCCGAGTGTGGTGTGCGGGAGGAGCCGGGTGGCAAGGAGCTGTCAGGAGGAAATAACAGCAGAGAGACTGTCAAATGCTGGCTCCGTGAGAGACGTAAATCCTCTCCCGATGGCCCCTCGGTGCAGCACAGAAGAGCTACTTCTGTGTAATTATAAATTGTCTGCAGGGTTTATCTGAGCGGTTCAGGGTTGACGTTACAATAATAGGGTGGGTGAGCTTTATGTAAGGGATAACGTGTGGTGTACACTCGGCAATAAAGGAGCGTGGTGGGTGATTAACAGCCACAGGGAGCCCGTGTGGTCAGAGGACAAGGCCTGTGTGTGCCCAGGGCTCTGTGTGTGCCCAGGGGTCTGTGTGTGTGCCCAGGGGCTCTGTGGGAGGGGATGCACACTGCCAAGCACAGTCCCACCAGGAGAGGTGGGAGGGAGGACTCGTGTCACCCAGCTCTGGATACACTGGTGCCACGTCTCCAGGATCTGTCTGCCTGGACTCTCTACAGGGAAGGGCAGTTTTTTGGTGTGGTTTACTGACCTACTTGAGATGCTTGCTTTGGGATGGATTGAATTATTCTCAGAATTGCCTTTTCTCTCCTTTTGCTATGAAAAAGCAGGTGATGAGCTCAGATGTGTCCCTGTAAGTCAGAAGGGATTGATCCTGCTGGAAATACCTCGCCACCCACTTTGTCCGGTATTTTCCCAGGGTGCTTCTCTGGTTGTACTTTATTTTAAGGATGAATTTTCTAAGGATGGATTTCCTACAGTGTTTTCTTATAAGTAGAAGTTAGAAAGGTAAGATGCAGACAACAAGCCTTGCACCTGTGTGTTCAAGGTAGTGCTTTGTTTTCTTGAGCCAGGTTTGCCCTGAAGGCAGGTCATCCTGAGCATTACCTGCTCCCTGCCAGCTTCACCCAGGCACCTTCTCCAGCCTCTCTGCTCCCTCCTGCAGCAAAGGGGCAGCAATTGCTGGGGATGGACAAGTGGGGAGGTTCCATGCAGCAGCCCAGCTGCCCACACACACGACAGCAGCCCTGAATGAGGGGCAGCCCCACAGCCTGAGAGAGCAGTTTGGCTTTGGAGTCAGTACCTGAATCTGGCACTTGTAATGGGGTAAAAAAAGAGAAACAAAAAAAAATGTGGATTCACAGTCTCTGGCTCAGATATGCCCAAAGCCTCCGTGGGAGCTCAGTGCCTGAGGCAACCTTGATGTGTGACAGCTGAATGTGGTGGGAGGGCAGCTCGTCCCTGGGGCTGGTTTGGGCAGCAGGCCCTGCCCTCTGCGCTGAACTGTGGGGCTGCAGCAAATTACAGGGATCCACTGATATTTACAGAGGAAAGGAAACGTCCCTGCAAGGACCTTGGCTGTAAGGGTGCAGGCAGGTACCAAAGGGTGAGATTCCTGCGGGGGAAGGAGGTTGGGAACTGCCCCAGTAGCTGGGCCACAGTTTGAAGGCACCGTGCCTGTTCTGCAAGCTCTGACCCCCATTCAGTCAGTGAGATCGGTGGAGCTGGTCCCGCTCAGGGGAGTTAGTGGTGATATTAACTGGAGGAGTAAGCATTAGCCTAGCATTATGTAGAATTTTAAAGTGCTTCATTAATTTACAATTCCACTTTTTATTAAATTAATTTGCATTTTAATGAAAAAAATAAGTGGATTCAGCTCTCTTCTTGGAGTAGCAATAACACGCCACACACATGTGAATGAGTGTGCCCGAGCGAGCTGAAGTGCTTGGCATCCCCAAGCTCCCAGTCCTGCGAGGGGCTGTCCCCACACAGCGTCCCCTCCCCTCCCTGATCCTCAGTGCTCGGCTGGCTCTGTGTGCAGGGCAATTCCAGCCTCCACCAGCACCATGGGAAAGGCTGCAGGAAAATGCAGGAGCAGGATGAGACCATCCCACCTGGCTACAGAAAACACCTCTTGCTGTGGCCAATACGCCTCCTTGCCCTTCCTGACAGGGACATTTTGTGTCCTGCTGCCCGACTCTTCTTCCCCAAGAAACAGGAGCTGGGACAGCAAAATGCACCGGGAGGGAAGAGCCCCGGCACCCTCCCACCTGGGCATGCTGGGCAAAGGGAAGGGTTCAGCTGAAGGTTAAAAACAATAAAAACTCCCACTGCCAGGCACCCTTTGGGGTGAGCAGCCCGTGCTCCCTCCTGACACCATCCCTGACGTGCCCTCGGCGTCTGTTCCTGAGCAGGGATCGCTGCTCTTCAGGGACACCAAGCCATGGCCTTCCTCTGGCTGGCAGGTATCAGTTCTGAGTGAGGCAAAGCACATTTCTATGAAGTAAATAGCAGAGATCATTCCAAAGTCAGTGGTGTGAAGCAGCTGTATTTGAAGTGGGACAAAAGTGGTATTTTTCTTTCGTTCGTTTGTTTCTTTTGGGGCTTTTATATTTGGTTTTGGGTTTGGTTTTTTCAGGGGTTTGGTTTGGCTTGGTTTGGTCGGACAAGATTTCAGCTGTGGTTAAAGCTGGCCAAAGTAAAAAAAAATAAATTAAAAAACCCACTGGCTTTTTTGTCCTCTGGCGCTGGGATCAATAGGTATTATCTCTGGTTCCTCCACAGCCTCCTAAATTCTTTACTAGCAAACAACAATTTCCTACACTGCTTCAGAGAGGAATAGTTTAATTATTATAAACCCATTCTTCAGGGTTTTACTAATATTATTATTTAATTATTACTAAAATACTATGCAATAATTATTTTAAAGAAATTATTATTGCAGCTATTATTGTTATTGTTATTGCTATTATTTACTATCAGTATTACAATTTCAGTTGACTGAAAATGAGATGCTCTCCTCCAAACTGTCATTGCTTCCAACCTCTCTTATCGTGAGCTCAGCTGTTGATCTTGCAGCAGCACTTCCACAGAGTCTTTCGGCTTTTGAGACAGGTTAATTTAATAAGTTTTTTTATTTTTAATTTTTTTGATTCCCAATAGCCTCCACATGTCTGCTGAGGGAATTTGTCTGGGTTTCCTCACGGCTCAGTGCCGCAGTGCCGCAGTCGCCGGGATCCAGGGTGGATCTCCTGGCCTGTGCAGCCAGAGGTGACAGGAGCTCCCAGGTACCAGGAGCACAGCCTTGGTTCTTGCCCCTTAGCAGGGGAACACCAGGGCATTGTGTGTGTGCGTGGAGGCTTTTCTTAGAAAGGAAAATTGAGCAATAAACATCCACAGAAACGAGACATTTAAGCATTCAATGTAATTGATACCGGGAAAAAATATGATAGGATGAAATCTATTCCTGCAATAAACTGTCCATTAGTTGGGCCATCAGCATAACCCTAATCTAAAGTTAGGAGGATCCATTACAGATATAATCAAATACAATTTTCTATATTCCATGAATCAAAAGCACCATATGTATTACGAGCCTAGTTTGTCTTTTTGTTCCTGCCTTCTCTGAAACAGTGTATATCTGATTTCTTGTGTTATATTGCTCTGATGTCTGCTAAGGGCACCATGCCCTAGAAATTCACATTAAATAACTGAGAGCGAGCACTAGAAATGAAAAAAGTGAAATACTATCTAGACAGCTGGAAGTAAAAATATGAAAAGTGTTGCACTTACAGAAGGAAAAAAAGCCTATTTTTATGACTTGAATAGACAGTTTGGTATAAAGAGAAATTTCTCACCCAAGATCAGACACACAGCTGGGCTGCAGCAGCAGCCTGGGCTCCTGCAATCCACAGTGTGCTGGGCACAGTGGAGACACGGCTTCGGGGTTTGGCTTTGGGTGCTGAGTGTGCAGAGGCACAGATGCTTCCAGGCTCACTGACGGTCCCTTCAGCCCAGGACATGTTGTGGCTTCACCAGTGCATGTGCACTGGGCTTTAGTGGAGACCCTGCAGACAGGGTGAGCCTGTGGCCAGATGTATCTGCAGCTGGGAGCTCTCAAACAGAGAGGGCTCCTCCTTTCATCCTCAGTGGCCTGACTTTCAGCTTGTCCTTTCTTCCCCTTTGTTTTGTATCTTTTTCCATGTCTCACCATTGACCAGCACGTCCCTATCCAGCAGCCCCCACCAAGGTCCCAACTTGCCTTTCCTTGCTCTGCTCAGCCAGGGAATGTCTGAGCAGGTCCCCTCCTGTCCAGCTCATGGACGTGCCCGAGGTCCAACTGATGTTTCTGGGAACCAGTGGCCAGGGGACACTTTATCAGGAGAGCTGAAGGGAGCTGTCGTGGTTTGTAAGTGCTCATGCTTCTCACCAGGAGTTCTGCCCCTCTTTGAGCACAGTTTTCCAGAAACGTGTGTCTATGTGTGTATCTATGTGACCTGGCCCAGCACAGGTCTCTGATGTGTCAGGGGGAGCCTGGCTGGAGCCATCTCGTCTTTACCACCTCATCAATTCTCTGTCTGTTCTCTAGTCCCACCTGGAAGAAAATAAACCTCTTCTATCTCCTCAGTGTAGCCCACTGATTTATCTATCTGGATTCTTCTCCATAGGTGCTTATCAATAAGAAGGCATGCTTCAATTTATTCATCATGCAGGACTTTTTTGCCGCTTCCTCAGGTATTCCATAGGGTACTTCCACAGCTGACCTGCACTACTTGGCTTTACAACTCCCAGCAGGAATGCTCTCCAGAAGAGCACTCAGACACCGTGGCACTGCTGGTGCTCTGGGCCTTGGCTCCACAGCCAGACAGGTTCTGGGGGTACTGGTTGGATCTCTTTGTTCTTGCCCTCCACGACGTTTCACTTTGTGCCGCGGGTGGCTCTGGGCTCCTGAGGACAAGTGTCCCTGCATGGGGAACCTGGCTGAGGCTGCAGAGCAGTGCTGGGTCATTGTGCCAGCATGGGGCCAGCTGCCAGGGTATGTTGCAGGCTTGCTGCTAAATTTTAGGGTGAGGAGCAAAAGATTGTAACAGGGTAATATTCTGTTGGGAATTAGGACAAAATTAACGGCTGTGTAAAATCAGCCCAAGTCAATCAGTGGGTGTGAGATGCTGAGAGTCATGCAAGGAGCCTGCTGGGGGCAGTGAGTGGGAGAGGGATAACATCCTTCAGCTGGGTGGGATGCTGCCACAGCCAAGATGAGAGAAGGAAAGGCAAGAAAGAATGAAACCTGATGTTGGATTTCTTTGCCGAGAGCTGGGGATCAGCCGGCTAACGAGGCAGCGAGTTGTGAGGGCAGAGGAAGAGCCTGGGACACGGTTAGTGCTCATTAGCAGCCAGGGATGTGAAAGCTGTCGGCATGCTGGTGCTTTGTGCTGGCCAAGCCTTTGACTGTCCCTGGAAGGAGGGCCGGTGCTGGTCCCGGTGGCGCAGCTCGTGGCAGCCGCCGGCCGCTCCTCAGCCAGAACGGCCGCTTTGAAGCTGCAGAGCTAAAGGCTTGAGAAATTAATTTTGCCTGTCAGAGATTCAAATGGAAGTGTGTGAACTGTAGTTCAGCAAGGTACGAACTCACCTGGCTGCGCTCCAGCTCTGGGAGTGCTGCTCACCGCAGGGGAGGGGAGGCCAGCAAGTACCTGCCTGTGTAAGCTGGTATTGTCTTCCACATAAAACATGCCCTTAATTAATAGCTAGCATGAACCTAAGCCACTATCTCTGTTATCAATTTGTGGATGTGGTTGGGTTGTCTGTCTCCCAGGACAGTAATATCCCTTCATCTTACTGCAAATTGCTCGCAGCATCCTTCTATTACGCGGGCTTAATGCTTGAAAAATAGAGATTTAATACTCCACCATATCAGACTAAGTGAGGTCAAAGCAATTCATATTCACGATCCCACAAAGCTCCCTGACGGTGTTCCTGTGAGGAACGTGATGTGGAGGATGCAAGCTGGTGAGGTCCTGCCCTGGCTCCGGCTGTCCCGGGCCCAGGACGGTGGGAGCACTGGCTCGTCCCGTGGAGGACAGTGGGTGCACTGGGTGCACTGGGTGGGGAGCTGGGGGGTCCCTGCCAGGCTGGGCCAGCCCCTGATCCTGCACTGCTGCTGCCCCGTCCTGCATTCCCTATTTTGCCGGGTTTTCCTGGAGCAG
>JAWWES010000035.1:15857211-15929345 GCA_035583135.1 Lophotriccus pileatus | reverse complement strand
AGCAGCCTGTGTGTTGTGTGTGTGACAGGATCAGAGGATGCCGCGGGGATTCCCAGGGTGCTGGAGGTTCCCTGATGTGTTTTTAATGAGCGAGCTGAGCGTAACTTGTGTGCAAGTTTCCTCTGAACTGCTGGTTGTCACCTTGGCTCTGGGCAGAAAGCCTGCGAGTAACACAGCCTGTGTTCGCATGTTTATTTTTTTCCTGAAACATATGTATTTTGAGAGAAAATAATAGCTGGTGTTTGTGTGTTTCCTCCCCAGCAAGCAAATATGTATCTCCAGGGTTGATGCATATATTGCCAGGACACATTCCTTCTGCATTTACTTTTATGTGTGTGCCAGGATTTCACCTGCAACTCGTGAGGAAATATCTAAACACATAAAATAAATGTGAAATTCAGTTTGAAGGGATTTATGTGCAGAAATTAAACACGGTTTAGGAGACATATCCCTTTGCCCTGCACAAAACTGGTGTAATGAACATAATTCTCCTGGTGTCAGCCAAATGCCCCAGAGCTGCTGCCCTCCCTGACCACAGCACAGTCCTGGGCTGGTGCACACCTTGCTGGGAAGCCTCAGGGATGGGAGATTCCTGGCTGAAGGCTTGGGAATGGGACATAGCCTGTGCTGGAGCAAACCAGCTGGGCTCTGAGGTGAGGAACTGCCAGGCTCGTGTCCTCCGAGGCACAGCGACACGAGGTGAGCGCTGAGGGGCGGCTGATTGCTCGGGGCAGGCTGACAGAACGGAGCAGTGCTGAGAGCACCTCAGCTGCGGGGTCAGCAGTGACGCAGAAGGCTTAATTTTTCATAGCGTGCTCCTTGTACACTACAACTCCTCCTGTAATGGACTAGCAAATTACCACACTATTTAAAAGGCAGCAATTTATAACCTTTTGATAACTGTGTACTCCTGAGGGTATGTCAGCTGTGCCTGTGGACAGAAGGGTGAGAACGCTCCCCTCCCTGCAGTGCGGGCACAGGCATGTGGGAGCACACACACACACACACACATACACAAGTGCCCCTGCCAGCCCAGCACCGCCCCTCCAGCGCAGGTCAGAGGCTCGTCAGACCCTGGAAAAGACCTCTCCCTCTCCCACATGGGTTGTCTCTGTCTCATCCCTGCTCATTTCAATGTGTTTCTGGTTTAGGGACCCTGATGACGTTCTGATGCCCACCCAGTCTCACTGTTCCCTGATGCAGCTGCCTGGAGTCCACATGGGTGTAGGCAATTGCTGTGGGTGCCCCTGCCTGTTCCTGTGTTTGCACTGCCTCCTGCCACAGGGGAATTCACTTAATCCCCAGGAGGTGTTGAGGTGGTCACTCCCACAGAGGAACTGCAATCATGGCAGGGTTTGTGGAACTGTACTGACCTGATTTACAAAGCCCCAGGGTCAGAAGGCAACTGTTTTTAAGATCTCTGCCTACCTATTTGGTGGGAAGGTGCCTTCAGGTCCATCCCAGGTGCAGCTGCTCCCGTGCCTGTGCACTCTCTGCAGACACACTCGGTCACCATGCACACATCGTGGTGTCCATTCGCTGTATTTCAGGTACATGCTGGCCCTCTGCTGCTGCCCTGCTGCACAGACGCTCTCTCTGCTTCATGGGAGGAATCTCCCTTCACTTCTCACCAAGAAGAGTCTGAAGAATTGGGTGCCCAAAGAATCTGCATGGAAGCATTCATCCCTCTCAAGTAAATAACCCCTCATCCCTGGGTCGGGGCAGCAGGGCAGCTCTTCCTGCACAACTTGGGCCCTCTGCAATTTCCTCACCAAAGCTGCTGCCTTTGGCAGAACTGCCAGACCTCGTGTCCTGGGAGAGGACAGCAGTGAGACCTGAGTGCCAGCGTGGAGCCGGGCACTGGCGTGTTCCCATGTCACACTGCAGGAGCGAGCGGAGCGCAGGACGGCCACGGGGCTGTTTGGTGGGCAGTGTGCAGCGACTGTGCCCATGGGTTTTGCAGCAGTATTCCTGCTTTAGCACCACTGCAGGGGGTGTTGTTAACTGTCTGCTTTCCCTCTGGAGTGGTGTAACTGCTCCATGCAGCAGAGATGGGTCCAATTCATCCGACGGATAGAAGTGGTTAATGCACCTTGGAGAGACATAATTTAATTGGAAATTATTATTATGTGCTGCTCCTATGTAAAGAGTGTGAGAATCAGCACTAATAGCTCTGAATGAACATGACTTAATTGCTCTGTGTTTCTGTGATTTAAGCTTCTTTCCAGGTGTGCTTTTGTTTCACAGATATCTCAGGTGGGATGCAATGACACACTGGGGACCAACGAGGTACGTTCCTGTGAGTCGGGGCTGTCAGTCCTGTTTATGCTGATTCTCTGGTGGAGCTTGAGCCCATGATTTGCCTTTGAAACCCTCAGGGATCAGCTGGGATCGTGGGAGCAGCATTCCTGCTGGTGGGGTGAGCCCACACCTGCCTCCTGCACTAAGGCAAAGGCTGTTCCCTGCTGCACTGTGCTGTCCAGCCTGGCTTGCCTTCCTCACCACGCCTCCCATTCCAGCAGGATCTGCAGGCAGCTCCTTCCCTGACGGTGCACAGACCACGCTGGGGGTGGCACACACAGAGGGGCAGTGCTGGAGGGACAAGCAGCTCAGCAGCTCCTGCTGCTCCCACACGGACCGTGGGTGCTGTGGGGTTACAGCCCAGCAGCAGGAATGGAGAGCCGGTACGTCCCTCTCCATGGTCCAGGCTGTGCACAGGTATGTTCACACGTGGAACTAACCAGCAGTGACTAGGAGAGATGGAGAACAGAGCCTCTAGAACTTGCAAAGGAAACGGCAAACCAAGGAAGGGAAACTTTCTCTCCTGCAGAGCTGTGAAAACCCCCTGCTCACAGACCACTTGTGGTGTCTTTTGCAGGAGTGGTGCTTACACAGGTGGGGAGAAAGTGTTTCTGCAATGGCATGGAAAATGTGTATGGGGAGACAAGACATCAGGCTGCCATCAGCACAAACGTATCTGTGCCTTGTTTTTCTGCTTTCCTGGCTCCCAGACAAGTGGCACCAAACCCAACAATTTTCCTGTCCTTTTTCTCCTTTGCTTTCACAAGTATCTTAAACCAAACCCTTCCTTCCCAGCAGAAACAGGATGCTGTGCTGGATATAGAATAAAAACATCAGGATTTTTAATCCCTCAAGGAGAAACAGGGAGAGGCTCAGGCTCCTTCATGTGCTTGTGGCAGCAGACTTGGACCCCACCAGCCTGGCTGTGCTCCATGGGCCTTGCCTGTCCTCCTGGCTCCTCCAGAGAGGGAGAGCTGTGGAGAGGGGCCCAGGCACTGCAGTTCTGGTGATACCTTAAGATTTTAGGCAACCCCGGTTGTTTCCCACTGCAGGCCAAAGCAAGCAGGAGTCTCCTGCCTGTAGGCACATTGATCCACCTCCCTGGGGACAATCTGCAAGCAGGGACAAGAGGGAAGAAGGTGGCTGCTGTGTCCATCCAGTCCTCGTGGCTGCTGTGGGAGAGGCCAGCGGGCTGGCCAGGCACAGTGTGGGGCTCACCAAGGGCACGGCTGGTGCTGCCTCTGCCTCTGCCTCTGCCTCTGCCAGCAGATGCCCAGAGCTTTCCCACCACATGGACGAACAGAGATTCCTCTTAAAACATGTCCCAGGAGCCCAGCTGTAACTCCAGGCACTGCCAGCCCACGGGAGCGAGGGGGGTCTGCTGGGGTGGCTCAGACCCAGAGCAGGCCAGGGGGACAGCGCTCTCAGGGGTCTCAGTGCACGGGCAGGGCAGCAGTGCTGTGCCCTGGAGCGCACTCACAAGCGGAGCTGATTTAATAAACAACAGGAGTGTTTTCCCAGGCCACATGCTGAGCTGTATTCAAAATACATTTGTACGAACATCAATTTTTAATGCAATTTATGCCAAATGTTGTTGCAAAAAGCAGCCGTTAACATGACATTAATTCAATCACTGGAAATACAGTACGTGCTGCTAAATGAAAACATGTTATTAGTCAATTAGATTTACTGGATGTAACTCTTCCAAACACAATGTAATATGGTTTCTACATGGTTAATTACGTCGTACAAATTACGTGGCAATCGGGCTTAGCACTGGACACACACATACAATTAATACATAAGTAGAAAAAAACAGCTTGTGATGCACATTTGAACTCTGTAAAAATTATTCAAAATATAAATATCTTGCAAGCTTGAAATAAAGAGGCAGAATTATGCTGATACAAATGGGCAAATTCTGAAAGAGCCAGGAAGGCCTTTGTGGGGAGATCACAGATGTTCATGGTTGCTTTCACAACGAGTTTTAACCTGCTTTAAAAAGACCATTTTAATTTTAAAGAGTGGCGTCCGTCCCCGTGCAAGAACCTGTCAGTGCCCACGCAAGCCTCCCCTGTGTTTTAGGGAGGATTTGTGCCCACTTGCGGGGAATGGTGCCAAGCCCTGGCGCGGGGAGCGGGCGCTGTGCAGCGCAGCCCCCGCAAACCGCAGGCGCGGGGATGTGCCACCACACACACCCGGCGGGCAGGAGGGGAGCCCGCGGGGGCCCATGAACGCCCAGCTCCAGAGGGCTCTGGAAAGGGGAGGCAGCTCTTGGGAAGGACTCGGGTCCGTGGCCAGAGGGCAGCTGCAGCCCCAGCCGGACTCCCGGGCTGGTCCCGCTCCGCAGGGAAGGAAAGGGAAGGGCCTCATGCCTGGGGACCCCCCGCCCCGAGGGCATCTTTCCACTGCTGCCATAAGGTGGTTGGCAGCTTTGGGAGAACAGAGATGCAGGTCCTTGTGCCCTGGGCTCTGGGACATGCCGGCAGTGGTTCCCCCCGCCCGGGGACCCGCAGGACCCTGAGCTGCAAAGTGCCCGACAGCTCCTCACTCTGCACACGGGGTGGAAACAGGCGGGTGGTGGAGCTCTGGAAACGCAGTTTTAAAGCTATTGCTGCAATAATTATCACAGTTCACGGAAACGTGACTCGTCTCCTGAGCTCGGTAATCCGAGCAGACCGCACCGAGGCTCGGGAGCCCGCACCGCCCCGCACCGAGGCTCGGGAGCCCGCACCGCCCCGCACCGCTGCCTCCTCCAAACAGCCGGAGGGCGGGCCCGGACGTTAATGAGGGAAAGGCAGAGGGGCCGGGGGACTCACACCGGTGCCCCGCGGCTCCGCTGGGGAGGTGGGCTCTGCACTGGAGCGGCAGCCGCGGGTCCCGGTGCCCAGCTCTGCCCGGGGAAGGTGCCAAGCTCTGCCCAGGGAAGGTGCCCGGCTCTGCCCGGGGAAGGTGCCCAGCTCTGCCCAGGGAAGGTGCCCAGCTCTGCCCGGGTCCCGGTGCCCGGCTCTGCCCGGGGAAGGTGCCCGGCTCTGCCCGGGGAAGGTGCCCGGCTCTGCCCGGGGAAGGTGCCCAGCTCTGCCCGGGGAAGGTGCCCGGCTCTGCCCGGGGAAGGTGCCCGGGTCTCCCCGGGTCCCGGTGCCCGGCTCCGCCCGGGGAAGGTGCCCGGCTCTGCCCGGGGAAGGTGCCGTCCCGGGCAGCCTCCGGCGCTGTTTAATTTGCCATCCCCAGGGGCAGGCTCCGGCAGCGCTACACGGCTTTATTGGTTCCACAGGGAGCGGGGAGCGATCCCAGCACCGCTGAACGGGCGGAGCAGAAACACACACACACACACCAGCGCTGCCGCTGCTGCAGCTGCTGGAAAAGCAGTGAGAAAGCTCTTGGAGACATTCCAGTCTCATCTGTCTCGAGTAAATCAGAGCAATGCTGGAAACATCAGAGGAGGCAAAATGCAAAAGAAATAGAAAACTCCCTACTCCCACTGAAGGCAGAATGTGGTCTGACATGACCACTGGCAGCAGAAGGATTTCACGTGATCGGGGGCTGCTTACCCGAGGAACTGTTCATTATTTAGTGGCTGCTGAAGGGGCTGGGGGAACAAAAATCAAAGCTCCTGCTGTTTTCTGGCTGATGAAAGGGCTGCGGCCGCCCCGCTGCAGCCGTGTTTACCTCCAGCCTCACCTGCGCCGGGAGCTGGAGAGGTGTCTGGCTGCTTGCTCAGAAATGAAAGCGCCGAGAATCAATCATTTGTTTACATTGTATGACTTGTTGAAAATCAATTGGCTCCACATGCTGCAGATCTGATTGCATTTTGTTAGCAGTCACAGGGAATGGTTTTCCCTTGACATGCCTGCGTTCGTGGTTTCTCCAATGCATCAATTGTACCAAGCTTTTAGGATAATTGAGCCTGAGCAACAATCCCCTTTATAAATATTAACTCTGATATGCTTGGGAAACTCTGCCTCTCCTGGATGAATTTTTAACTAGCTTTTTAATCTATCGCTCCTTGTTAGAACAGCAGAACTGTGCCTTGGTGCCTGTTCCTGCCTCCCCAGCTCCACGAGAGCGGCATCCCTGCCGAGCCCTGCTCCCAGAGCCCCCAGTCCCAGGAAAGGGCCCACTCCTGCTCTGCCCACGGGAACAATTCCACAGAGCAGGGACACAGGGCTGAGAGAAGCCAGCAGGGGCTGAGGAGAAGCTCTGGTTTCTTCCAAAGGGACTGGTTACACTGGGATGAATTTTCATGTGAGTCCTTGGAAATTTCCTTAGGTGATGCCCAGGACAAGCAGAGCCCAGTGATGGGGAAATTTCTTGGAGCAGGTGCCCTTCCCTGTGCCCACCCACTGCAAATGCCCCCTCAGGTGATGCAGCCTCAGCACCCAGCGTGGGGACAGGCGCCCTCAGAAGAACTGGGGAGATGGTGCTGTCCCAGCCATGAGAACTGAGAGATGGGGGACACCCCCAGACCCTCCACACTTAGAGATGTGGGTGGGTGGAGGGATGTCCCCTGGAAGGACAGGCTGGGCTTGGGGAGCTGGGAAAGCTGGGGGTGTGGGATGGGCTCCTCTCTCTAGCAGGGGCTGCCAAACCCCTCTGAGCCTTCCTTTCCATCGGTGTTGGGGTCTGCAGAGCAGCTGGTCACAGCCCAACAGCTCCGGCCCAGCTCAGCTGAACTGTTTCTTTTCCCCCACAATCAGACGTTGCCTTCTTTAATATCGTCTGAACGTCTGTCAAACTGTGGATTTTCTGTGAAACCTCTGTACAGGAAGAAACAAAAGGCAGCAGGGAAACTGTTGAAATGAAAGCCTGGCTTTACATTTCAAATGCTTTAACAGATTTTTCTTTTTTTTTTTTTTTTTTTCCCTTGGATTTTTAATAAAAGCTTTTAAAAGACTGTTTTTTTAATGGTGATTGCTTGCCAAGGGACATATCTACAGGGATGTGAAGAAGCTGTTGCACTCAGAGGTTGCACAAGTCACTGGCCCAACTAGGCTTGGCGTTCCAGGCCAGTGTATGTCTGTTCCAGTGGAGTGGCTGCTGATGTTCTGCAGGGGCAGGATGGATGGATTGCCTGGAGAACCTCGGCATGGGCTGACAGCATTTGCCTAATAAGCATCTTGGAAATGCTTCTGGGAGCTGAGCCTGCCTCCTGAGCAGCTGCTGTTTCTCTCCAGTAAGTATGTAAATCCTAGCGCTCTCCCAAGTACAGGAGGTTTCTGTCAGGGTCCAGAGGCTGCACGCTGCTGCCGTGGCTGGGAAACCCCAGGGGGAACTCTGGAGCTTCATGGGAGGAGCAGCATCAGGTGAAATAACTGTTCTTGGGCACCCACTCCTGTTCCAGGGCAGTGCTTTTGGGTTTTAAGCAGTCTGTGTTGTGCTGTGACTGTTATTGAAATGCTGCTGTAGTCTGTAGCAGTGCGGCTTGCTCTGGAGGGTGCGCAGAGATTTAAGTCCGGGTTGTGTTCTTGTAGGCCAGGCTGGGGACATTTATCCCACGTGGAGCCAGATCCTGGCACAGTTCTGCCCCGGTCTGTGCTGTCTGCATCTGTCTGGACCCACAAGTGATGGCTGGAGTGGCCAGATCCAAGCAAAGGGCACTTAACCATCCCACTGCATCCCGGGTGTGGTGGTACCTCCCCTGTGGCTGCCCCGTGGCTGCCCTTGGCACACGGCAGGCTGCCAACAGCACCGCTCCCTGGGGTGCTCCTGGCCCCTCTGCCCATCACCCTGGCTGGGGGCAACACAAGACACCTCCTTCGCAAGGAGGAAAATGAAATTCCTGCTGCCAGGATGACTGCTGAGCTGTCAGGAGCCCTTCCTCTGCCGACACCGGCCTGGCAGCCGGGAAAACCACCGGCTGGCTCTGTGCCAGCCATGCCCGTGTTTCAGAGCTCAGAGGGGGCAGGGTATTTTCCACGCTGCTTGGTGTGGTAGCAAATTTTAGCAGGAAAGCTAAAACAAACAGGCTGTGGAGTGTCACACTGTGTTAGTGCTGCACAGAGAAGGGTTGTCAAACCCACAAGGAAGGCGTGGAAGAAGCCTGGAATTGACACTTGTGCTGGTATCTGTGCTCTGACAGTGCTCCGTGCGAGTGGCTGCCGAGGCAGGGGCTGGTACACCTTCCTTGCTGCCAAACCCAGTGTTAAAGTCTGCAACTCGAACCAGGGCTGATGGAAGAGAATTTATTTAAATTGCTGGGATAAATTAACTTTTAAAGCCACAGTGAAAAAGTCTGTGCCGCGAATCAGGGCTATGAATATTCAGGCACATGCACTCATTAAATTAGTTTGTTGCAAACATATTTGGAGGCAGCTGTTCATTTAATAATCAGGGATAATCACAGAAATAGGCGACCAGTTACTCCATCTAAATTGCATGGTTAAAATTATAATTTTATAACTCTATCTCAGCAATTAGATTTAATAGCTATGAAAATCCAGCAAAACGCAGTTGAGGGAAAGCTGCTACTCTTTTAGTGCAGGAAAGCCAAGGTCAGACTGGGGCTCCCCTGTGCCTGTACTGCAGAATCACCAGATGAAACGGCTGTTTCTGATGCTGCCCAAAGTGCAGAGTTGAGACTTCTGGGTTAACACTTTGATGCCAACATTGAACCAGGAAGGGGTTAATTTTTGTGGCAATTCTTGTCTTCGTTACAATATTTGTCCTAAGAACAGATTAATTCCTCTCATTCTTTCTGCCTTTCCAGCCTTTTGTCACAGGAATGCATTTCACAGGACTGTAAATGTGTGATACTTGCTCTGAGTTATGGCTCTGCCATACGCTGTAAAAGTTTGACTCTCTCAGTATTGCACATTTTGATTCTACCCCTGCAGGCTATAAACAACTCAAATTACCTCTTTCTTTAGCTTCCAAGAGGACTAATCCCCTGTCTAGGGCTTTATCAGTCAGTTGAGAAAGAGTGAGACCAATGCCAATCCAAACAGAATATACTGAAAAAAGCCTTATCACCACAGCCCGGCCTCTGCTGTAACTCACCAACTGCTTGGCTGGTGGAACTGGTGCTGCTCTTGCCTCCAGTTCTGTGATGGGACTAGCACTGGATCACCACCCACCACCCATCATCCCTCTGGCTCTGTCAGCCTCTACTGAAGCAGGAGCAGGAGGGGCTGGGATGATGGGAGGTGCCAGGCTGCCAGCTGGGACCCTTTTCAGCAGCCTAAACCCCATCCTGGTGATGGGCTCAGTTCTGCTGGTGGCTCTCACTGTCCCTCCACCACCAGTCAGGGTCCAGCCTGCCACGTGCTGCAGGAGTGTGGGCTGAGTGGGCAGGAGGCTGCACTGGGGACACACTGACTGTGGGGTGGGGGATCTCCCCTTTTGTCCCTGTCCTGATCAGGCCTCACTGAGCAGATCTGGGAGCTTCTGCACCCCCTCCTGATGCCTTCAGGCTGTCTTCTCCACTGGGTGTGGGGCTGCTAGGGATCAGCCTGAAAGGCCTCTGCTGGGCAGGGGGCTCTCTTGGAAAAGAAAGCCAGAATTTGTGAGAGCCACCTTGGGAAGGGATGTCCTGGCCCCTCAGAGTGCCCTCCAGCCCGCAGCAGGCAGCTCATCGACTCAGCTGGAACTCCTCTCCAGCACCGGGGCCGGTGTGGGTTGCTCCAAGGTTTAACACTTTATTAGAAAATGAGAGGTTAGAGCATGTTCCAGAGGAGAAGGAAATTTATTGTTGCCCTGGCCCTGCAGCAAAGCAAAACTCAAATAACCCAGGTGCAGGGAGGACGATAAATCCCTGCTGGCAATCACACTGCTAAAAGGATGGTGACAGCCACAGCAAAGTTTGGCCAGTTAATATTTCTCATATCTGAGTGAGAAAAATAGCAATATTTAAAATTATATCTCTGCTGAATTATGCAAGGAAAAAACCCAGAAAGCTGTAAGGCCTTCTCAACACCCTGCCTCGGGAGGTGCCAGTTTGGAGAGGGCTTTGGGAGCACCAGGGGTCTCTTCCCCAGTGTCTTCCTCTGCCACAGGACCCCTCTGCAGCCAGCCCTGGTGCCACATCGTGCCCTGAGCCAGGCAAGGTTGTCTCATCTGTGAAAGCGAGAGCGAGATGAGGAAAGGGGGAAGCAGTGAGGGCTCTACCAGGCACTGAGCAGGCATTAAAGCACTTGAGAAGTGAGAGAAGGGTGTCCCAGTGCTGTGAGCCAGACAGTGACTGCTGGGTCAGGGACTGCAGCAGGTCCTTGCTGCCCCGACCGCCTCGACAGCAGCTCGTGGCAGGACCTCGTGGAGGGAGGTTCGTGTCTCTGCAGCTCTGGCTGGTGCCTCTGCAGTGGGATGGGGAGGGTGCTCATCACCCTAAGAGCTCTAACTCCTCGTTCCAGTTAGAGATTTAATTATGAGAAACTTTCACTTTCTAATTTTTATTTCCAGGCGGTTGTTGCTGTGAAGTCAGAGTTGTTCACTGAGGAAAGGTCCTTGGCTGGGAGTCCTGGGAACATCAAGGAACATGAAGCAAAGGAAGCATTTCGCTCAATAGGTGCTATAAATTTCCAATGTGTTTTTGTTTTATGCTCCAGGTAAAGGTAGCAGAGGCCACCAGTCCTCTTCCTGGCTGCCCTGAGCTGCTGGTGCACAGGCAGGCTGGGCAGCATCTGTCTGGGAGTGTCCTGAGCCATTTTGGTTTGTCTTTAAAAAACTATTTTCCATGAGCAGAAAATGCAAGCCACTCAGGGATACTCAAAATCTTTCTGGTCTGACACATGACATACCTCACCATCAGCCTGTGGAGCTCTCTGACACCAGAGCAATGTCAGCGTGGCCCCCCCGGCACAGCCGCCCTCCCCCCCACCATGCAGTTCATGGGCTTTCCTCTCTCTGCCATGAGCCTGTTAATACAGCACCTGGTTCCAGCCACTCCGTGGTGAGGATTTATGGTTTTCACAGATCAATTTCATTACCCCAAGGGGGAAATCAGCATCTTGTTATGGACAAAATGACAATAAAAGAAACGACCATTAATTTACGATCTTGCCACACAGTGGCACTCAAACAGATTCCCATTAATGGCTTGTTATTATCACCTCCCGTACTAGGCTAATAACAGTTCCTGAGAAGAGCTGCCCTGGGCCCTGGGAAGGGGCTGCTGCTGGCTGTGTGGGACCCCAGGGCTGTCCTGCAGCCCCAGCTCTGTCCCCCGCTCGGGGGATGCAGCAGTCACCCCTGGCACTGGGGCCTGGGCACCCCTGGCATTCTGGAGGGAGATGCTGCTGGTGCTCCTGTGGGATTTGAGATTCTGAGTGTTTTGCAAAGGCACAGGGAAAAGCGAGGCTGGGCTGGTCACGTCCTCTGGGGACGAGGGAGCGGGGTTAGATCCGTACAGGGCTGAGCTGGGCATCAGGGACCCTCCTCCCGTGCTCTGCCCATCCCCTCGCACTGAGGACAGTACCAGGCACATCGCCTGCTGACAAGTAGCTCCTTTAGGCAGCAGTTTGATTTTCTATGCCCACTGGTCCCACTCATGGAAAATGGATTTGTGGATCGTTGCAGCTCAAGGTGGGTGGGATCCCTGACGGCCGCAGCGTCCCCGCCGATGGAGGCTGCCAGGCAGAGAGGGGAGGAGCTGCCAGCTGGGAGAGAGCTGCCCAAAGAGTGGAGGAAAAAGCTGATTTTTCTGTTTGCTTGAGGCTCAAAAAGCCCAGAAACATTGGCTTGACATTAAATGACTTTTCAAAAACTTCTACAAAGCAGAGAGCTCCATAAAAAACAGAACAAAGGCCAGCCTTTCTGTGTGTGGAACTTCTTAATTGGTCCAAAATGAAGAACTTAATGTCCTTACTGAATTTTTACTTTTTAAGAACATTAAAGGTGTCAGGTGGAAAAGCACCAAAACTTCTGCTTAAAGCTCCATTCTTTTTAAAAGCCGAATAAATGGACAATGCCAAACTCAGGCTTGAGAAGGTTCAGTGTCAGCAAATTTGCTTCTTTGCCACAAAACATTTCATTTGAGGAGCTTCTCCTGGTGGGTCTCCCACGCCTGCCTGGCTCTTGTCCTGGGTGTTGCTGGGACCGCACTGACCTGAGCCGTGCCCTCGCCCTGGGCAGGGTGAGCAGCATCATTCCCCAGCATCATTCCAACAGCCACAGCTTCTCCTCGCCACCAGCAAGGCAGGGGTGGGGGCAGAGCAGCCCCTGTGCTGACAGAGCCCACACCTGCAGTGAGGGCAGCGGGCTCAGCCACCTCCGAGCGGCCAGACCTGCTGGGGCAACGTGTGTGAAATGTGCAGTTTGCTGAACACGTTTGTTGCATGGCAAGTAAACATGTGAGGAGCTGATCTTCATAACCACATTTTTACAGTAATGCAACAGTACAAATAAATACACTGGCATATCTCCCGGTGTCACTTTTATTTACAGTTAAGTGACCTGTTATTATTGACCCCTCTGCCATAAAGGCCTAATTGAGAGGAGGCCATGGAGTGAGCAGGGCTGGTGTGAGAGAGCATCATGCTAAATAATTCATAATGAGCACTGTGGCTGCTGCAGTGATATATGTAAATAGGAGCTCCTTAGTTTGTAACTTACAGTCTGGGTTGGTATATGAATTTTAAAAGGAGAAAGCCTTCATTCTCTGGTGCAGAACTAAGGAGAGTTTCTGTTCCCTGAAGCCCTGTCCTCAGGAGCCAGCTTCAGAGGTCTGGCTGAGGCAGGAGCAGTCTGCTCATGGCCTCTCCCTGCATTAGCATTCCTTACTTCTGTTTGCTCCCATGTTTCACCTGTGGCTTTATGACAGTCTCTGCAGGACCACCTTCAGATCCAGGGGATGGAAACCAGCACCTCAGGGTGGGAGTGCAGCATCAGCATGTAAGGGCTTTGGCAGAGCATCCTTCCCCGCATCCAGCTGCAGGAACCTCAGTCTAAAAACCCTGACTCCGAATTTTTCCCCAGCTCAGGGAGCTGCCTCTTGCAGGAGGGAGCCACTTTGCCACCTGGGCCAAAGCCACACGTGGATCCAAGCCCTTTCTCAGCATTCAGGGCTGAAGGTGCTGTGCTTGTGAGGCAGAGCTGAGGACCTGCTCCCCCGGGAGCGCCTGGGCTCGTGCTGTGTTGGGGCCTGTGCTCTTGTTACAGCTCACGTGGGGAAGGTGTTTCCTTTTATTTCACCTTTTAATTCAACATCATATTTCCTCTCTGTTATGAGAGTGGGATAAGAGGAGCTCCCAGACTGTCTCTTCTAGACCATTTATTATTTATTCATTCTGTTTCTACCTTGTTTTTCTCTCTCTCCTTATTGAGAATTGTTCCAGTCCCTGATATTATTCTTGGCCCTCTCTGGTTCTCATCTATTCCTACAATGCCCTCCAGAGATAGGGTAATCACTCCAAGAAAAGTGACTTACATTCAATGGCAAAAAGTTTCATTAAAACCCAGGTAAGGCTCCCAAAGGTGCCTTCTGTTCTTCAGAAATATTCAGCAAAGCTCATCCTTCCAACAACAGGTGTCCAGGAGTTCTGGAGCTGCCTCTGCAGGGCTGTGTGTGGGGATCTGCTGTGCTCTCTCACTGGTGTGCAGGTGAAGGGAAGCTCCACGGTTCAGCACTGCTTGGGGAGCCCTGGAACCCTCCCTCCCTCCCTCCCAGGGAGGTTTTACTTTCCTAGAGTTCAGGTATCTCTTGGGACCCTCCAGCTGCTTTCCATTCCACCCAAAGGGGTGTTTAGCAATCCTGCCTCCTGGCAGCAGGGCTCTGCTGCCTCGGGCAGAGCTGCCACAGGAGCCCCTGCAGGCTCCCACACACCGGGTCTGTCCCAGCCTGGGACAGCATAATTTATAGAAATACAGAGCTGCTGTGGTGAGGAGAGGAAGGGAAAACAGGAACAAGGAATTTCCCCTCTGCTTTAGCTGTTCTTAATGGCACCAGAAAGTTTTGCTGGGTTTCCATTAACACAAACCCACGTCTCTGTGCTCCCTGCAAGCACGGCATGGGGCTGTGACGATGGTCAGGGCAGGCACCACTGAGACACGGCAGAAGTCATCGAAGTGTCATTAACGGGGTGATTAAGGAGCAGGGGCTGCCCCAGCTGGGGCTGCAGCTGCACCCACTGCACTGATGGGAGCCCCTGGGGCTGGGAGGGAAGCATTCCCTGTCCTCCTGGGGCTGGGAAAGTCCTGCTTCTGGCTGGGAACGCTGGGGACCCGCTCACCTGGGAGGGTTTGGGGGGCCTCAGGGGAAGCAGTGTCCATCCTACGAGGAGCTGCTGCTGCTCCTGGTGTCAGAGCCAGAGCTGCTGGAGTGGGCTCTGCAGGTAAGCTGTGCCACACCTGGGGGGTGGTCCTTCAGGAGGAATAAATCATGCTTGTGTAGTATTGTCTGGGAAGGGTGAGGCTGGAAAATTTGCCCAAAAATAACTTAGGAAGTCAGTCTCTCCCCTCCTGCAGCAGAGGAGTAATTACCACTCTGTAAAGCTTTTAATTTTTTTAGTGTTGCATATAAATACTGCTGCTCCAGAGTTCAGACGCAGGGATTTTAAATCTAATCCACATTTAACAAGGCTATTAAAGAAAATGTTTAAGCTGCCAAAATTTAACTGATTACAATATTTAATAAATCTTACCCAAAAAAAAGGAAAAATAAAAAGGAAAAAAATCAGCAAGGAGCCAAGATCATATGGCTTTTATATGTGCACTACTGAGAGTGCTTTAATGGGAAATAGAAACCCAAAAGATTGCAATAATCCTGCCAAAAAGACCCAAATGTATTATAAAAATGTTTAAAGCTCCATTTGAGTTTTTCTAATTAACTTGGTAATGACACCAGCGTTCTCTCTCTATCAGGCTCCTGGAAGATCAGATGCCTCTCGACTGCTGGAGAAACCTTAGAGTGGTGGGAAAAGCGAGGGACTAGTCCCCTCCCTCGGGGGCTGGGGCATTGCTTTCAAGGCTCCTCTGCCTGGGTGGGGGATTTGGGGGGTCTGTCTGGGCTCTGCTCCTCCCCAGGCGGTGAAGGGGTGTCAGTTCAGTGACACCCAGCGAGCAGAGCGCTGAGATGCAGTTTGCTGTCCGGCCAAAGGTGCCCTGGGAGCTGTGCCAGCTCTCCTGAGCCTGGAACCTGCACAGGACTGTGCCCCCTCTGTGTCTCCTGCTCTGCTGCACACCCACTTATGGGTTTTTGTTAATTTTGAGATGAATATCTCCTAAATCCCCCAGAATAAGAGGGGCAAATGAAAATGTGTTTGGATCCTCGCAAGTGGGGTCTCAAAAGGAGCTCCACCAGGTGGTCTCAAAGGGAGAACCACCAGGCAGCCCCATGTGGCCTGGAGGTTCTTGTCATTCCTCTGCAAGTCTGGGCAGGCACAGACTATGACAGAGATCAGTGTCTGGACGGGCTGGTGGCGAGCACTGCAGTGGGCAAAGGGGGTGAGGGGACCTGGGTCACAGGGTACTCAGTGATTTCCCCGTGGTGCCTGCAGAAGGGGATGGATGCTCCTGTAACAGAGGCAGGGCATGCCCGGTGTGTGGCCACAGCTCCCCGCGTGAATCTGCAGTGACAAGTGTTCAGACACATTCTCATGCTGTACAAATTGTCCAAAACTTGAAGCTGTCAGACATGAATTCTTTCTCCAGGTATATTTTGAAGATATAATTCCAGGCCCCAGCAGTGCTGCCTGCAGCCTGACAGTGGTGACAGTGGCTCCCTGGACTCCGCTGTGCCATCTCCTGTATCTCCCTGCTCACCTCGGGGTCCCTGCAGCCTGGCACTGTGCCTCATCAGGGGGGTTGATTTCCCTGAGTTCTCCTCTAGCCCACTGAAATTTGATTTTGTTTGCCACGTCTCTTGGCAGTGTTAATCTGCATTATTAAAACTGAGATTTGCTACTACTGAAAGCTTTAATTCAGAAGGTTTTTCTGGGGCCGCAGGTCTGTTTCCTTGCCGTGTTTCAGCATTTCAGCCATACAGCATTTCTATTCTGGCTGGCTCAGGTATGCTGGGGGGAGATTCTGCAGGGCTGTGTGGCCATGTCTGAGACAGATTTGGTCCTAATCTGACTCTGCTGGCTTGGCTCTTGCTTCCCTGAAGAGCAGTGGGGTTCTTGTGCTGGCTTGGCTTGTGCAGTCCGGGGTTGGTGGCCAGGCTGGGCTCTGGGTGTTCAGTTCAGCTCAGGAGGCTCCTTTGCAGCATCTCCCTACGTGTTTGACAGTGCCCTGGAAGAGATCCCAGGAAAAGGGCTCTGGGCCCACGGGATGTGCTTGTGTGGGCTCTGGGGGAGACGTGCAGGGCCAGTGCTGGAAGCTGCAGGGGATGTGCAGGCTGGTGATGAGCGTTTGTTGTCCCCAGCCTGGGCAGTGTGGAGCAGCTCTGACAGCACGGGGCTGACTTGACAATCACTGAGGTGTTTGCCTAATGCAGCAGCTCCACAGCTTCAGTGGAATTCACAAAATGTGCCTCTGCAGATTCCCTGAATCATCACGGCAGGAAACTGAAGCCCCTCAGAGACCCAGAGCACAGCCCTTCCCCCGGCAGTGACAGCTGTGTTTGCAGAGCTCCTCTCCCACCACCCTGCACAGGGGCTGGCCCAGGCTCTGGCAAAGGCTGTGTGTGTTGGGGGTGCTGCTGCCGACCCCCTGTGCCCCCACACCCCTGAGCTCAGTAAGTCATGGCAGGAGAGGTGGTTTTTTTGCTGAGGGTCAGCAAGTGACAGTGTTGGCTTTCTGGGGACGTGTGAGATCTGCTGCTGCCGGCTCTGCTGCCGCTGCTGCAGGTTAAACACTCAGCAAAGCACGTGCAGCTCCCAGGAAAGGACTTGACTTGGGCTGAGACACAAGAGGAGCCCCAAGGAGGAAAAGTGGGCAAAGGGGAATGTGGGTGATTGTGCATTTTAAAACACAGCGGTTTGAGGCTGAGTTCTGGCCCCTGTCTGTGGAAATGGCTGTGAGAGCTGTTTCCTTGGTCAGAATTTTGCGTTGAATGGAATCAAGCAAATAGTGCAGGAAGTTTGAAAACAAGCAACCTTTTCTAAAAAGTAGCATTTTTCAACCGTGCTGTCCCCTCCGGTGCCTCCTCCTGTGCAGAGAGGCAGGACCTGAGGCTGACAGGAGCTCTGCCCCAGTGTGGGGAGCTGGTGGCCCCATGTGGGTCCTGCTCCCTCTGCTCCAACAGCCCTGCACGGGGCACGGTTGTGTCTCAGGGCTCCTCTGCTGGGCTGAGCCCCCGGAGTGCCCTGGGCTGGGGGTCCCGTCGGTGGGACCTGCTCTGCAGGCTCTCCAGCCCCTGGAACTGCCCCTGATCCGCTGCCGCCTGCACCGTGTCCGTGGCATTCCCTGCCCTCCATCACCGCCCGTGGGGTTTGACACTGCCCTTGCATGTGTCCAACAGGGGTAGATACTCTGAAAAACAAGGTATGGATGCAAGTGTTGAGCCACTTTATTGGCTCGTGCACGTATCAGCGGCTCTCGCTGCCTTCCTGCTGCTTGTGCTCAGAATGGATTTTTATTGCTTAATTCTCTGTAAGTGAAGTGATAGCAAATTGTAAAATCCTATTGCTTAACATGTAGTATTAAGTATTGAACTAGCAAAAGAATCAATTACAGGTTTGGTCACTGATTAGCTTGACTTTTTATGGAATGTAACAAGTCTCATTATAATTCTGCTCTTTAATTTGGGAAATAAGGCACATGTGGGGAGCCAATGGCTGTGAGTGGCTCTGCTCCAGCTGGGGATGCTCAGCACTGTGCTGCAGGGAGGTGTCATCTGCAGCCTGCTCCCCACATCCCCACCAGGGCAAGGCCAGTCCTGGGACTCCATCAGGGTCCCCCAGTCCAGCAGGAGACACAACCGAGCCTGAATCCATCTCTCTGCCCTCTTTTCCTCGCCCATGGAGGTTCCAGGGGCAGCTGCAGGGCTGGGGACAGGGAGCATTTTGTAGCTCTGATGCACCTTCACATGTCTCCTTAGCACTCAGCCCCACCTTGTGATTCCCTGACAGTGGTGGGTGGTCAGTGGTGGGCAGCTGAGCTGACACTGCCCTCAGCAAGGGCCTCATGAGCTGCTCCTAAATGTGGGCAGCACCCCAGCTCAGGGAGCAGCTGTTCTTGGGCTGCTTCCTTACTGCCGGAGCCTGGGTGTAAAATAAAGGATATCTGGCATCTGAAATCCTGACAAGCCCTTCGAGGCTCCTGGCTGTGGGGAAGTGGGGTGGAAGCAGCTGCAGGTGGTTTGCAGGAACCTTTAGCTGAGGGTCATATGGCAGAGGACTCTGACCTCAGTCGGGCCACTGGGTCCACCCAGGACCTTAAAAAGCTCTGTCTTGCTTTGGGTAAAATGTGAGTGCAATGGCTCAAGTCAAGTGAACTATGAGGAGGTATCTGAGCCCAAGTTAAACCCTTGCAGAAACTGCTAAATCAATTGTAATTGGTGTCTGGTCTCCTGGAAAACCTCCAGGGCAGGAGGTATAGGGGAAGCCGTGCTCTTCCCTGGGGGATGGGGTGTCAGTTCCATACAGGGTGAGCTGGGCTGGCTGTGAGAGAAGCTGGCATTTCCCTCCCTACATCTGCTGGGGCAGACAGCAAATGTGGGGAGGGCTCCTGCTGAGGCTGCTTCCCTCCTGCTTCTCCTTTCTGACTCACAGCAGCGTGTCCTGCACTTGGTTCCCTGGGCGGTGTAAAAACTCCTGGGAAAGGGCTGTGGCTTGTGACAGGGCACAGAAGCTTTGCATCATCCTGGGGCTCCTGGTGGTCCTGTGGGACTCAGCCCTCACTGCCCTGATTCTGGGGACTCTGGTCTTCCAGACCAGGCTCCCCTCGCCAGTGGCTGCCTTTGCTGATGGACAACTGCAGTTGGATTTCCAAATTATACCAGCCCGGATTAGATTCAATATCCCTTTTCTCAGGCCAGACAACCCTTTAATTCCTTTTCTTTCGATTGCATGGGGACCCTCCGTGCAGCTCAGCCCCTTTGGCAGAAAATCTTTGCTGTGCCGAGGCTGCTGCTGCAATAAACCCGAGACACAGAGCTCCAGCACGAACAGCGGGAGAGCAGCGAGTTTTCCCTTCCAGCACTGAGATTTCGGAAGGCTCCTTCTTGTCTGGCTGAGCTTATCCCCCTTCCAGGAGCAGCTCTGCTGGCATACTAATTTATAGTGTGCTTGAGCAGTCCCCCTGCATCCTGAGTGAGGATGGTTTGGGAAATTAAAGTTTGTAGGAAATGCATCAAAAATCTGATGTCCTTAAGCAAGACATCTGTTTTTCCAGCCATGAAAAGGGAGCTGTGCCTGACTGCAGTGCTGGGGGTCAGCAGAGAGAGGGAGGGACGGCTGCTGCTGGGGAGGGGACGTGGAACGGGTGTCCTGGCCAGGGGAAGGCGGGGGTGCCCGGGGTCTGTGGCTCTGGGACGTGGTGCTGCCCCAGCAGCTCCATTTCAGCTGGACTGGGCTGGCCTGGGCACGTTCCTGGTGCTGGCAAATAATAAATAACAATAATGATTATAGATGCACTGTGCATGTGCCCCATGGGCTCTGCAAAAAACTTCTACATCAAAATCCAACTGCAATGTTTTCCCCCTCGTCTAATTCACAAAATATGCCCATAAAAACAGTAATTTATCTCTACGAGGGCAATTCCCAAGGTATTTAGTAAAGATTGGTAGCTTCTGACTGTATCCCATCCTGGCAGAGTGAGACCCAGTGGGATTCCCTGGGTCTTTGTGCAAGTGCAGAAGTGTTTTGGGGATGTATATTTAAAAAATCATTAAATTACATGGTATTTGCTACTTGGGATTAAGCTCTGGGATAGGTCTGGTCCCACTCCAGCCATTTCTCCTAACTTGCTCTCAATGTTTCTGGGCTCTGGGCTTGGTTCAGCTCCTGATGTTCAGGACAGAAGCCAAGAGCAAGTGTTGCTCCCTCTCTCCAGGTTTGACTTTCATATCATGGCTCTTCAGTGTACTGAAATCTGTGTGGTGCTTAAAATTCAGCTATGTTTGTCGGAATTCAATTACCCCTGAAGATTACACAAAGATTATCAAAGTTGTAAACAGCAGAATATGCTCAGAGATCAATGAAGCGCAGCAAAGACCATATTTAACAGGAGAAATAAAAGTGGGAGCATGCTGGCAAACCCTGACAGTGGAGCATAATGTCGCATCATCACGCTGAAGGTTGGGAAGTAATTGAAATCTGTGTTAAAGCACAGTATATCCCTGTGCAGATTTGCAGGCACAGAACCCAATTCCAGCTCTAATGTCTGAGCAATTCATTTGGTTTAAGCAGGGCCAGGCTCAGGGGGTTCCCATCAGATGCCGGTGGGGAGGGGTGCTGCTGCCCACGGTGGTCCCACGGCCCTGCACGGAGCCCTCTGTCCTGGCAGCCTGCAGGGAGCAAAAGCCCTTCACCAGGGGAGTGGGGATGGGATGATTGCCTTTAATCCAAGTGAACCAGCGTGGCATTGCTGTTTGGGTGGATCTGGTGGAAGATGTGCTCAGCTGTGCCCGTGGGCAGCCCTGGGGCCGGTGCTGGGTCGGTGGTGCTGCTGATCCCGCTGCTGGGGGAGTCCTTGCTCTGGGTCGTGCCCTGCCCTGGGATGGTGTCCTGCCCTGGCAGAGGATCTGCTGCCTGAGGAGTTTGAGGTGACTGAGGAGCAGCAGGAGGGACTAAGGGTGCTGGGTCCCGACTGCTGGCCCTGTGTTGGAGCGTGGTTGTCCCCAAGGTGCTGGAGTTGTCTGTTTGTCCCATGGGATGCTGTGCCCTGTGGGACACTGTGCATGTGGGGCTCCTTCACCATCAGCACCTTCCTGGTGCCCCAGCTGCCTGCAGAGCCCTGGCAGGTCCTCTCCAGGCAGCTGCAGCTCCAAGGTGTTTGCGGTTTCCATTGTCATTCTGGAGGCAGCAGCCAGCTGATTTTTCTTCTCTGTAATATATTGCCACTATAATACCAAGTCTAGCAGAACAATGAACTCTAGAGGATGGAGATACCTTCCTCCTGTTTTGCAAACTAAACATAATTTTTATTTGTGTTAGGTTTCTGGCTGGTGCAAGGGGAGAGAGGAGGGGGATGATGCTGGGTGGGGGGAACTCTGGTCCTGCCCTGGGACTCAGTGCTCCCGCTGTCCCTGCAGCCCCTGCAGCATTGGGATGCAAGGGAGGAAACCTCCTTTTACCAAGTATCGTGGGCTTTCTGAAAAAACTCTTCAACACAGATTAATTACTGTTATCTGGCCTCAGTGGGGCTGGTCCACCTGCTGCAGCCAGAATAGGCTGAAATTCTCATTCCCTTTCTGCCTTCCTCTCTCTCTCCTCTTTCTCTCTCTCTTTTTTTTCCTGTTTACTTCTGCTTTAATCTGCATATTATCATCAGTGCAAAGACCTCTGAAATAACATCTGACAAATGATGCCTATTAAAAAAAACTCTGCACTGTCCTCTTTCACCGCCTTCCAATTTGGACTAGCACTATAACTATGCATCAATAGACAAGCAATATTATGTTAAGAACATGATAAAATACCAGCAGCTTCATAATGGCAGCAGCCAAATGGTAATTTCTGCTTCAGAAATTGGTCATTTATTTTGCTGGTCTGTTCTTACGTTCAAATTAGATGAAGTTTAATATACTGTAAAATTGAATGTATTCTATCCTTTTCAACAAATATGGCATGTATGAAATGATTTATGGGTCTTACAAACCTTAAAATGTTAAATAATCTCCTTTTTCCTGTGCCTTAAGTCAGTGATGCCAAATAGTTTAAATACAGAGAAGCAAAACTTTATTAGCTCCTATCCTGATCACCACTTTATTTTGCTGCATTTACAGAGATAGAAACAGTATTTAACATATTAGACCGAGTTTAAAAGCAGCCATATTAATTGGTACATTAATTTTACCCTATTAACTGTAATTGGTAGGAAAGTGATTCTTCCCCAGTAACTGTTGTAATTTGTGTTTTAAATTTTTAATAAGTCATGATGCCACTGCAGATGCCTAAATGAGGGAGCTCCTCTCCCCCTGATTTGAAAATAGGCATTTTAACGTGGTCAAAGTTTTTGAGTGTCTGGCAGCTGTATATTCAGCTGTATATTCGGGGTATATTCAGCTCCCCACGAGGCTGGTGAGAGCAGCTCCTCTAAGCAGGGGGAGGGAAGTTGGAGGGGCTGCCCTGTCCCCCAGGGTGTCCCCCTTCCCCAGCCTGATCGCACATTAAACCCTCTCCGAAGGTCTGGCCCCGGGTCCAGGGAAATCCCGGGGGTGACTGCCCTGGCTGTGGGGTGGGTGATACACAGTCAGCCAAGGAGCAGAATGGGGATGACTCCCTTCTGGCTTGCAGTTATTTAAAAACCAATTGTCTCCTTGCCCTTCGCCTTTCCTCTGTCTCCTGATCAGCACTTGTCCCTGAGGATAAGCCTCAGAGCAGCACAATCTCCTGCATCCCCTGGAGCCACAACCCTCTGCGCCAGCAGAAGTGAGAAGCCTTTTATTCTGTTTATTTGCTCTATATAATTTTTCCTGCTCTTGCTGACCCTTCTGGGAAGTGTTCCACCCTTCAGGCTCTCTGCTGGGTGCCAGAATTACTGAGCTTAGGCTGTATTTGCATTTCATATCCTAGTTAAACCAACATCACCAAGGTCAGGACGCACCGTTGAGCTGGAGCTCCAAGGCAGCAGCCCCTGCTGAGCAGAGGGGCAGCACAGCCCCCACCCCACGCTGGGGAGTGCCCCTGCTCATCCCAGCCTCTCCCAGCCAACACAAGGGGCTTCTGCTGCAGGCTCTGCCCTCCAGCCCCCCAAAGGAGGGGCAGAGCAGGGGCTGCTTCCCTGGGGAGATTATTCTGTGTCTGAATGTTCTCACTGTGAAACGTTTTCCTCTTGTCTCCAAAGGGACCCACTCTGGGAGGAACTGGTACCCATTTCCCTTGGCTTTTCCGTGTGACTTCTTGTATAAAGGGATTCTTATGGTTATGCTGCTCTTGAGGGGCACAACCTCCCTCCCCCCAGTGCAGGGGTGCTGCTGGATCTCCGTGTGTGTGTGTCCTACAAACAGGCTGTAACAAGCAGCAGCTGCAGAGAACAGAGAGCTGTGCTGTAATGATTTTTACATCCATGAACACTGTCTGTTTTTCCTTTCATTAAGGAACATTTCTTATGGGAAAGTAGCTGGATTTCTGATGTGAAAAAATAGTTCTGCTCAAGACTGAGAGCTATTTAGAATAAACGCCAGACACTGTGTGATGGAGACATTGCATGGAGACTTAATGCTGGTCACATCCCTTCTCTGCCAGTAAGTCAAGGATGCGTCTTTGCTATTGTATTTGGTGACTCATCTTTCAAATAATCATCTCTGGAAGAATTCTGTGCCAAGATGAAAAAATGCCTGCATCCCAGAAGCGTGTGTGTGCCTTTCTGTGAGCACAGCCCAGGAGGGAGCTGCAGAACAGCTCTGCTTGTCCTTGCCACGGGGGTCCGGGCAGTGGGGCACGGGCGGGCACGGTTCCCTTGCCCAGGGAGCACCTGCCCCGGGCACAGGGCAGGGAAGAGGTGAATGCTGGTTGTGGAGGAGGCAGCCCTGCCTTGTGCAGGTCCCACCGTGGTTTGGCTGCAGAACAGGGTCAGGCAGGGAGCTTGGCCAGCGGCAGATCCGTGGTACGGGGCAGCCACAGAGCTCTGCCCCACACCTGTCTGTGCACCTGCCTCGGGGCTGGAGCCACAGCTACCTGAGCTTCCCAGCACCTGAGAGCAAAATATGCAGATTAGGTGAGTAAGTGAAGTGCTGTATGCTAATGTGTTCAACAGAGCCACTGTTCCATAACATCCAACCTACATGGGGAGGATGTGCTGGAATTGGCTTCCCTGGAAAACATTTACTCGCTGCTTAACAAAAAGTTACATGAACTCATTAAACACGTAACAGGATGGTGAACAGCAGAGAAGCTGTAGCTGCTGTGTGGGCTGAGTCCCAGCAGCTGTGCCCACAGAGAGAGAGCTGCATTCCTTGGTGGCTCTGAGAAGGCTCTGGAAGCAGACGTGCCTGGTAATGGTGAAATGTGGCAAAAGCATTTTATTTGTAGCCCATGGAGTAAATGGCCCCTAGCCAGGCTGCCAGGCTGGGAGCACCATCCCTGCCCAGGCTGCAGCACCATCCCTGCCCAAGCTGCAGCACCATCCCTGCCCAGGCTGCAGCACCATCCCTGCCCAAGCTGGGAGCACCATCCCTGCCCAGGCTGGGAGCACCATCCCTGCCCAGGCTGCAGCACCATCCCTGCCCAGGCTGCAGCACACAGCACTGGCAGAACGTGGCCGGTGCCATCAGCAGTCTGTGTCTCTCTGTGTAACCTCCCCATGAGGGTCAGCTCCCTGCAGGGCTCCAGGTGCAGGTTCACTCCACGGTGCAGGAGGAAAGGCTCCTCTGTTGCAGAGGTTGGGGCACCACGGTTCCCCCTCTGTCGTGGGGTGTTGCTGTGTGCCCAGCACCCTCGAGAGTGCCCAAGCAGGGTGTGCACGGCCAGGGCTCCAGCCCACGTTGCTGTGAGCTCTTGTTTTCTGTGTTTAAAATAATATAGTGAATGCTGCAGGTTTGACAGGACCAAGGGCTGACTGGCTACTCTGAGAGCTCTGCTGCTGCGAGCAGAGCAAGACAGACAGACGTGCCGGTAGCATGTGCCATTCCCCTTGAGTTACATGGAAAGACATTTTCTCTAATAGAATGGGGTTCAAACTCATAGTTCTCAGGACATTAGAGGATTTCTAGCATATGTCTCTGAGAGCACTGGCTTGGGTTTGTTTGGTTTTTTACTTTCTGACAGTAATTCTGGTACCGTAAATCTTACAAATCAACTTTGTCACTTAAGTATTCATATCTGAAAGGAAAACATCAGACTTACAGTTTTATTATTAAGTCCTGCTAAAAGAAGATGTTAGTTAAACCATTTTTCTGTCTTACAGAGACACAGAGATGGCCCCAGACCAAATGGATTTCTTGCTGCTGTGCCTGCTCTCCAGCTTGGGAGCTGTGGCTCTCCAGAAGCTGTGAAGCCCCTCTCAGCAGGACCCTCCTCTGTTGTGAACTCTGGCAGATTGTGAGGACTGGAAAGTGGTCAAATCCCAGGCTCTTAGCGCGTCACTAATGAAGTGTCTGCACAGCCTGGGCTCGTGCCAGGCAGGGCCGTGCTGCTGCCAGTGCTTGGGACTAAGAAATGGCACAGTTGCCTGGAGGGTTGCAGTGGGCTTTTAAGAAAAAACCAAATTTCTGAGCAGTAAACCTTTGCTGGGCAGTAAATGTCTGCTGGACAAACAGGGCAGCCCAAACCATCGGTGCTTGGACAAAGCACAGTAAATCATTCGCCCTGCTCCAAGGAGATCACCTGCTGTAAGCAGCTCCTGTCACGGGCCAGGTCTGGAGCCTTGTTGCTTCAGTCACTCCAGCCTCTGAAACCATGGGAGCAAACAGTCATAGTGTTGAGAAAATAGATTAAAGTAGCAGGAATTAACTGTGATGAGACACTTCTCCCAGGTAAATTTGGAACACTGAGGAAATGGAGCATTCCTCCATCCTCTACCACAGCACTGGACAAGGGAGAGGTTTCTGATGCAGGCACAGCATCCAGTCCTCCGGCTTCACATGTCATGTGAATGTTATGATTACCTGGAAAAAGCTGAATTTGTTAGAGGACTTGCTCTCAGCTTATTCTTCTCAGATAAAATCCTTCAAGAGGTGAGTGAGGCCACCCCCATGACTTGCTTATTCCTCACTCCTTTCATTAACTGCGACTTATCCTGCAGTAGCTTTCTTAGATCCAGGCAAAACCCAGCCATTATCTTTCCCTCAGTGACCTAGGGCTGAATCCCAGCTGAGGACAGCTGGGTGCTGCACAGGGTCCCTGGGGAGGGGACAGATGTCAGTTCCTGGAGTGGGAGCCCTGGAGCCCCGGCTGAGCTGCCAGGTCCAAGCTGGCACTGTGGCTGGGGGAGTGTGCTCGGCCAGCACCTGATGGTGATTCTGCTGCCCTGGCAGTGCTGCCAGGTGCACTCACAGCTTCCCAACCCCTCCTCTTTTTCTGGGAGGCACCTCCCTCTGCCACTGCCACATTTGGTTCTGTCTCTGCTAGCAAGGGTCTGCAGGCCTGGTGGCTCTGCTGTACCTGGTGGCTCTGCTGTACCTGGTGGCTCTGCCATACCTGTGGCTCTGCTGTACCTGTGGCTCTGCTGTACCTGTGGCTCTGCTGTTCCTGGTGGCTCTGCCGTACCTGTGGCTCTGCTGTACCTGTGGCTCTGCTGTTCCTGGTGGCTCTGCCATACCTGGTGGCTCTGCTGTTCCTGGTGGCTCTGCCGTACCTGTGGCTCTGCCGTCCCTGTGGCTCTGCTTTACCTGTGGCTCTGCCATACCTGTGGCTCTGCCATACCTGTGGCTCTGCCGTACCTGCTGCTCAGGTGCCCGGCGGCAGCACCAGCCCTTGCTGCACGCTGGCCCCGCAGCCTCTCCAGCCAAGCTTTGAAGGATGCTTACACTATTAACAGGGTATATTTATAAGTGTTTATCTCTGTCAGTTGGGTGGAAAATTGCCAGATGTGCCGTTTGCCTTCATTACACAGACGTCTCCCGCATCATCTGGATCGGTGCGCTGAGCAGCGTCACTGCCAGGGAAAACCACTTTGCTCAGGCACGGTGTGGATGGTTGTGGGATCTGGGCAGCCTGGAGGCAAGTTTCCCTGCTGCACAGATCTCTGGATTTATCCTTGTGGGAGGTGAAGGGTGCTGGGAGCTCCTCACTGGGCTCAGAGCAGCCAGGACTGCCAGGGTCAGGCTCTGCAGTCACAGACCAGTGCACTGCCCCCGGGCTGGCTCACACTCCTGGAGCTGCCACCCCCCACCACTGCTTTGGAGGCAGCAGGAGACCCTCTGGAGAGGGCTGTTCCCCTGCTGTGAGAGGTCCCTGCTGGGCAGGGGTTCCTGGGTAGCACAGATGACCCATAAGCAGGAGAGGTGAGTCAGAGACAAAAAATATCCCTTCTTCTGACAGGGAACGAGGCACAAAGATAAGAATGGCTTAAATAGAAAGAAGCTGCCTCCAAATGAAATGTTTTTCCCTGTTTCCCATGATACAGTGAAATTTCTTCATGGGCAGATAGTCCATGTAGAGTCCATTACACTCCATGCTTTTTGCCTTGAAATATAAATAGCTGCATCTCATATAAGTGTTTGTTATGAGGAAATGCGTGTGCCAGGAAAAGTTAGACATTAAACCATTATTTCATGCAGAAAGATGTTGCTAAAGGGAGGGGATTACTTACTATATTAATTCTGTCCTTCAGCTACCAGTATGTCTCTCTGCACATAATGACTGGAGTCACAAATGTGGTGTTCTAACAATCCCAGTTACCTCAATTCCAATTTCCTTGGAGACTGTGCACCCAGTAACCCTCCCTCTGGGCCCTGTGGGGACAATGGGGCAGCAGGAGTGAGAGCAGAAATTCCTGTTTACATGTAAGTAAATCTGGCAGCTTCTCTCCTTCCACAGGGTGCATATGGGCAGCTGCTGATATCCAGTATTAGACCTTGCATGACAACTAAAAATTTCAAAATATCCCTGTTGGTGGTATAAAGTAATAGTGATGTGACCCTCAAATTATTTCTCCTGATTTCCAGTCGTGTACCTGAAGTCAGAAGAGCACCTTAAAAGGCATCAGGAATTTTCTAATCAGATTTATTTCCCAGCAAATGACTCACAGAGGGAAAGTTTCTGAGGTCAGCAAAACCAAAAAGCCCCAAGCACAGTGTCCCAGGAAAGCTGGGAGGTGACAGCATCAGTTTGTTTAGCTGTTTCTGTAGTTGGACTCAATGGTCTTAGAGGGCTGTTCCAACCTAAACAATTCAAAGATTCTACGATGCTATGTGGTAAGTCATCCTTATTCAAACGGCTCTGTTTGAAACCTGGCACTGGCACATACAGAACATGTTGCATCTTTGCTGGTACCTCTTCAGTCTGGCTTGCAAGACATCCTGGAGGACGTGACCTTGGAGGCAGGCGGAATATCGAACCTGCATAATCTGAGCATCTCTGCACTGGTGGCAGCCTGTTGGGTACAGGGCAGTTAATAAATAATAAGGATGTCAAAGATGACAGCAGGAAAAGTGTGAGCAGGTAGCAGCCTTGCAGCCAGCTCTCTGACAGCCGCTTGGCAACCTCCAATTAGGAGGTGTGTGCTGGTGCTGATCGCAGTGCAGCGCACCCAGCGCCGGCTCCCGGGAGCCGAGATGCAGCAGCGGGGCAGGCTGTGGCACTGCGCTGCCTGGACCTGCTCCTGAGGGCACAGGGAACTGCTGAACTCTTTGAAGAGCAGTGGGGTCTTCAGGGGGCAGATCCTGGGAGCAGCAGGAGGCTCCCAGGCCAGCGCTGGAGAGGGGCAGGGCAGCAGCTGCCACGAGAGCTGCGCTCGCTGCCCTGTGACAGGGTGGGCCAAGGAGGGGGAGAATCCTGCTCAGAGCAGAGACTGAGGCGGTGCAAGAGGCAGCTGGATCAGCTGAATATGGGACTCGGGGCTTGGGGGAGAGGAGCACACTGGCCTCGGTGCCATGTTGAGGCACGGATGCTGCTGCGGCACCTCCTCAGGACACCGGTCCCTGCTCACAGGTGTATCCTGCACGGGTCCAATTATACCACACCACAACTCAAAGATTAGGAACCTGAGGTGTAATGGATCTTCTGATGGCTTTTTAAACATCTGGTGAGAAGGGGCTGCTTTCCAAACAGCAAAATCTACACCAAAATTACCTTGATTTGAATAAGTATTCCATCGCTGTTTGGTAAATATACCCAGTGTTAATGGTGCTTAATGGTGCCTGTAATTGGTGTCTAAAGTTATTTAAAAGTAAATTTACCAGAAAATAATTAGCAATTTTATAGTTCACTACTTCCTAATCTTGTTGATAAAAGTTTTTCCGTGGTTTTTATCAGATGACACAATAGGGCTGTTCTGCGAAATAACCTTTTTCAAATGAGCAGGAAATTGTGCACACAAAATAAGATTAAAAAAATTTCCTCCTAATTTCTTTGCCTGGCAGCCAGCCCTCTCTCTCCTTTTATTATCCACCGATTTATCCTTAATCAGCAACTGAAACTTCCCAGGCATTGCTGGGAGATTTGTTCTCTGTGACCTTGGGAGGTGCACCCCAAGCTGTGAGGTCAGTTTGTCCCTGCAGCTGTCCCCCAGTGCGGGGACAGACCTCACTGCAGGACATACGGGCTGGCCGAGGTGGTCCTGGTCCTCCTCCTGCTCCTGGCTGCAGTGTGGCCCTTCTGGCAGTGGGGCTGTGGCCCCTGGGGCAGGAAGGGAAGGCCAGCTGGGCTGGCAGATCGTGGCCAGTGCAGTCCCGTCGTGGCTCCCACTCGTGGGGTGTTGGTGCTGCTGGGGGGGCCAAAAGAAACAGAATGGAGAAATGCAGCTGCTACAACGATTTATTGTTTAGTGCTGTGGGTTGCAGGGTTCGGTTCCAGACGCTCGTGTCGCTCAGGTACAGGGACACCGACCGACAGAGACGCACTTGGGAGGCGACAGCACAGCAGGTTGGGTTCAGAACAGACCAACTCTCCATTTTCAGTCTCTGAACCAGAAAGTACCAGCTTTTGCAGAACAATGAATCACCCAGTCTGTATATAAAATTAAATATAATTTATGCTTTGCTAATTGAAACCAAATACAAAATTCAATTTCCTGTGTATTCTAATGCTGACATTTGAATAGTTTTAAAAAAAAAGTGTTACTAACCTGACTCTCGTTTGGCACATCACTCTCCAGCCATATAGAAAATAATTCCCCCTCCAGCCTTGGTGACAGCACAGCAGCCATGGGGTGCATTTCAGCAGAACAAAACAGAATAACCTCCCCCAGTCCCTGTGCCCCCAGCCTGCCCCAGAGTGCCTGGTGTGTACCTTGGGAAAGGGTTGGGAGTGGGGGGGTCCTATTCCACCAACTGAAGTGGTTGGTGTCCATGGGGCAGCTCAGGGCAGGGGAGCAGGGTCTCCTCTCCCACTGGGCACCCATCAGCTCCTGCCAAGCTGGAGATGATATCTGATATAAAAAATAAACCTCTTTTTATATGGCAGAAATAATGGGAGTGGATGTGGGGTGGCAGGAGAGGCACAGCAGGCGCAGCATCTCCCCAGCCCACCCAAGAACCATCATCCCCCCAGGCTGAGCCCCCCTGATGGGCAGCCAGGGCCACCAGTCCACCACCTCCACTGGCCACCAGGGCCAGCCCAGCACTGTGCCAGGACTGCAGCATGCTGCACACAGGCAGAGATCCCTGGATATCCCTCTGGTGACAGGAACGCTGGGCCTGGAGCTCCTCATCTTCCAGTAAGTATCTTGCACCAAATCCAAATTATGCAGCAACAGGTTTTAGTTCAGAACCTGTTCTGAAATTTTAATAATATGTGAAGGACTGTAAAATTATTCCTATTACATACTTCCAATTTTCCTGTAATAATTTGGAAGTTGGTGGGTTTGTGAAAGCTGTGCTATGTCAGGAGCTGTTTTTAGATCTGCCCAGGATGATGGGAACTGACGTGACGTCGGCAGGGACCTTGCGGTGCCCCTCCAGCACGGCCCACGCGGCAAATTGTCCAAATGGCTTCAGCTTTTATCATCCAGTACAAGGCACCTGCACCACTTCACGGTGTAACGAACCACATGACAGGCCCTGGAACCCCAGGTAGGTTCAGCTTGTCACCCAACGCTGATTTCATCTGGTTAGCTGGAGCCGTGGGGAGTTGTACCTTAATCGGAGCTGAGTGCTGGTGCTCCCGCAGCAATCCCGCTCTGCTGTCCAACAGCACGGGGCTGGCATGTCGGTACATCCCACCCTGGAGGCACCTGTAGCCCTCACCAGAGCCAAGAGAGCAGCCAGCAGTATCCAAACACGCTCAGAAATCGCCATGTGAGGGGCCATTTCAGCAGCTCCGCGTTTCCTCCCCATCGTTCTCTCTCATCGTTCCCCTCAGCGATGGAGGTGGAAGTGTGAGGCTGTGTCGAGGCACTGCTCCTGCTCTCTGCTGGGCCCAGCAAGCAGCTCTCATGGTGTTGGAGGATCCAGTTGGGATATATGTTAAGTCTACAATTTCTACCAGGATTTGCAGATTTGGTTGACTTGGCTGTTTCCATTCGAAAGCACAGATTTTGTGTGCTGAGCAGTGCTCGCCCTGGGAATTAATTGCTGTTTTGTGATTCTGAAGTATGATGAAGGCTGCTTCCCTGTTCTGCAAGCCCAGCTGTCCACAGCCAGCAGCAGGGATTGCAATCTCAAGGTGCCAATGAACAGCAGTGCCAGGGGTCCCAAAGGTCAGACCCTGTGCTGGGGCTGTTCCTCAGACCCCTGCCCTGCAGCCACCCCTCAGTCCCCACTGGAAATGCCTGGCTCCAAACCTCGGGGCTGGGCATGGCACAGCCTCGCCAGGAGGTGCTGCACAGACAGTGTGTGGCTGTGCCTTGGCTGGGCAGGGAGAGCCTGGCTTGCTCCTGGACAACCTGGGAATCTTCTTTCAGCTTCCAGGAGGGTGAGAGTCGGGGGGGATCCCAGTTCTGACCTCACTGAGCATCCCAGCACAGCAGGAACAACTCTCTTCCAACAGTGGAGATGTATCAGCTGGAGGAGAATTGGGCCCAGGTGTTTGTGGCACTTGGTAAATTCTAGTTTTAGTGCAACAAGTAATTGAAACATCTGGTGCAAATGAAGTTCCTGTACATAGTTCCACTGCAGCATAACTGGCTTTATTCCTTCCACACACTAAGACCAGCGTGCATGAGTGCACATGGCCTGAATTTACCAGACCTGATGCTGCTGTTTGGGAAAAACTAAAATCCAGGGCAGGAGAAATCAAATCCATGGGCTTGTCCCAGTGCTGGCTTTTGGGAGCTGCCCTCCCACCCAGCTCGCCGTGGCAGGAGTCTGGTCCTGCCTGCCTGGCTGCAAGGGGGCCACCAGCAGCAAAATGTCAACACAAAGTACCCCATCACCCCAAGGAGCCCTGCTCCCTCTGCCTCCTCCTCCTCCCACCTGCCCCTGACCCCACTGCTGTGGTGGGGAGAGCCCGAGGGGACAAGCCACCACAGTTTCAGAACTGGACACTTGGAGCAACTTCGGCTGCAGCCCGGACAGCGAAGAGCCTGGCACACACAGGGCTGAGCCTCTGCCCCGAGGGAGTTTTGGGTCTCAAATGATGACTCGTATCTCAAAAAAAGAAACAAAAGGTTTTTTCCTGATCTTGTGTTTCTACTGATCACTCTCTTCCTGCTCCCACTGGAAATCTTGGCCCGTCATTTGGTAAAACATGACATTGAAAGGTTTGTAAAATTTCCGCAGTCTGTGGATTACATCTGGGTCTATTTTGGGGTGAGTTCGACCCTTGGACTTGCCCAAGCACCGGGGAGCACTGCTGTCCTCTGGCTTCTTTAGACAGGGAAACCCCTTGGTTTTATTGAAATAAAAATGCTTCTCTGTCACAATCCTCTTGAGGCCTAGGAAGTCCTGGACCTTGGCCATTTCCCCTGCTGGGTCAGTGATGAGCCTCTCGCCACTGACAAACAGGATCTGGGAGAGGGGGAAGTACTGGAGCCAGTTCTCCAAGTGCAGGGCATAAATCCCGATGCGGATTGCACTCCAAGAGGCATCAATCAGCCCCAGAGTCCGGTTCTTGAAGGCCAGCACCTCAAAGGTGGGGATCTCCGGCTTCTTGGAGAGCGTCTGTGTGTAGTCTGAGATGGCCCTGGTGACCGGGTTCCGCACCACCACGATCAGCTTCGTGTCCTTGGCCATGGAGTGGATGCGCCGCGGGGCCTCGTTGGTCACGAAGTAGCTGGGGGTCTTCTCCATGGTGATCTGGCCATCCAGAGTCTTGGGCATCACGTTCCTGTGCAGAAGCAGAGGAGGGGGTTAAGTGAGGGGCCAGGCGGGGGGGGATCCCAGGTCCCTCCTGCAGGTGCTGGAGGGATGTTCAGCAGGAGGGACGCTGCCACTCCCACGGGTCCCACAGACCCAAACGCTTCTGGCTTTGTTTCTTCTCAGCCCCTGGCCATGGTGGGCACCCGAAACGTTAAGTGAGCCTTGGTGACACATTCTACAGGCAATTTGCCATAGGCATATGTAGACCAAAGCTAATTGACACTAAACCTGCACAATACCTGCCTGTTCAGAAGCCATCTGCTCCCATTTGCTCAATTAAGCCTATTCATTGCAGAGCCGTTGTACAGAGCAGCGCAGTTCGGATTACACAGGACCTTTTTGTTATGATGACATGCTTTTAAATGTCTCAGCTAATAAAACTTAATACAGAATAAGATCCCTTGCTTCTAGTACAATAATTAAATTTATTTACTATCTTGTGTGTGAGAAAGAATGACTTTCCTTTTATCTCTAATTCACATGCTCTGTCAATAATTAATTGCTGCTGGGTTTTGAGCTTCCCATGCAAGCACTTTTATTAGCCAAAAGGAATTTGCCTACTGGATAAATTAGCATGTAGCAAGATTTTCCTGGATAGCATATTACCATATCGTGAAATGAAACTGCAGTGAAATAGCAGTTATGTCTAAGAAAATGAAGAGGTAAATGCTTGTCCCAGTGCCCCCTGTTAAGGACTGTCACAGTGAGCCAGAGGGTACTCTGTGGTGTCCCTTGCAAGAGCGCCACTGCCTTGCTCACAGCTCCTGTGCTGCCAGGGCTGCAGGGGCTGGAGGGGCTGGAGGCTATGCCCCCAGGCAGGCCCTGCTCCCTGCCCGTGCCCCCTGCTCCGTGCCCCAGCCCGGGCAGCCCCAGCCCTGCCCCAGACCGAGCAGTCACTGCTCCCGGGAGGTGCTCGCAGCTCCAGGCAGGTCTCCCGTGGCACACCCGGGATGGCCATGCCAGGATCTTGCAGGATTACCCCTTCATAGTGCAACTATTTTTTAGTGCAAACATATGGTGAGGAAACAGTGTGGATAGGCTGGAAGTGGCTCTGTGAGAGCACCTGGGGCAGCAGCAACCACAGTAATGCTGACGTCAAACTGCTGGGCGTCAGGAAGACCCATTTCAGGAATCACACGGCTGAAGCCTGAAGTGGAAGCAGTTGACAGGCACAGCCCAGCTTAATGTGCCTGTCAGTGCAACCTCGTATTTGTGGCTGCTAAAGGCATCAGATGGCTTTGACCTGCCCTGTAATTTGTGTATTCACTGCTGGTCGTGCCAGGCTTGTTCTGCGGAGGTGCTGCTTGGGGAGGTAAAGAACTGCCACAGGGCTTCCAGTGCCCTCAGCATTTTGGGTGAAGAGACCAGTGGTTCCTGTGGCTGCCCCTCTCCTGCTGCAGAACCCTTCCACCTGAACAGTCTCTTGAGTCCCAGCAATGGGGGCTGCAGGGCTGCAGGGCTGTCTCAGAGCCAGCCTGCCGGTGGCCAAGCTCTCCAAGAAGATCATCCCTCCAGCATCAGACCCCACTGGAGCTGCCTTCCTGATGGCAAGGTGCCTGCAATCCTATCCTCTGCCCAGAGCACTCTTGTGCTTCATCCCTGCCTCACATCAGCCACTTAAGTAGCAGTGACATGCAGGGAACAAGGATTAGTCAGAACAATACATCTTGAGGTATTTTTTCCTTTAAGAAAAGCCTGAACAAATTAAGAGGGATGTGAGCATTTGCAGAACTACACACCAGCTTCTGTCGGGGGATCCAGCACCTGGATTTAACAGCCCTGTGGGAAGGAAGCAGCTTTTGTGGCTGTGCACATCATAGCAAGCCCCATGGTACAATCAGAGATGAGCCCTCAGGTGCCCACGGGGTGTCCTTGGCTAAGCATGGGGTGGTGTGAGGGATTGGTGCAAGGAAAGTGAGCAGAAAATGAGGCCAGGATGCTGAGCACGTGGGCAGGAGTGCTTGCCCAGAGGACAAAGGAGCAGAGGGGCTCCCTGCTGCTCAACACAAGCCTCTGACAGATGGGGTGGAAATGAGCTCTCATTCTTGGGACAGAGCAGTGACAGGAGGGAGGAGAGACGGGGGCTGAGCAGGAGGAGGGCTGTTGGCTGCCAGGGGCTGCCACCAGCAGCATCACTCTGTGCCTGTTGCTGTAGCCCATGGGCCGGCAGGGGAGGACGGGGAGGGACTCACCTCCAGAAAGGACAAGGGCCACGATCACAGGGGGGCTGTTCATGATCGTGGGGTGTCCATTCCCCACAGCAGCATCAGACACCCCGGGGTGTTCAGTTTGGTTTGTATAAAAAACACACCGAGGGTTTATAAAAGAGGCACGAACAAACTGTTAATTACAATGTCCCCTCCAGATGATGTCATCACAACAAACAGGAGCCAGGAAAGTGCAGACTTAATAATCTGGAAGTGTTGCCACATTTAAAGACCGTGTTTAACTCCGTGCACAATAAAGACAAATGGATGGATGGGTTGGTGCTGAGGAGAGACAGCAGGGAAGCAGAGATCAAGGAAAAGAGGAGGGGAAGCAGATTCAGCTTTGGCTGTACAGGTTTCAGGATAAAGCTGGGAGCCGCAGCGTGTCCTCGGGACACCCTGGCCCCGCAGAGCCTGGAACAACTCTGGCTCTGGGATGTACACACAGAAAGGCTTTTCCCCAAACTCTGGCATGTTTCAGAGTCCCTTCCCAGGAGCTGCCCTGTCGGGGCAGGTGCCCAGCTACGCCGTGCAGGTGAGGGGGGTTGAGGCTGCAGCCTCGGAGCAGGGCCCTGCCCGCAGCCTGCGGCACACGGAGCTCCTGCTGCCAGGAACAGCACGGGGGTTACAGCTGGAGCAGCCCAGCCGCTGGCACGGCAGGAATGCTCCTCAGAGCAGTTAACCTTCAGAGAGCTGCTGCCATGTGCTCTGCCCTAATTGCACGTGTGCTGATGGAATGCTAACCAGCTCCACGTGCTCGGGCACAGCCACGCTGCGTCGCTCTCCTGCGGCGGCTGCTGCAGAGCAGTTTGCAGGCAGGGCTGTGCCTTTGCTCCTGGAGCGCCTTTGGCACACACTTTGGCTTTCCCTGCAGCGTTCCTGCCCCTTCTGAGGCCAGGCTGGTTGTGAAGAGGCACAGCCATGCTGTGAGCACCCCTTCCGTGCCTCCGCAGAGCAGCCCAGGCAGGGAAGGGCTGGAATGGGATACTCACGGTCCTGGCACTGGTGTCTGCCCACCTGCCCCTCCTCTGTCTGTACTGCTGCCCACCCGAAAAAGGGCAGAAACGAGGAGCCCCTTTTAGGAGCTCCACTGCCACTGGCATGGACAAGCTGTGGTTTTTCAGATGAGACTGGATGTGGCACTTAGTGCCATGGTCTGGTAACCACGGTGGTAGTGATGATCTCAGAGGTCTTTTCCAACCCAGCTGATTCCATGATTCTGTGAAGCCCTCTTCTCCCTTGTGGGACAGGTGTCCCTTGTGCTTGTTGGTGCAGCATTGCTGAGCTGTGCAATGCCAAAATGAAACTCACATGTGGAATCTGGACCCACGAATCACCTGGTCCTCCAAGCAGATGATCCAATATGTATTACTGGGTGCTTGCTTGGGCTTTTGCTGTTTCTGTCCTTTCCTGTTCATTCCCCAGTGCTGTGCCCAGAAGCTGAGGAGGTCCAGGCTGCTCTGTGCACCCCCAGACTCCTGGGCTGCACAGGAAAGCCACCACTCCTTCATGCTTCTGCCCTGTGCATGGAAGGGCCCCAGCCACCGTGGGCAGCAGGCAGGACCCCTGGCTGCCCCCTGCCTCAGCCTGGGGCACAGGCCAGCTCTAAGCTCTCATTTGGAAAATGTGCCGTAGTAATTGTTCTTAACTGCTGGCTTCAGACGAGCTCTTTATTTTCAAAGGATACATTTTATAAATTTGTGATTTGCATGTTGCCAAAATCCCCTTGTGGTTTATTTAAATCCAGATTATCTTGTTTATTCCTTCAGTCACAGCTGTCATTTATCTCTGTGTAGGCAGCTTGTTCACGACGTTGCAGGTTTCCTGCAATCCCACTCAAAAGGAGTCTTTGTTAACTGTATTTCATGTTTTCAATAAGAGAAAAAAGTTCATAGCAACTCCTAGGGCTTGGGAAACCACAGAGGAGGACATGGATTTGCACGACTGCCATGGAAAGAGGTGATGGCCGGGTACTGCAAGTGTCACCTGCCCACAGAGCTCCTCTCTGCTGCTCCTCATGGTGGAATAAACATCTGCTTTTGTCTTCTGAAAAGACAAACATGAAGTCCTTTTCCTTTTTATTATTAACACATTCTGGTATAATTGCTTGAGCTGTCAGCTGTGACCTGCCAATAATTCAGCAGGCGTGGGACTTTCAAGGGGAGAGCGGCATTGCAACTGAGCCTGAAGTATGCATTAAAAGCAGAACCCATTTGCTGTAAGCCCCCGAGTCAAATCTCTTGTTGAATTTGTTCAAACATAAATTTACAGCTGAATTTACATAGGTTTAATGTTTTATAATCTTTTCGGTCTGTGAATCTATATTCAAGAGTGAGTGCATTAGCTCAGAAATATTGTGCTTAACGCTGAAAATAATTTTAATCTCTCCAAAGTCCAATCCTTTGCACATCACTAAACCTCAGAAGCCAATCCCTTCTAATAAGAGACACAAAACTTGCATCTGTCGCTGCCTAATAGATTCACACTGCTCCAATTCAAACGGCTCACACATGTCTGGTGAAAACCATTAAACACAAATGGGGAAGCACTTTCAGAAAAGCAGGTGCCAGTTCAGACTGGGGCCAAGGGAAGACAAATTGGCCACAGGAGACTCACTGGAAGAGTTCAGTGGTTAGGAATCTGGTGGCTGGGAGAAGGAGTGATCCACCCTTCTCTGTGACTTGAGATCTGCTTTTTCAGGGCTCAGAATCCTCAAGCAGTGGTTCCCTATACCCTTGGTTTCCCCTCGACTCCAAGACAAGGAGCTCTCCCCCTTCCCAGAGGTTCCCATGCCGCTGGGTGTCCATGCAGAACACTCTCAGGAGGGGCAGTTTGAGATTGCAAGGACACTTCCTTGCTCCATGCCAGCCACATCCCTGCTCAGCTTCTCCCCAGTGTCCCCCGGGCCGTGGGAACCCAGGATGCTACAGCCAGAGTGGGGAAGACACAGACCCCACTGCAGCCCGGCAGGAAGAAGCAGTCAGGGCTTGGGAGTGTCTCAGTGCCCCTCAACAGGACCAGCCATGCCCTCAGTGCTGCTGGAGGCTCCTGGAGCCCTGGATCCATCCCCAGCATCGAGCGTGCTCCTGGGTTGCCATACCAACGCAGGTGCTAACGGGTGTTGACTAACTGTGAGCTGATCAGATCAGAGAATGGCAGCACTGAGTTGCCATGGCAACTGAGATGCCAGACTGGAAATGGTGTTGATAGCAAAGGTACCCAAGGGGTGGCAAGTGTGTGCAGGGGGCAGTGCCCAGCCGGAGGCTGAAAGCACCCCAATGGGCATCTCCCTGCCCAGCCACCCACAGCTCCTCCTCCCGGGGTGGTGGGATGGTTCAGGGCACTGCAGCAGCTCAGTTGTGTCCCATGTGCCAGCCCCGAGTCCTCCATTTCGTGGGGCACAGCTCCCCTGCTTCCTCCTTCCCTCTCCTCCTCCTCCTCCTGCTCCTTCTCCTCTGCTGTCCTGGCAGACACGGCCAGGAGTCAGTGCTGCTCACTGTGGCAATCCCCAAAGGATTCGGTTCCCCAGCCCCGGGGGCACAGGGCAGGTGCCTGGAGGGATGATGCCACCCACGAGCACCATTGCAGCCACTCTCCCAGACACCAAGGAAAATGCCTTTGGAGCACAGTCTATTTCTAACGTGATTTTTCACCATCTTACCCAGTCTACAGTCCAAAAATCACAATGAAAGGGCTTCTGTGTCTCCACAAAATGCAAAATCTTTAACGGCTCATTGGCATGTGCTTAAGTTGGCCTGGATAAGAAGTTACTCCTGAGAACCTGCTATTGATTCTGTCAGGGATTCAAAGGTTTTATAGGCATCGCTCAGGATCTCTTTAGTACTTGTACCTTCTTAATGGCTCTCATCAGCGATAGAACTGGAAACACCCCCGGGCGCCCTGGGAAGCAGCTGACTCCATGCCAGGAGCTGATGCGGGGCTGCTGCCCAGGAATGTGTCTGCCCTCCAGGCCAGCTGGGTGAGCCTCCTGGGCACCCTGGGGGCACCGTTCTTCCACGGCTCCTCCGGGGTCTTTTAGGAGGTGGGGCAGGCACTGGGGCTAGGGAAAGGGTGGGCAAATGGCACCCGGGAAGGCTCCTCTCCTCCTACCACTATGCAACAAAATCAGTGGGCAGGTGGCTGAGTAGCAGACAAAAATATAAATATGCTCTGATTTCACTGGGACCATCTGGCTCAGGCATGATAGGCGGGTAGGGATGCTATAATCATGGAGCAGAGAACTAAGCTGATCCATTAAAGTCTTTTAGCAGAAGCAACTATGGAACCTGTATTAATCCAGCACTGCTTTGTGAACAGACATCACAAGGTTAGATCCATTCAGCTGCAATTAAAACCAACCCTCACTGATCAGGCAGGCTGGGAGAGCTGTTGCAGCATTGTGCTCCCCAAGGTTCTCATGAGTATAGACTGTTGATGCTCACACAATGCAATCTGAAATTATGATCTAAATGCTAAATCTTGCTTTCTTCTGTTCTTTCCCCAAGTGGATCTCCTCTGGGACGTGGCTGTTGCCTTGTGCCAAAATCCCTTGACTATCTGACTGCACGGCTCTCACACAAATTGGACAGGCTCAGGTTAGTGCTGGGGGGTTCCACTGCCTCCCTGATGAGGAATGCCCTTTCCCCCTGCCCTCCTCACCAGCAGTGGGATGCACAAGGGCGTGTTGGCTCCTGCACTGAGGAGCTCCTGGTGTGGCTGGGGAGCACTCAGAGTGTCTGTGCAGCACACACGGCTTTGGGAGCCACAAACAGCCCTCAGCACCACTCAGCTCTACCTGTGCAAAGCAGCCTTGCTCTGTGGATGGAAATGTGTGTTCAGTGTGGCATTGTTTGACCAGGGGTAAATTTGGCCCAAGCTCTCCAATTTTAGTGCAAGATTTATTGGCGGTCAGTATGCAGACATGAAACAGGTGAAAAGGGCAGAAAATGCTTATTTCTAACCCCTGTGCTGTCAAAATTGTTTTGACTAAGCCTCACTACTCTTCTCTACAGAAGCACTGCAATCCTATTCTCTGGGAATCTCTCAGTGTCATCTACCAGATTTAATTACTGTATTTGTCACAGTTATGGCAAAGCATTCCTAGTCTGAGCTTCTCGTGTAAGTGCTGGAATGAGGACTCATGGGCAGGCAGTGCTGATCCTGCCTCCTCTCACTGAGGATGTTCAAGTCAAGGCACTCTGCTCCCAGTCCAGCTTTCCCTTCAGCACAGGGGCTCAAGTCCCTTCAGTGACAGCTCACTCACTGTCCACTGTTTTTGCCTTCCCTGTGCCAGTCCCCAGGTCCCTGCGGCTACAACGGGCATGAGTTACATGCAATGGCCACGCAGATGCAATCTGTGCTCGCAGGACAGAAATCCTCTCTGAGACACGCAATCCAATGCACCCAGTTGGCAGAAGTCATTGCAGACCTTCCCCTCCCACTCCCTCGGGATTTCTGACCTGGAAACTGCCAACACACAGCAAGATGAGCCCCTCCTGGCCAGCTGTGCCCTCCTGCCCCAAGCCCAGAGGCAGGAACCCCCCGGACACCGTGCAGGACTGCTCCCACCAGCCTGGCCTTGCTGGTTGCTAAGTGATGCCTGTGGAAGTGTCACCAACAGGTGCTGTTGGGATTGCAGGCTGTGGTTCCTGGAGCAGTCAGCTGGATTTGGGAAAGCTGCAGGTGAGCAGGAGAGCTTGTGCACACCATGGAGCTGATGTTAACCACTGATCAGGCTCATCTGGGCATTTAAACCTCTCCAGTTTCCCAAAGACGGGCCCTTCCTGCAAGGGAGGGCCATGAAAATAGAATATTAAAATGTAGTGGTTCGGAGCTGCACATCATGAGGAGTCCTTTTTCATCTTCTGGAAAATTTACTTCTACCAGGAAAAACACCCTTACAGTAATGGCTGCCTAAGTGAAAGCGCCGTGGCTGTATCATGCTAAAAGCTTTTCAGGGAAAACAGTAAATAAATTCCACTCTTCAGATGTATCTGGATGTTATTCCAACACGGTGCCAGAGTAATAGGTGAGCCATCAACAGCTAAAAGGCTGAGAATTGTTATGGAGGAGTGATACTGCCGAACAGGCTGAAAACACACCCGTGCAGAGCTCCAGTGCTGCTGGCAGACAGGGATGGGAGAGGGGCTCCTACCCCACTGGCATGGAAAGGCTGGACACAAAACCACCATCAGGGCTGCCACAGGAGCCCCTGGCTGGTCAGAGGTGGTGTCCAGAAGCATGACCCTCTGCACCTTTCCACCTGCAGTTACATGTTCCCTTTCCAGCTGTGAACAAGACTGGTCCATGCAGGCCACCAGTGCTGCAGGCTGAGCAGGTGAGGGGGCAGGTGGGGAGGTGACAGGCTCTCAGGGGACAGCAGATGCTGGAGGCAGCAAGGCCAGTCCCAAATCCCTCCACAGATACACTGGGTGGCAAGATCTTCCCACCTCTCTCCCTCCTCCCCGTGCAAGTGGGGACCGGCATCAGCCGAGTTCTGAGGTGGCCAAGGCACATCCCACGGGGAGCACAAGGACCACACAGATCCAAGACTCCTCCATTCCCTTCCTGGAGCTGCTCCTCTGCCCCGGGAGGGAGCAATGCCAGCCAGGCAGCTGCTGAGGGCACAGCTATTAATTATTTGCTTCTGTCAATTATTTTGGGGTTTAAGTTCATTTATTATGTATGCAAAAATGGTAATATATTGGCATCTGAATGTCTTTTAGGCATACAATATCCTTATTATTCAAAGTGTTTTTTCCTCCATAATTGAATGGTTTACCTTATTATCACACTATGTTAATGACCCAGCATTTCCATTTTTCTATAGGATGCTTAATTGTAAGCAAAGTGCAATCAGAATCAGAGATGCCATCTGTAATTGACAGCATCATAATAACAGCTAGCATGGCAGGAATGAAGTACCAAAATAAATGGCAGCAGGGAGAAAGCCACTCTGAAAGCCCCCCAGGAAGCTGCTCTGGGCTGGGACAGAGCCCATCCACATGGGATCCTCTCCCCAGGTGCTGACAGGTTGGGCATTAACACAGATAGAGTGCTATTGATATCAGTTTGTACATTTAATCAGGTTTTTTGCAGTTTTCAGCGAGATGTGAACTATATCCCCATCCAAGGCATTCGGTTCAAATCAGCTGAGACAGAGAATAATCAAGATTTATGATTCTCATTCTGACTCGGATCACACAGTCAGTGCAAACGGTACAGGAGAGCTTCCTCCCCAGCCCCAGGAACATCCCTGTGCTCCCCCTCACACCGTGATTCAGCGTCGATCCCGGGAGCCGACACTGCTGCAGCTCCACACGACGGTGACTCCAGGTTCCCCCAGCACTGGAGGGGCACTGCAGCCCAGCTGCTGGTTGGTTGGCAGGAATCAATAAAACAGCACTTGGCAAAATAAAAAGGAATTCATCTTGCTGTGCCTCACAGCACAGCTCAGAGCAGCCTGAAGCAGGAGCAGCCTGTGGTGTGTCTGACTCCCTTACCCAGGACATCCTTGCTGGGGAACCACAGCACAGGTTCTCAGAGGTGACTCTCACCTGTTCCCACAAGAGCAGGGGCTCAGGAGCAGAGCCAGCACTGGGATTGCAGAGGGGAGGGCGAGGGAAGGCTCAGGAGCAGCTCCCAGCAGCAGTAAGGGCTGTCAGCCCATCCTGGAGGCAGCTCCATTTCCAGGGGCTATCACCAGTTCAGAGAGCCAGAGCTCTCCAAGACCTCAGCTGGGAAGCGAATGTTTGAATAAAAACTAAATGATCCAAACCCAGCCCTAACAAAAGCAGTCAGGTGGCGGGGCACAGAGCAGTGGCCAGGCTGTTTCCAAGCTTTTTGAAGGCAGCCGTGCCCTGTGCTGCCTGGCCAGGGCGCGCTGTCCCTGCTCCCGGGATGCTCTGTGGGCTCCTGCCCAGACATCTGCTCCCACCAGGATGAGACAGATGCGAGCCCAGGCAGCCCAGCCACTACTGCAGAGGAGTGTTCTTGCACACCCACAGGCTGCATCCACCCTGCCCAGCAGACCTGGGAGGGTCCTGCCCTGGCAGCACAGCCACAGCATCTCAGCCCATAAACCCATCTCACGTGCGTGGGTCACTGCAAGAGAGCCCTGGGACCCTGGCACCAGCAGTGGATCCATTCAGGAATGAGTGATGGGAGCTCCATCTTGACTGTCAGAGGCAGAGGGTTGGGCCAGGGAGTGTGGGCTCCTCTTCGCTCCTGCACTGCTCGGAACGAAGCTGGAGATACACGTCAGCCACGGAGGGAAAATAAACTCTGTTATTTATAGAGCTGAAGCGACACTGCCTGTGCAGGGGCCTGGTCATGTTCAATTTCGTCAGGGTTTGCTGAGCCACCTTTTCCCACACACACCGTGTCTGGCACCACTCAGGGTCAGCCAGGGCTCTCCATTAATCCACACATGCAGTGTAACATCCAAGTGAGCGAAAAAACAGCCCAATGCCACTCCAGTCAATAGAGTAAACAATTCATGGTTTGGATAAACAGAATTGCTAGTGCTGAAGAGCCTCGAGCAGCACTGCATACTCTGATTAGTGTAAATGCTAAACACAAACCAATTAACACCCTCTAAGTCTGCTTATCTCATGTCACTTAGTGCTAAAATAAAGCCTAACACTAAATACACACATTGATTTAGCCATTAAATCTAACATCACTCAAAACAGTTCATTATATCACCAAAAACCAAATAAAGTTACCTGATTTTTCAGAACCTGCTGTATTGTGAGCAGTGAGTCAGTTGCTCCACCCAGCACCAGGGAGTCACTGTTGATCCTGAGGACACACTGGTACAGCTTCGCCCAAAAACCACCCGTGGGGCCGCAGGCAGAGGTGCCAGGTGAGATCCCTGCAGGAGCTCCTGTGCAAACACTTGGGGCCAGCTGATGCTGTGCCACCAATGGTACAATCACCATTGGTAAGAACTCAGCTGCTCAGCTGGAGCCAGCATGAACCCCAGGCATCCATCAGTCCTGCTAAGGGAGAGGAAAGACTCACCACACAGTCCCAGCAAACCCTGCCAGCTGCTGCTGCCCCTTTCCAAGTGCACAGCCAGCACCGACCAAACACACTCCCCCCAATCCCTGAAGAACCAAAACTACTTCGGGTTTGATTTGGGCTTTGTAGGACTCTTCATCTAGAGATGACTGGAAGCTGGTATAGAAGAAGCAGATGATGGGAAAAGCCCACTGGGGGTGTCCTGCCCTAACGAGGACCGGGAGCAGGTGGGGAATGATGGGTGGGTGTTAGGCAGTGTGGGATGTTTACATTCCTAATTACAAGGGCTAATTCTTCGCCTTGGCCAGGTGTCCCTTCTGCAGACAAGGTTAATGGGATGTGAGAGGCCACAGCTGCCACAGCACCAAGTGAGGAGGACAGGCAAGAGACAGCAGCATTAATCAGCCAGGAGCCATGCAAAAATGGTTATCTCAAGCTGTTTGGAGGCACGGAGTAAAAATAAATCTCCCTGAGTTTAATATTCTGCCAGTCAGCTCCTTATTGTAGGTGGAATCTATTAAAAAATTATCTTTCTGCTAAAATGCTAAAGTATTTCTGACATTTAACAGCTTGCTTCGAGCAAAAAGGTGCAATAAATACATGGGAGAGCTAATTGGCACCAGAACACCCAACATCCAGCCCAGCATGAGCAAGCATTGCTGTGCCAGCTCCTGACAGGTCTGGCAGGCCTTCCACTGAGCACAGTGCCCTGGCTCCCACTGCCCTGCTCATCTGGGGGAATTGGGAGGTTCCCTCTGTCATCCAGCAGTTGCCAACAGAGCAGTTGGAACCGAGGGTCCAGGGGACACGTGCTGCAATCTGGTCCTACCCAAGTCTCCACTTGGAGGTACTTGGTTGCTGCAAGATGCGGAAGGAACTGCTTGGCAATGTGGTCTCAATAAAAATTAATGCTTTAACAAGAAGCCAAATAGCTACAGCTAATGCTCTTCTGAATGAGATCTAAATTTTATTCATAAGCATCAGTGTCAGGACTAAAATAACAGTTTTATAGACCCTATGAGCATAAACAGCTCCACTGATTCAAAAACAGAAACTGCACTTCTGAATGAATCAACTCATTCATTTGGAACAGAAGCACCATTCTAAATACATGCCTCAAATAAAAGAGAGAGCCAGAGACAGTGTTCTGGTGAGCCTGCTTCCAGGGAATGCACTGTGGAGAGGATGGGAGGTGAGGGGATGGGGACTGGGAATATGCTCGGAAGAAGGAACAAAGATCACTCAGGGACTGCCTGGGATGTGGCTGGAGGTGGGATGGGATGGTGTTCCCATCTCATCTGCACGTGGAAAAGAATCCCAGATGGGGAAGAAGAGTCCTACACTGCTACGGAAATCCCCGCTGGACTCCAGCATCCATGACAGGCTGGCTCTGTGCCTGCTGGAATGGCCTTCATTCATCTGGGGTCAATGCCTTGGAAAAGGGGGCGAGCTGTATGGCTAGCAACTAACTGGTAAGAGATTTTTAGAAAAATAGGTCTTGGAGAGTGCACTCAGACAGACAGACAGAAGTCAGGTAGCCCACGGTGAGTGCGGATCGTGGCGAGACCACGCTGGCCAGAGAGACACCAGAGCACGTCTGAAATGGGGTTGGAAAACACAGTTACTCAGTGAGGAGTTTGTTAGGCTGCTAATGGAGCTGTAACAGGCTCTGGACTGTTTGTTCACTTCAAAAGGCCAATTAAGGGCTGTGCAAGAGGGAAGTGTAAGCTCCAGCACCCCCACTGTCACGCCCCTTCTGCACGCGGGAATGGGACCGAGCAGTTCCAGCTGAAAATGAAACAACCCAGATACCACAATCCTCATCCAACCCTGCCAGCCCAGAATCCTGGTCAGGACAAGCCCAGCAAGCCCCCTGCTCCAGGCAGCACCAGCCCTGTGAGCTCGGCTGGTGCAGAGCCACTCTCCCTGGGAGAGCCCGACTTTGCCGCTGCTGCGCTTCCCGTAACTGGGGCAATACATCTGTGGCCACAAATGAAAGATCAATATTTATTTAACAGACACACTACCCTTTAGAGCCCCTTAATTGTCAATTAATCATCATTAACTGACAGTAATTGAACACGCTGAAAGCTGCGATCGCAGCTTTCCCCCACAGCAGGGCCCTGGCGCAGGAGCCAGCAGAGGTGAGCAGGATGAGGTGGGAAATGGAAAAAGGACACAGTGGCACTGCCAGCCCTGCAGGGATCATCAGGGACTGCCACAACCCAAGCTGTGCTCAGCCCACAGCAACCTGGCAGTGGTGGGACTGAGCTCTGTGGGCTGGGGACCCTCCCAGAACAAAGGGGCAGCCCCGAACAGGCAGGTGCCTGTCCCTGCAGCAGCCCCACAGCCCTGACACGCTGGTGCTTTGGCTGTCTCAGCTCCCACGGGAAAGGCTGAGAGCAGAAATGAAAGGAGTGAAGGGCCCATCAAGGAGGAGGACATGGCTCTGCTCTGCCTGCCCAGGGCTGCAGTGGGTCCTGGTCAGGAGGAGCCCCTGTCCAGCACCCATCTGGAATCCTGACGCCACTCACCTGCCTGCCACGTGCTGCCTGCTGGAGGCACAGCTGGTGGCAGACTCTAAGCCCAGGGGATGCTTTTCCCTTGGGAGAGAAAAGCTGCAGTTTGTTTCTGTCCAGATTTTACAAGAATGTGTGCCAGCAGTGCAAGCACCAGCTCCTCCTGCCCTGGCTCCCAGGGCTGTGGTCTGAGCCTGCCCACGGGCGCTGCCAGAGGGACCCGGGGAGGGGCACAGCCACCGACACCAGTGGAATGGACAGCAGTGTTCTTCAGACACCCTTGCACACTGGGTGGCTTTAGAGATACTGGTGTGCTCTCTAGTCTGGGGCTTTGGACAGCTCTGCCCCGTGTTTCTGGTGTCACAGTGATTAAGCAACAAAATCTAATGTTGCTCTTGGTGGGACGCAGGAGAGCGCGTGGGTCTCGGTGCCAGCGGGCTGTGTGGGGTGAGCTGGAAGAGGGAAATGCAAATTCCCTTCCTGTAAGGATGACAGTGGCACGAACACTGACTTTATTAAAATGCAGAATTATTTCAGGGCCCTTTGTTTAGCTCAGAGCCTGGAGGTAATTTATGCGCAAGGATGGAGCAGGGAGGGCTATGTTCAGCTGCCTGGCACTGCCAGCAGTTCTTGGCTTGTGCTCCTGGTGTGAAAGCTTTACAGCTCTACAGAGAAGGTCTGGAAACCCACAGTCTCACTGCTTGTTGTTGCTGAAGAAGTCTTCCTGTCCCCACAGCTCCTGTGTACAGTTGCTGGGGTCGAGGCCTTTAACACAGAGGCTAATTAAGTGTTCACTGATCAAGTCAGCTGGTCTTCTGCTCCTCAACGCCAGAGCCATTCCCTCTCTGCCCAGCCCTCTCCTGCTGCCTGGGAACCTTCCCTCTCACTGTGCTGGTGGAAGGCTTGGACCATTGTGTTCTGGAGGAGAAGGTTCAGCCCGGTGCTGGGGTGCAGGAGCACAGCCCAGGGCATGGGAGGGTGCCAGCCCCTGTCCTGGCAGTGGAGGGTGCCAGCCCCTGTCCTGGCAGTGGCTGGGGACTGCAGCAGCAACACGGATGCTCCTGGGCGTGGGGAACGACGGGCACTTCACCCGAGCATTGCTGCGAAGGCAAACAGAGGCTCCTGGAGCCTGTTGACAGGAAGGGTTATTGAAATTAAACCTTTGCAGCAGGTTATGTGCTCCTGTTCTGAGGAGCTTAAACCATGTCCGAGATCAGGCTAGATTAAATCCTTGACTTCCACTGCTGCCCAGGAAGCCCCATCTAGGCCGATTTGCATTTTCATCTGCATACTAATGCTGGGCTTTAATCAACAAGGAAACCTTCCAGCACACTGCTCCAAAGGTAAGTGTCTGCAGTGGAAAGCAAACGGGGGGAGCCCTTGTCACCGTGCTTCTCCTCCACTACTGCACGTGCTGGATTTGCCATACCCTGACTGACAGGACACAGGGCTCTGCTGCCTCCTCCCAAAGCTGCACAGCTGGCATTACCTGGTGTTTGACACAAAGTCTGGCTTCACTAGCCAGGTTTATCACCTGGTAAAGCTGCTGTGCCCAGACATCAGAGGCAGAGCAGAGGGCCTGTTATTAACGGGAGAAGGAACTGGGGAATAAATCCAGGACTTCTGCTTTCGTGCAGGTGGGATGAAGATTTAGGTTGCAGAAGGTCTGTGCTCTCTGTGTGACTCTGAAATCCCACCCCAGCCCTGCACACATCGATCCTGGCAGCTGGTCACAGCCCGCAGGTTGGCAGGAGGAGGGATGGGGTGCTGGGAGCGCGTGGAGCCGAGCCTGGAGCCAGCCCCCCTTCTGAAGGGAGAGCCTATTCTTAGGCGGGTGTTTGGATGCGGTTCAGAGGAACCTGCCTCGTCACACATTTCAGTTCCTCTCCCCGCAGTGCACAGTGACAGAAGCCTCCCCGTATGGCACCGTGGGCGGGAGAGCTTCCGCCGCCATTGTCTGCAGCGGGCACAGCCGGCGCGCTGGGCGCCTGCCACGGCACGGGCTGGCACCCCAGACTGTGCCACTGCTCGGGGCAGCCACAGCCACAGCCAGGGCAGCACTGCAAACAGCAGCCCCACAGCTCGGGGGGCCCTGGCCAGAGAGCATCGACTCACGGCATCCCCAACACTCTGTCTCACCCAGCACCCCACTGCCCTACACCTCTTCACTTCTCCTTCCTCACAGGTGATGTCCTCACCACACAGGCTGCCAATTACTGTGCAAAATAATCACGTTAATCCAGCAGTGGGGCCCCAGCACTGAGACCACGAGCACAGTGCTGCCTGTGGAAGGGCTGGGCCAGCAGCGCTGGGAGAGCACGCCTGGGAAGGAGCTGCAGAAGCCTCACGTTACATGGAAGGAAAGCGGCCATGGCTCAGCAAGAAAGGGTCCTGTGATGGGAACGGCTTTGTTCCAGCTGCAGTGGCACGATGTGCCCCAGCCTGCTGGGCTGTGCCCTGTCCTGCCTGGGCAGCTGTTTGGTGCCCTGCATGCCACCACCCCCCTTGCACCACCCTGCCCCAGACCAGGCTCCTGCCTGCCCTGGCTCCTGGCTGCCAGGGACAATGCTGACAGGTCTGGCTCCAAAAGGAAGCACTGCATTCCACAGACTTTCCTAGAGGAAATGTTTCTTCTCTGTACTTGAAAGTTTCCTAAAAGTTTCCAGCAAATGGGGGTTGCAGGTAAGCAGAGCTGGGGGCAGCCCATTCTGTGTGAGAGGCAGCCACACAGCCCTGCTGCAGCTCACGGAGGTGTGAGGACATTAATCACCACGGCTGAGCTCCTTTCCTGCCGCTGTGTCACAGCCCTAATTATGCTTGTTAAGTGGAATGTCTTCCTGGCACTTGCTCTGGGCCATGGCTCGTTCAGATAAGACAGACCCCATCAATGCAGTGTGACAGGAGATGCACTCGAGTCCCCCCTGTCCTCAGGGCCTGGGGCACCATCGCCTTCACAGCGCCTGTGAAGGAACACTGCATGGCCTGTGCCCCTCTGAGTGCTCCTGCCAGTCAGGAGGGCATCTTCCCAGGGCCCAGTGACACCCCTGTCCCCGAGGCACTGGGGGAGGGACATCTCCAGGGTGGCTCTCTGCCGCTGTGCTGACACGATGTATCTGCACCACTCTCCGCGCAGCTTCTACCGGGAGGCACCAGGGAAACCTTTATGTTAAACCTTCACCTTACCAAGAACGATAACCCCAACCCAGCCCCAGCTGCTGTTCCCGTGTGACCCCTTGCCTTTGAGGGGCTCTGCCACAGAGGACTCCTGGTGGCTCTGCCTTTCACGGCTGTGCTGAGCACAGGGTAAGGTTTCCTGCGCACTCATCACTGCTGGCATCACAAGTAATGCCCTCAGATGTTCTGTGTTACCTGGCCGGTCACAAATGCTCGCTCTCAGGCAGGGCTGCTCCCCCTGCTCCAGCCGGTGATGCTCATTCCAGAGCTGTCCTGGGCAGGGGCTCACACTGCATCCCAGCGGCACGGGCTCGGAGCAGGGAGAGGCTCGGCAACCACAGCTGCTGGCTGGGGCCAAGTGGCCTTTCCCACTGCCCCCGGGGGCTTTTCCAGACTCCCTGTGTTTGCTGTGCCTTTTGCAGCTCAAAGGGACAGGCTGTGCTTGTTGGAGGCAGCAGGACAACTTCCCTGCCTGATTCAGAGCTCCGGGCAGCGCAGTGGATGTCAGCTCTCATCACCTCAACAGCCTCAGTCCACGTGGATGCATTTCAGACCAAATGCATCTGTGGCTGAGGAGTGCTTGGGGACCAGCAGTGATGGATGGAGGTGGTGGCTGCCCTGGGCAACCTCAGGCTCATATGGAGAGACGTCTCCTTCCTGTCAGAGGAGGAAAAAGCTATAATCTGCTCTAACTGCTGCTGTGAATTTCTTATCCATCACAGTGGCAGCTTGTTTATACCTAGGACCCACTGCTGCATGGGCAGCAGAGGAGTAGAAATGGGGCAGTTGCAGGAAAGCAGCAGGAGCACCTGGAGTTGCAGGGCTGGAGCATCAGGACCAGCAGGATGAGCCCTGCTGACCAAAGCCAAAGGCAGGTGCCCAGGAGAAGGGGGAGCAGCACAGCCCTGTGTACCCCCAGAGCAGTGGAAGACCCAGGTGGGTTCTGAAAGCAGGAGATGAGATTTGGGGAGTTGTCACGGCAACAGCATCACTGACTGTCAGGGTATGCCAGGGCAACACGTCTCTGAATCCAAAGCCTTCCTCCAGATCAGCTCCAGAGAACACCGTACCGCCTTTGTGAACATGCAATATTTTCCCTGTAAATCTACAAAGCCTTGTTCTCAGCTGGCTGGTGGGTCTCCGTGTCTGGATGCCACCACCCAGTGCAGCCCCTGGGAAGTGCCCCAGACCTGCCCCACCCCAAGGCCCTCGGCGGGCAGCGGATCCCTCCCCGCAGTGGAGGTGCCGCCGCTGCGAGAAGCAAACCTTTCCCGTGCAGAGGGTCTGCCCTGCATGGTCCTGTTACCAGTCACGCCTCCTACACATCCCCTCACTATTTACAGACACGTATCCTCAACATATCACAAGGAAAGGTTCAGCTTTGCCAGCTAGACTTGTAAACCACTTTGCAGTAGCCCACAACTCTAACACAGACATTTTAATGTGACGCTGTCACGCCCCGCGGCTCCGCCTGAGTCAGCAGTGCCAGGTGAGCCCCTGTTCCAGGGATGCAGCACGGCCACCAGCCCTGCAGCAGGGCTGTAGCTCCCAGCTCCCCACCCTGCCAGCTGGACACGTGGTGAACTGGGGGCTTTCAGCCAGCCAGGCTTGGGACTCCTGGCTAAGCCTTGGCTCAGGCAATGACAGCAGCAGCAGGTGAGAGAAGTTGCAGGGCTTTTGCCCAGCCTGGAAAGGGGGAACAGCAACTTTTTCACAAGCTCTCTGTCAATTAGTTTATGCTGAAATAAGGTCATTACATTACCACTTACAGAACTCTCACTCTCCTGCAGAAGGCACACCTTCCTCCCCCCTGCCTGGCACCAGCAATCCCTGCACTCATGGCCCAGTGCCTGTGGGGTTCCTGTGGGGTTCCTGTGGGGTGCCTGTGGGGTGCCTGTGGGGTGCCTGTGGGGTTCCTGTGGGGTGCCTGTGGGGGTGCTGGCTGTTGCTGCTGATTCTGCTGCCCTGGAAGCTGCCCTAGCACGGCACCAGCGCTGGGACAGGCTGGGCACAGGCTGTGGTGAGCCCTGGCTCCTGCACCCAGCTCTGCCCTGTGCCTGTGCTCCCTTCTCTCCAGATGCTTCTGCAGGCCCTCCCCAAAGGCTGATGGGTCAGGAGAGGGAGAGATGCACTGAGTGCTCCCAGGTCCCAGCCAGATACAGATCCTCATCCCAGTCAGCAGTGCCTGATGAGCTCTCCTTTGGTGTTTGGTGAAAGCCACAGTTTCCCTGGCCATTCCCTGCAGCCACGGCTTGGCAGAGCCACCACAGTAACAATCCCAGGTTCAGGAGCTCCACCTCCAGAGGCAAATGCTCTCCTCATGGTACGATGCCTTGCCTTGCCTTGTCTTGCCATGTCTGCAGCCAAGCAGCAACTTGCAGGCGTGTCAGGAGAGGAAATCTCCACAAAAAAAAATCTCCATAAAAAATAAAGCAAAATAAAAAGGTTCCATTGTAATCCCATTAATGCATCTCCACACAGGTTGGTATCTCCTGAAGAACACTTCCCATTAAAGAAATCAATTTAGTATTCGGCTTTCTTCCTGTGGTGCATATTGAAGTGGGATTTGACAATGATGGAAAACAGATTTGTGTTAAATACTGCCAATAATGTCTCATAGCTCAAGGTTACAGCTTCTGGTGAGCGACAGACGCTCCTAATCCAACGCGTGGAAAATACTGCACTCCACTATCAATTATCTGGAGTTATTAGGTTTTAAAATAAACTGCACATCCGGACTTCACGTTTATTTTACATTTCTCTTGCAGCTGCTTCAGCCTGTTTGGGGCTTCCTGGTCTGTCTGAGGGCTCTGTGCACAGCTGGTTCTGGCTCCAGCTCCAGCCTCAGCTCATGCTGGGACCCCAAATCCCCACGGGGTGCAGAGCCTGCATCCTCGGTGCCCATGATGGAGTTCCAGGCTCCAGAGAGGCTTACAGCAGACAGGGAATTTCTTGAGCCTCTTCTGTTCAGCTAAATGCAAGTTGGGGGTTTCAGATTCACCAGTTTAGTTGGGAATTTCAAACAACTGTTTTCCTTCCTCAGGTTCCTCAGGAGCCCACAGCAAAGCAGTTTCTTTGTGTCCTGAATCCCCGCTTTGATGCTTGACAAAAGCTTTCTTCCCTTTGATAAACAGAAATGAAGCCAAACATTAATGGATCCTTTCCTTTAGCTCGAGAAAGCTCAGGAGCTTTGCAGGGGGGTCAGAAGACCTCATAGAGACTCTTTTTACTTTGAGGCTACAGAAGTCTCAGCCAGGAGGAGCCGAGCCCCCGCAAGCTGCTCCACGGAGGAGGTGCCTGGGCAGCAGCAGGGAACCACACCAGTGTCAGGGTGCAGGTACCAGCACTGCCAACTGGTACCTGGGCTGTGCAGGGAGCTCAGTTCCACCAGGAAAACTGGGATAGACTGGGAAACGCACATGGGGCTGGATTTCAGCTCCTGCCTGGGGCTGCACAGCATTCCGTGTCTGTGGAGGAGGAGCTGCCACGTGCCAGGAGCAAAATCAACAGAGCTGGGGAAACAGAGAACTGGAGGATTCAGCGCCAGGTGGGAAGTGCCAAATGCACACATACCTGGGTGGTGGGGCCAAGGAACCCAGAGCCTACGTCCAGATGCCACTGCTGGGCATCTTCCCTGTGGGTTTGTACCCTGATTTGCGAGTCAGTAAAGCCATACAGAAACCCTGGCCCATTTTCGGTTTGCATTTTTGAAGTAGCATTCCCTGGGATGAGGAGTTTGCAGAAGGGGACACGAGGTCGAGCAGAAAGCTGGAGCCAGCCCAGGGGATCATCAGCTGGGACACAGCCCAGATCACAGAGACCTTTGCTGGTCCTACAGAACCCAGCGGAATAGAGAATATCCTTCATCCCTGCCTATCGGCACTTCATTAAGCAATTACAGACCTACAGACATTTCTCTTCTATAAAATGTCCCTGCATCAATGGCAACAGCCTGCAAATATTCTAGTGGCATAAACAGAGTAATTAATCAGGTGCTGTAATGGCAAGAAATTAACATAAGGAAAACACAGACTGAATACTGGAGAAAGTTTTCTGGAAGCAAACCCTGTTAATCAGAGAATTGCCATCCCAGGGAAAGGGGAAATCTCCACGGCATGAGATGGGTCACAGACTCCTGGCAAATATCCCAGAGGGAATGCACAAATGCTGGCTTGTGAGAGGGGCAGGATGATCCAATATGTGACGTGCTTTTCCTGACACTCAGAAATCACTGAGTGATTTCTAATGATGATTCACTACTCTGGGCAAAGGTGCCTTCAGTCACACAGTCTGCTGCCCTGACACAGGCTGGGCTTTGCACCAGGGGAGTTATTTCTTTGCAGCAGCTTAACCCCTTACATCCAGCAAGACAACCACAGAGGCTGCACAGTCCTGCACCGCGGTGCCCGTACACCGGAGAGCCAGAGGTCCCCGCTCCCAGGTGTGCTCCCAGGTGTGCTCCCAGGTGTGCTCCCAGGTGTGCTCCCAGGTGTGCTCCCAGGTGTGCTCTCCAATCGTGACCACAGGGAAAGCTCTCTCTAGCCGTGGCAAAGGAATTAATCCAAAGGGTTGGGACATGTTTAGCTGCTGTGGCTGCTCCCCCCGAGCTGTGCCCTGCCCGTCCTCACCAAGGAGCTGGAACACAGCGAAGACACTGCTGCTTTCACAGCACACGCCAGGAACTTGGTGTAGTAACAAGTGTCCTGAGAGCGACTTGTGCAGCTGCACAGCTGGCAAGGTTAGCTGTGCCTGCCATGGAGGGGAGCGGCGGCCTCGCAGGACGTGTCCCCTGAACGCTGACAGATCGTTGGCTCGGCGCGTCCTGGCGCAAACAGATGTCTCTGTGCAGCAGAGCAGCCACCCGAATGCTAAAGCAGCTTGCCGGGCTCTCCATAAAGACGCTCTATTTGTTCCCAGAAGTTAATCTTTAAAGATTTTTGGAGGGTTCAATAAGCAGTGCATGTGTGCAGAGCAGGCTGGGGCAGTGGCTGGGGCAGCCCCAGTGCAAACAGCACCCAGACTGAGCCTGGCAGGGGTGACCGGCCCCTGGCTCGGGACTGGGGGCTCCACGGTGCTGGGGGCCATCAGGGAATCTGTGCAGCACTAAGGCAGACCAGCAGAGGTGGGGGTTCTCAGGGCACACTGAGTCCTGCTTGCACAGACCGTGGACAGGGGCACACCGAGCCCCACTGGCACCTGAGAACTGTCCTGAGCCACAGGGAGGACAGCTGCGAGGAACAAGGGGAAGTTTAGCTTCAAACTGGCAGGCAGATCAATAGGCAGAGGAGTGCTCAATGTCAAGAAACTGGAAAACCATTTAATTTGTGCTGGGCAAACGGTGTGATGCTGGGCTGTGCTGCTGGTGGGGATGGCCCACACTGAATGGAACAAGCCCGTTTCTGCAGAGCACACAGTGCAACCCGGTCCCAGAGTGGCTGCTGGAAACTGGGTGTCTGTGCACAGGCGCACATAATGTCTTGTTGCACTCACAGAGCTCCCTCAGGCCCTTCCCTGGGGCCCTTGTTCTGCACTGTGCTGGCTCCCAGAGCCAGGGCTGGGGCGAGCCCTGGATGCTGCTTTGGACCTGAGCTGCCCATCAGTCTTGGAGCACCTGGTGCCCCAAGAAAGGCAGGACAGGAGCATTTCAGGAAAGCACCCCAGGTTCCAGCAAACCCCCTTCCCCCATCTGAGAAGAATTTCCATATTCATGAGCCTTATCACTCCCCTCAAGCTGCTGTGTGAATGTAGCAATTCAAAAAGCAGCACCACACAAAGACAGAATTCAAGGCCGTGGGGGAATCAGCAATAGAGTTTCCCAGACTCCCTTGCCCTGCACCTGTCCTGTTGGATTTGAGCTGAGTTCCAGCACCACTGCTCCCCAGGCTCTGACTCCATCCCAGCAAGGCCAGTGCAGGTCAGATGGCCCTCATGGCATGTCCAGCACGTGGCAGCAGCGGGGTCAGTGCTGGCACTGCCCACGATGGGGGGCACTCGGACATCCCCTGGGCACTGCCTCCAGGCTGCCACATCACCAGCTACAAGCCACTGCCACCAGCTGGCCTGTGGCTGGCTCCTGGGCTGGGGTGGCCACGCTCAAGGTGGCCACGAAGCCTCTGCTGCCACCTGCTCTCAGCCCTGCCGCTCTCAGCCCTGCCAAGTGTTGAGTTTGGCATTTTATTAAGGAGAGCCATTATCATTTGAAAAAACATTCAGACTTTGTCAGTGCTTATCCTTGCCTGACTCCACAAAGCTTGCTGAGCTTTTATCTCCTGCAGACTAGATTACAGTAATGCCTCGAAGCTCGGTCCCCCTTGCCAGGAGGGCTGATTACCAGCCCTCAGCCCCATGGGCAGCACAGAGCACGGCCACTGTGCTCACTGTCCACACAGCACCTTCCCCAGGGCTGCTCCCGTTAGGTCTTCCTCTTGGAAAGGTCTGGACAGCAGAGTGCTCTGGATCACCAGCACTAATGAGCGCTCGGCACAGTCAGTGCTCACCAACACTCAGCTGCAAGGCACTGCAGGGCTGGGCAGCCATCTCTGCTGCCACACAGAGCTTGCCCCTGGCAGAGGAGCCCTGGGAGGCCCATCCCTGCCTTCAGTGGCTCCAAAGAGGGCAGCTACTTTAACATCATCAGTCCCTGCTCGTCCCTTGCTGCCGGTGCCACCACACCCGGCACTGCTGGGTGCAACCACCACTGGTGGGGCCAAACACGCTCCCTGCACGGGGTAAAGCTGCCCAGACAGCGACTGCCAGAAATGTCTTCCTCCCAGGAATAGTCCAAAATGCTACTTACACGTTCAGGCAGTGGCCCCAGCCTGGAGCAACACCCTCAGACCAGCCCAGGGGACTGAGCCGTGCTGGCCGGGCAGCAGCAGGGCTCAGGGCAGAGGGGCTGCTGAGGAGACCAGCACTCCCAGCAGTTCAGCATGCTGTGCCACCAGCTCCCCTTCCCACCACGTGCCAGCTCCTGCTGCTCTCCCTGCACCATTCTGCTGCAGGCTAAATTAATTATTTCTAATAAACCCATGTTTAAATTACCAGCCCAGGCAGGGGCCAGCTGATTTGAGGGCTTCTCACGACATTAGCTTTACTGCAGTCAGCACTGGGCCACACAAAGCCCCACCTGCACCCCCCTGATTAGCTGGAATGGGGTCCTGCAACCCCCTCGTCCTCTGCTGGCTGGGACCTCAGTCGTGTCCCTGGGCTGAGGGACCTGCCACATGCCCAACCACTCCTCAGCCCCGGGAGAGCAAGAGCAAATGCCTTGCCTGGGCTGTGCCAGTGATGGAGAAGATGTTCCAGGCAAGAGGGAGATGGGGACAAGCCAGCAGCCCCTGCTGAGGACTTGCAGATGCCATTTTGGGGTAAGAGGAATGACAACAGGCACCAAGGACAGCAAGTGAATTTACAGCCAGTGCTGGTTCGTGAGCAGGTGTCTGCAACAGGCAGGGGAAGCCGGCAGAATCTGAAGAGGCAGCTGCAGGGACAGGGAACAGACCATGGGGAAGAGGTTGAAGCGCCCAGGTAGGACTTACCCTGGCCCCCAGGGTGTCCCAGCTTCACTGGCCTGAGCCCAGAGAGGTGGAGCACAAAGCCTCCAGGCAGCAGGTCCATTACAGCACTCTGCAGTCAGCCTGAGCTCAGCTGGCTCCCCCCACAACTTAACTCTTCCCAGATGGCTTTTATCTTTAAACTACTGTACAGCAATACAAAAAGACAACAATAATTTAAGATCCTCTTTGACTGCAGGCTAATACCAATTCACTCTGCTTGCCGAGGGATGGCACTTTCCCTTTTTTATACAGCCTCTCTGATTTTTCCAGCGTATGCAGATAATCTCAAACTCCTCATAAATGCAGCCATAAACTTTCCTCCCTCTGCCCCCTCGGAAGTGCATAAAACCAGTGGGATAACCAGCATCATCCCAGGAGGCCTCTGAGAGGCAACAGCTCAAACAGGGCACAGCAGCCAGCCTGGTCTCAGGGGAGCTCCCAGAGCTGCCCCATTGCTCGCCCCTCGCCAGCCTGGGCAGAGAGGGGAGCGTGGAGCGAGGGAGCCTGGATCTCTGCACACTGACAGTCCCTCCACACCCACACTGCCTGCCTGGGAAGGTCTCCCCAGAAAATGCTCCTGGCCAGGCTTTGTTGGGGAGTGGGACCTCAGGGCACAAAGGGCTGCCCGCCTGAAAGCAGCTCCTGGTCCCTCTGACAGCCTGCCTAGCTCACACAGACACCTCTCGGGTGGAAGGCTGGAAGGAATTCCTCCTTACAGACCTGCCAGGAATGGTTTTCTTCTCCTTTTGGAAGAGGTTTTGAAATATAAAATGTTCTTCCTGTATGGATGAACGAGCAACATCTTGGAAAACATTATGCTCTCTCAGTAAGCTATTTGGAGCCTATGCAAAGGCAGCCTTCCCAGGTTTCAGCCCTATTAGTTTTGGTTTTTCTACATGCTAGGCCTGAATTAAGCCTTCATGTTCTGACTCATTTTCCAGCCTTTTCCCCAGCGCGGCTGAGAGAAGGTGTTCTGTCAACAATGGAACTTTTCCCCCAAAACACTTTAAAATCTGAAGGTTCACCAAAATCAACTTTAGTTTGCAAACTGTTTATGTTTTGACTTAGCAGCTTTTCTTGTGGCAAAAAGAACGGTTAAGAGAAATGCTCCCAGGCATCTCTGATGCAGATTCTGGGAGAGCAGAGAGGGCTGGCACACAGCTCTGATTCTCTGCCAATTTCTCCAGCACCGGATTATAAGCATCCTTCCTCCTCTTGCTGGAGTGCAGACAAAAACTGCATGTTCCTGTGAAAGCCTTCAGCCATAAAGACGACAAGATGGTGTGATGTTTCACAGAGCTCGGTCTCCTGGCTTGGCTTTGTGTCCCTGGGGTCACACACCCGCAGCTCAGGCCCTTGCTGGGAGCCACCAGCTCGGATACCCGTGGTGTGGGGATGTCTGACTGAAAGGTACCACCGTGGCCATCAGGGTGCATCATCCCCAGAGAGGGGCGCATCTTTCCAGGGGGGAAAATTACCAGAAACCCCTTCCCTGGCAGCAGAAACCTCCAGCAGCCGCTGGCTGCTCTTTCCCAGCTCTTTGCTGAGAGTGAGAATGAGCAGCTGCCTTTCCCCTTGGCCTCTGATGGTGAAACCACTGGAGGAACATCTCACACTGCTGGCAAGGTGCTGACACATGCAGGGCCTGGGCTCAGTGCCCACCTGGATCCAAGATGCCTGGTCAAGCCTGACAGGGAGACTTCAGGCTCTGTAGGTTTCCTTGGCCACAGCTTCCCCTCCCTGCTCTGGGGCCACCTGGGGCTGTAGGTGCAGTACTGCGTGCACACCTCCTCCACCAAACCTTTCCCAGTCTGCTCCCCAGCACTGAGTTTTTCTAGGAGTCACCTCAGTCCAGGTGCCTCCATCCTGCAGATGACAAATCACTGCTTGAATGGATGGGTTGCACAGCGTGTCCCTGGTTGAGTTGAGATTTCACCCAGAACCACATCCCCGAGAGTTATTATCAGTTTCATTAGATTAATGATTGTGGAACCAGCAGTGGCATCACAGATGAGGCCTCTGTGTTTGCATTCCTATACAGTAGCACCAGTTGCATGGTTTTGCTTAAATCAGGACAAGAGACTGACTGGAGACTGACACAGTGAGCCGTGACTTCTCGCTGGCTCCAGCAGCAGGGAGACAGATTTATGATGCCTAAAAAACCCCAGCTGGACTGGGAAATGGACAGAAATCTTCTTGGTCTGTACATAATGACACACAGGACTTTAACCCCCTGTATCCTGCAAACTTCCCAGTTTATTCTCAGACCAGGCTGGTGGTTGAACCCCCACTCATACAGTGGGGTGAGGAAAGCAAACTAAAAAACACCCGCTCACTGCCTAGTCTGTCATCTGTGCTGCTAATAGTCCTGAGCAGAGCACATGGTGGGCCTGCTGAGATAAAAGGAAGCGAAGAGATTGTTTGTACCATTAATACATCTCGTGATAAATGGTGTGTAAAGTTTTAGTGCGAGGTCTTAAGGAGGCTGCGAGCACGGAACTCCAGCTGAGGGAACGCCAACATGGAGAAAGGATTGAGAGGCAAATCCAGGGAGGCTGGGGAAGGGCTGGGAGCAGCCTGAGCCCAGAGAACACGGGGGAAGGTTCCTTCTGTCTCCTCCAGGTCTGTGTGCTATGCCAAAGGCAGATGCAAGGCACTGAGATCTGAGGGATGCTGGATGAGGAGGGCTGGGGCATCACACCCACACTGGGGAGGTGGAACTGAAGGCACCCGTGGCAGCTGAAATACTGAGGCAGCCACGGCCAATCCTGCTGGCTAAATATGCTCCTAGTAGGCTTTCTTGCTTTACTTTTTTTAGTATTTTTCCTATACTGTGACCCAGTGCTACATGGAATAAAGCAATTTTTCATCCTGAAAATGGTGCTTTGTCCTCAGCCCAAGGCTGCTGAGAAGCAAATGGCAGGTCACCATGACCTGGTGTCCGGGAAGCTGGAGCGAGCCAGGCTCTGTGCCTCTGGCCACAGTCCGTGTTTGAGCCTCTCAGCACCACTCCTGGAACAAACCCCCAGGTCCCTGTGAAGCTGCTGCCCACCCACATCTGTTCTCCGTGCTGCATCCACCAGTACCAGACCACGCCACGCAAATCCTGATGCTGAGACCTGTGACTGGGGGCACTGCGAGCCCCTCTTCCCTGCCAGGGCTTTGAGAATCCCAAAGCAGAGGACTGATGCCATGACTATCTCAGAAATACCATGCAGACACGAAAACTGGGCAAATGATAAAATGGAGATGACTTTTCAGGAGCAGAGAGATTGAATAAAAAAAAACAAGGCATCAAACTATGCAGTTTATGCACAGGAAAGATGTATCTTGACAGGAACTAATATTTTATGTGGAGCAAATAAGTCAGTAGTAACAGATTTGCACATTTCAAGATGTACTATTAGGAAGAAAGTGCTCTTTTTTCCTACTTGTCTTCAGAGTCCCTGACATAAACAGCTCCTCGCCCTGCTCTCAGTGCCGCCTTGTATTCCAACACCCTCCTCTTCCCCGACCTTCTCCTTCCTCCCTGTGGGAGCTGCCGTGCTGGGACGGGCCTGTGGCCCCAGCTCTCCAATGCAGAGCACAGAGGACCTTCTGCCAGCATCCAGCAGACACTGCTGTGCGTGGACCCCAGTGCCCCTGAGGTGCCCCGATCCCGCTGTCGCGCCAGGGGCCACCCTGAGCCCCCTCCCTGGGCCAGGGGCTGTTCTGGGCACAGGGGATGCTCCTCAGCTCCACAGCACTGGTGACTTCAGCCTGTGTGCTTTCTGTGCATAGTCTGAGCCCAGCCCAGGGGAAAGGACGTGTTGAGGCAGTGTGGAAGCAGCGGCCGTGGTGGCAGGACCAGCTGCAGAGGGACGCGGAGCTGGGACCTCCAGGTCACCCCAGACCCTGTCACAGGGCCACCAGGACGCCTTTTACCCGGCGTGCCTCAGCAGCTCCCAGCACTGCCCGTGCCAGACCATCTGTCTGTGCTCCCCGTCCCTCTCTGCCACAGCCAGAGATTTGCACAGTCGAGCCCATTTAACTGGCACTGGAATCTTCCTACCTGGCGCGGGGCTCTAAGCCTTATCTGCATTTAGGAATTGCGCTAAGCCAGCAGATCTCCTGCGTATTTGCTCTTTGAAAGCCTGCTCTGAGGAGCTCTGGCAGGAGGGCCACATAAAGGGAAAGCCCCACAGCTCTAGCCCACAGATAAAGCTCTGCACCATACAAGACATTTTGATATTTTATGCCAGCATTTGGCATTGCTCCAGAAGAGCTCTGAGTTATCTTAAGCTTCACAAATGCAAAGCTGAAGCATTAGCAGGGGAATTGCTCCTAAGTCAAGGGTTAGAGGCGCCCAGCGAAATGGGTTCTTAGGGGGTGGTCTCCCGCTGGCTTTGGGGGATAAATGCGTATTTGCCCCCCCACCCTGGGCAAACGGTGACGCTCCCCAGCACTAAGCTGAAGGGCTTTACTGAAACACTCCAGCAAACCTCCCGGCTCCTAAGTGCATAAAAGCATCAAAAAGTAAAAATGCTTTTTAAACTACGGTGATTAATTATGGTGATGGATGGGGACAAAGATCCGGTTCTGTTCCCTCCTTTGCACGGATGCAGGAGCAGTTCTGAGCAGGGGAACCGGAGGGGGTCAGCACACAGTGTCACTCGGGGGGTGCTGTGTGCAGCACAGACAACAGCAGGGCTCAACTGCAGCCACCAAAAACACGCCAGAGGCTCCTGCCCACACTGACAACTGCTAGAAAGGGGCAAGGGAATCGGATCTGCATCTGCACCCACCCTGGGCTACCCGTTTCGCCGGAGTGGATAGTGGGAGCTGAGGAGCTAAAATAGATAGTCTTGAAATAATCTTGAAGGAGAGAAGCGAGGCAGCTGCTCAAAGCCTTGTGCCAGCCTGGAGCCGAATCTCACTCCAGGAAAGGTGCCGCAGCAAAGGGGACCCTGCCTCTGATCAGGGAGCGCAGTCAAGAGCTGGAGCATTGAAACAGCGACAGCAAAGGAACCGGGAAACAGAAAACAGGAAAGAGCAAATGGCTTCTAAACAGTGGAAATGTTCCGCTATAGAGGAGGAGGAGGGCTGGAAAGGGAGGATTAGCCAGCTATAAATACGAGCAGTGCTGAGTTAAAAGGCTAATTAGAATAGCAAAAAGAAATACAGCAGTACATTTCAGAGACAGTTTTGACTAACAAAGAGTTTTTCAAATCTGTTTGCAGGAGTGAATATGAAAGAGAAAATTGGATTCCTATGAAATGATTTCAAGAATTGGAGGAGGAAAAAGGTAATGGCAGATCTCTTCAACAACTAGTCAGGCTCCCTGACATCTTCATCTGCTGCAAAGGCAGAGAGAAAGCCGACAGGTCTCAGTTTTCATGTCTTAGGAGAAAAAAAAAGAGCCGGTGACAAAGGACGGTTTGTGCAGAGATGGGACACAAAGGGAGAGGGCAGAAGTTCTTCCCCAGGCAACCTGGAGAGAGGTGACCAGTCTAATTGCTCCAGGCTGAACTGGAGGGGCTGGAGCTCAGTCTTGCCCTGGGGCTGCAGGTCAGGAGGGGACAGTGCCACCCAACACAGCCCTGAGTGCCCCTGCCTGGGGAGGGCACCCCCGCTCCAGCTCCTGGGATGGTGAAGCCAGCGTGGAGCAAATCCCTCTGTGGCAGTGAACCAGTGAGCCCTGCTGATTTAAGCACCTACAGCCTCAGGATATGCCAGAAATGGCTTTAGCTTCCCCAAAAGCTGGAACAGATGGTCCTGAAGTCCTTAACCCATTAAATGTATACAGACACACACAGACACATGTACATACATATAGATATATATAAATATATCCCAGTTTGACACCTTGTACCTGCCTCATCCTGCAGATATGTGAGGCTGGGCTAAGCTGTGCGCTCCCCTGCCATGCCCACCCTGTTCTCCTCCTGTGACAGACAGGTTTAATGCTCCAGTTTTCCCAAGCCTTTGGGACACAGGAACATTCCAGCACTAAAAGGGCTTAGACCTGGCTTGAGAGAGAGCTTGCCCCACATATCTGTGGGCTAGAGACAGCATGGAAAAAGGAGGCTGTCACCAGAGCAGAGGCTAGTTTGGATTCACATCCTTTGTCTGGGCCTCCAGTAGTTTGGGCTGTAGTGTGGGGGTGTCATCAGACCTCTGTGCAGCTGGAGGAGAGGGACTGGCATCCCCAGGGCTCATGTCAAAATAAATAGCTGAGGATAAATGGGATGACTTTTATTCTTCGTCTCTTCATGATATCACTAATGGCTGCTGTGACTAGAGCCACAGGTCACAATGACATCAGGCCATTAATGGGACAAAAGGGTGACAACTGGGATGATTCAAAAAGCAGGAACAGGGCAGAGGGGAAGAGGTGCTTGGAGGAGCAGACACAGAGTGCTGCTGTCTCCTCCCTGGCTCTCCGTGATCCTGCCCGTGGCAGTGGGCAGACAGGGACGGTGTGGTGGCTGGGGAAAGGGCTGGCTGCCTGGGAACTCTCTGAAATTAAACTAATTGCATTGCCTAGTAAATCACAACAGCAGCTACGTTACTTTGCTCTTCTCCGAGGATGCGGAGTGGCTTTATGAGCATTAATTAACTCCAACTCACACAACGCGCCTGCAAGGCAGGTACAATTAGATCATGGAGAGGGCAGTCCGTAGCCCCAGGTCCCACAGCCTGGCAGCACGAGGGCAACACACACAACCTGGGAGATCTCACGGTCTGCACAGGACCAGCTCCCTCCCTGGGGTGCGATTACAGCCCAGGAGATCCCACCCCCAGGACTCCACTCTAATTAACCATCCCATCTCCCTGTGCACTCACATCCATATCCATCATGACTTCCTACAACAGACAAAAGGCAAAACCATGAGGAGTTTTGCTAATAAATAGCCACCAGTGGCAGCCTCCAACCCGGCCAGGCTCAGAAGAGGACGTGTGTCCTGTCCCATGACCTCTGTTCCTCTGCTCCCACCTGGCACAACCACCTCACACAGACCTTGGGGCCCTGCAGCTCCCTGTCAGCCTGCTCCCACACCTGGGTGTGCTGGGCATGAGGCAGCCCTGGAGCCACAGCACAGGGCACACAGATCCCAGATACTCTGAGTGCTTGGCTCTGTGTCCCCGTCCTCTCCCCCCGAGATGCACAGGGCGCCATCCAGCACTGTGCCTGTGCTCCAGGCACTGCTCCTTGTGCTGGGGAACAAGCAGAGGAGAGGCAGAAAAATCCACAGACATGCACCTAAATAAAATATTTTAAAGTGAATTTCCCATGAGGTGTCAGCAGCTCTTTAATAATGTGCTGCCTTTCCTGGCTGATCATGTTGTCACTCCAGCTGGCGGCAGAGTGGCTGCCAGCTGCCTACGGGAAAAAGAAGACAGGAACATCTCATCTCGCCTGGGAGACCTGTACTGGCTCATCCTCCTGCACCATTCCTGACTCTACAAACAAATGGCTTCTTGCAGCAGGAGCATGAAAGCAGCAGGAGGGTCAGCAGCACATGTTTGCCACGTGGATCTCTGCGCTGTCCCCAGTGGGGAGTGGAGTGGAAGGTCCCAGCCATGAGGTACACAGGGTCTTGCTCAGGAATGAAGAGCTTTGCTGATCCCACAGGGGTGGAACAGTAGGGGGCCTTTTACATCCCTTCAGCTGTGCCCCACTGGCCTGCCAGGACACTGCCCTGTCCCCAGAGATCCCACCCTCCCTTCAGCAGCCCGTGGGATGCAAAGAGTAAAGCCACATAGCTTTATCTTTTGGCAGCCCCTGCTGGGTGCCTGGCTGGCCCCTGTCCTGGTCCTGAGGCTGAGGGCATCTGAGACTGAAGACATACCAGAGGCACTGGGGAGCAATACTGCAGGCACACAGGGACACCCTGTCCTGCATCCCTGACCCAGGATCCCTGTGGGATGGCAGGACCCTGGGCTTGGTGACCTGCCTCACAGTGACCACTCACGAGGTGCCATGCCCTCCCTACTGTTCTGGTCAGCACCAGCACTGCAGAGGTGGAGGCTGTGGTACAGAGCAGGGACAGCTGCTGCCAATGTCCCTGGAACAGCAGGTGTCACCTCTGCTGGACAGAAGAGCTCTGTGCCCTTTGGCAAAGCCAGTGTGGTTGAGCTGCACAAACTCACCAGGTCAAAGCTGGCCAGCTGCAATTTGCACTTTCTGTGCATTGGGAAGAAACAGTTATTTCCCCTGATTACATCTAAAGTGCCAAATAAATGCCCTATCCTCTGTGGTAATTGCGACATCACTGGTGACTAGTGCCCATTCTGCACACCCAGAACCTGCACCACACCTGCAAAGCAAATAACCTGCATCCCCACTGCCCCAGCTCCAGGCAGCCATCCTGGCCCTGTGCTGGGCCAGAGCCTGGCTGCAGGGGCACTGACAGAGCTGCTCTGCACCCGTGACAGGAGCCGTGGCTCTGCCAAACTGCCAGCCCAGCCCCAGAGGCAGCCCTGTGCCTCTGGGGTGCAGCTCTGTGTCCCTGGGGAGGCAGCTCTGTGTCCCTGGGGTGCAGCTCTGTGTCCCTGGGGGTGCAGATCTGTGCCCCTGGGGTGCAGCTCTGTGTCCCTGGGGGTGCAGCTCTGTGTCCCTGGGGGTGCAGCCCTGTGTCCCTGGGGTGCAGCTCTGTGTCCCTGGGGTGCAGCTCTGTGTTCCTGGGAGGCAGCTCTGTGTCCCATCTGTCCCAGAGGCTCCTTGAAGCTGCTCGTGCCCCGGCCAAGAGACCCATCTCAGGCTGATCAATAGCAGGCTGAACACTGACATCGATCCTCCAGCCCATCTCACGTCCCAGGGGCAGCATCATCCTCCCTCCAGGACTTGCCACTGCCCCCTGCACCCACCAACACCGCGTGGGGACAGGGGTGGCCCAGCTGAGCCGCGCTCCCTCCGCTGCTGCTGCTCTGCAGGGGCACCAGGGTGAGGGAAAGGCTTTCAGGTTTAGCTTTATATGTATATGAGGGTCTCAAATGGTGACACTTGCTAATTACAGTTTAGAAAACAACAAAAGGAAGTTCTAGAGAAAAGCTCAGCATTTAGTCTTCCCCCCCCTTTTCTCCCCTTATTTAAAAGAAATCATCTTTTAAGCATTAAAAACTCCCCAGTGCTGCTGATACAAATGCATTGTAACCTTGAATTATATGGAGCAGGGCTAGCTTTCATTATTTATTAGCAAGATCAATTAGAATATTCTGTTTGCAGAAGAATATAATCCAATATGTACTTCAAGCACTAACAGCTAAATATATGCTTATTTAAAAATCAATCTAAAAGTCAAGGTTTCCTTTGTAAATCCTTACTACAGATTAAAAAAAAGAGCTTTGAGTGTTACCACCTGCTGAAGGCTGTAGTCTCAAGGAGACAGTTACACATTTTAAAACATTTCAAATGGGAATTGATTGTAACAGGCAAACAATTGCTGAACGCCCGGCACGGAGGGCTCATGGCACGCACGAAGGCTGTGCAGCTCCCACGGGTGGGCACCCCGGGATCACAGCCCGGCCCCCCCACGGGAGAGGGGGAACAAGCCCCCCAGCCCAGGCAGTGACAGCCACCACCAGCACCCTGACTGCTGGGGAGGGCACTGGGAGCTTGCCAGCCCTGCCAAGTGATTCACAGCATCCCAGCACAGGCTTGTTTTTCACCGCCTTGCCTGGGCTGACGTGGAGCCAAGGCATCTTCCTGCCAACCCGGCCCAAGATCCGCAGTGTCCTCGCCTTTCTCCCCTGAATCACAGGTTTCTAAGATTAATTGTCATGTATAATTTATTGACCTCAGCCCTGACCTTGGCCCGGTGTGGTTTCTTCCCTCCACGCTGTGGTGATGGCAGCAGCAGCTCTGGCAGGGCAAGGGAACGCGAGCGGTGCGAGGTGGTCACGAGGAGCTCAGCACTCGGGGCCCAGCCACGCCACGGGGCTGCCCCACGGCCCTGGAGACACCCTGGCCACTCTGCCCCACCCCTCAGAGCCACTTCCCCAGCTGTGCCAGTGCCCACTTTCATCTCCCCCCTGCCGCCAGCCAGGCGCAGGCTGCTCAGCCAGCTTCCCGTTTCTTCTTTTTCCTTAAGCCCCTTCTCGTTCATCTTTCATTTTTAAATCTTATCTCCAGGTAAAGAGGGTATTTGATGGGATCAAAAGGTGACCTTTAACAAGGGTAGCAGAGCTTCAAACAATATCCCTGTGAGTTCACGCACACTCGAGTGTTAAAGGGAACAGTTCTCTGATCTCCTGTTCCTCGGTGGAAAAGTTGTTTCACAAAGATTTCTGCCAAAAGTCGATGCAGCAGACTGAGGAAACTTCCTTAAAACCCAGCACCTAGAACTTGGCACAGGCTGTCCTCAGCTTCTGAGAAACCAATTCTTGAAAATTCTTTGGTTTCAGTCTTCACCAGCAAGTGCTCCAACCACACCACCCCGCACCGAGGTGGCAGGAGGGTTGGAACTGGATGATCTGCCAACCAAAACCATTCTGTGATTCTGTGAAGCTGTGAAGTGTTCCCTTCCATACTCAAGTCCTCCATCTCTTCCCAGTTCCCTGGGTCTAACAGATTCCTGATAATCCCAATCTTTCAGTTAGCTGAATAAAATCACTGGAACGCCTCTTGTGCAAAGCACTCCAGCTGTGGAGGGAGGTCAGGCAGAAGCAATCAGGGGTATCAGAGGGTGATTAGTGGGCTGGAAACACAGCCAAACAGAGAGGGAAGGATGGATACCCTACAGCTGCAGAGTGGGCCAGAGGCAGTAAATGACCTGTCATGACGGGCCGCCCCAAGGCCTCCTCGGCAGCAGTGTCCTGTTCCAGCCCGAGGCCCTCCCAGCCAGGAGAGACGCAGGGAGGGACCAGCAGCACGAGCAGCTGGGTGCAAATCCCTTCCTGAGGAAATGGGGCTATCTGACCTATGAGCTGGGGGGCACTCCAGCTTTGGTTGAGACCAAGACCCACAGACCTCTCCTAAGCACCTTTTGGATAAATTCCAGGTGAGAGAAGAACAGCCTGGGCTAAGGGATGATGTGGGCACAAGGCAGCCATGGGTCCTGAGCTTCCACTCTGATGTGGAATCAACGAGTTACAGTGTCCCCCTGGGGCCCTGGCAGACAAGAAGGGAGCAGGGAGGGCCAGAGACCGTGCTGTGGCAGATCAGGACAGCCCCTGCTCTCCAATGGCAGCCCAGAGCCAGCACCAGCAGTGACACGTCCCCCACGCCACCAGCAAGGCGAGGGAACACAAGCAGGGTGTCCCATCCACAGTGGAGCTCGCTGGTGCCTCCACACAGGGCAGGGTGCCAGGAGTGCAGTGGACAGACGGAGCAGTGGGTGGGCAGGAATGATAGCAGCGTTAATCATTTCCGTGGCGCTGCACACGAGGGAGGCAGAGCACAGCCTGCGCCGCCCCGCCGAGCGCGGCACACGGGAGACCAGGGCACAGACAACCCACCCTGCCTGCTCAGCACAGACAACCTGCCACGGCCCCACAGGCCAAGAGCAGCTCCCCTCCCAACCCCACTGTGTCCACGTGCCTCTGGGGGCGACAGGCACCAGCCCTGGGTGCTGCTGGGTGGGATACACGGAGCTACGCGCCCACCTCCGGCTCCTGGCACACACACATCCCTACAGCACCTCGCTGCCTGGATGGAGACCCACCCCCACATGCCAGCAGCCAAGGGGTTAAAGTGTCTTGTTACTCCTTCCATACTTGGGCTCCACTTATTTGCAGCTGGAATTCCCCAGGAGCCAGGGCTTTTACTAGTGGCTTTGCTGTAGAACCACGTTGTTATAGATTGCAAGTTCGTTAAAGGTCAGATAACACAGCACAATTGAATCATATTAGTGAACATAGTGAGCTGGTATTTTCCTAGGAAAAACCATAAAGCAGATTGTTTGCTGCAGAGAAACACACATGGTATAGCAAAGCCGGTGTAATTGTCTGCACAAACAAACAAGCAGTTTCTGAGAAAAACCCTCCCGTGCTACAGGTCCTTGGGGCAGGAGCCAGCGGGGCTGGGCACTGGACACCTCAGGCAGGCTGGATTTCAGCTTGGGTTACAGCACCAAAACACATTGCAGAAGATGAGTAGGGAAATAAACAATTTCCAAGTGTACGGTTGAGAGACAAACACTCGATACTTCATTTAATGTCTGGCTTGCAGGTAGCAGTTAATTCAAGGCGGTGCCCAGCTCCACACTGCTATTAAGGAAATGCAGAATTGATTGTGAGGATGATTGAAGATTTCTGAAGTGCACAATTCCCAAGGCCGTGATGACCCTTCCTTTTTTTTTTCTAATTTGCCTGTAATCTATTCAGACAAATCCTTTTATTGTGTTTATTTCCCTTCCAAGTTCCAGTGGTGTGATTAATTATGGAACTTTGCAGTCCTACTTACCCTGCTGTACGGTCTAATTTTGCTTCCTTTTAGAATGGTTTTTCCTCCCAAACAGACACCTTTCCTTTTTCAGCACCTCTACTTTGTCCCACCAAAACCTGCTGTCACTGACCCATCCCACTGGTGAAGGATATCTCAGCAGCTGCCCACCCCACCCGATTCTGCAGTTCCATCTGGAGGCAGGTGGCACCAGTGGTCACTTGCTTCCCCTTTCAGAAGGGCTCAGATGTGGGGAGATAAAATGAGCAAACCTCTTTCTCCCAAAATTCAGGTGCTTTTCAGAGCCCCTGGGGCTGCAGCTCCTCTGCCAGCCTGGAAGTTGTCATCTGGTTCTAGATTTAACCTCAGAATGAGAAAGGAACTGGAACCAGTACAACTGTTTTAACCTGTCCCACTCACAGAAAGAGAGAGAAAAGCAATTAAAAAAGTAATTTTGAACACACAAAGCCACGCTTCCTCTCGCTGACCTTCAACACCAGTGTCGGCCACCTGGTGCAGTGAAACACTGCCAGCCCCCACTCCCACCCGTGCCGGCTCCCCGCCAAACAGCAGCAAAACACGGGTGGAAAAGCAATTAGATTGAAATCTTGTTTCCCCTTCCTACCTCACCTTTCTCTTTTCTCTCCTTAGATGCTCCTCAGCGCTGTAACTAATACGACTGCTGTTTAGCACGGCGTGGAACAAGAATGATTTATGGGTCTGTCCGCACTACACGCTCCCAACGCCATCGCAGCCCCGAAAGGGCGCTGTGAGAGCAGCCCGACGATAGCATTCTGGCACTACATGTAATCCCTTGTACACCCTGTCCCCATGATCACTGCGAATCCCAGCTCTCACAGTGCCTGTGTGCTTTCCTTACACTGCACCGGGCTCTGCTGAGGGGGAAATGGGAGCAGGAGCCCTGACCAGCTCCAGCCCCCTCTGCCACAGGCCACCCATGCCACTTCCACACACTGAGCTGCAGATTTCATTGATGTTTCCACTCAGAGCGACTTGTGCCTCATCTAAACCAAACAGGGGCTCAACCCCCACGCTTCATTACCAACAGCTACTGCACAGGCTCTGGCCGGGGGGCAACTGACCAGACCTGAGACTCGAATGTGCTCAGGAGCCCAGCACCGGGAAGCTGCAAGTGACTCGGGTGCCCAAGTCCTACAGAAAGTCTCTGGGATCAGGCAGCCTTTCCTGGTGGCTCTCGGTGCAGCTCTGTCAGCACAGCCTCTGCGGCTCTGCGCCAGCAGTGCCCTTCATTAATTCCTAATGCTGCCCCAAGTACATCCCATGTCCTCCCTGGCTTGGCAGCCCCCGCGAGCCAGGGCACAGAGCACAGCTCCCTCCCTTCCTTCCTCACAGAACAAGAAGCCAAATGAAATAATGAAAGAAACTCATTTTAATGCCACAGAGGGAATTGTTTTATTGCTAAAGCAGCAAATAGAACTAATTGAATCCGCTGGAAGAAAAAAAAAGGAGCGAAGGAATGGAAAGGGTAGGTGTGGAGCACAGACAGAAAGGGCGAGCTGGAGCCTGAATATTCATGGACCTGGAAACTGCAAATCCTTGAATGCAAAATATCTTCATAACTGATCACACTGCCAATGGCGATCCACACGCAGCTCAGAGAGAGGCTTGGAATGTTTGCATTTGTAAGAGTTTTTTTTTAAGAAACATTATGGAAAAAAATTCTCTGGTTCGTAAAGCTGCTTTGTACCTCCCTGGTAAAACAGAAAATCCTGGGAGTGGGCACGAGGACCAGTAAAACAGAAAATCCTGGGAGTGGGCACAAGGACCAGTAAAACAGAAAATCCTGGCAGTGGGCACGAGGACCGGTGCAGGTTTCCACTGGCGCTGAGCGCAGGACAGGCAGCAGTGCCCACTGTGGGACATTCTGGTGCCCCCAGGGTGGGCAGGCAGCTGCCTGCTGCAGGGGGGGCTGGCAAGGCGACTGTGACCTCCCATCCCTGCCTGCTGGGGCATTTCACCCCAAATCACCTCCCATTTCACACACCACCAGTTACACCTGCCACAAGCTTTTAAACTCACTGTTTTCAGTGAACCCTTATTTTCAGTGGCAACATATATATTAATGAGGGGGGG
>JAWWES010000035.1:15845572-15857111 GCA_035583135.1 Lophotriccus pileatus | reverse complement strand
CTGCCACAAGCTTTTAAACTCACTGTTTTCAGTGAACCCTTATTTTCAGTGGCAACATATATATTAATGAGGGGGGGTGCATTTTAATTAAGAAAGCACTCATGTTCTTCATTATAATACAAAGTCATCCAGCAAGGAACACCAAGGATATAAATCCCATTAATGAAGGAGGAGATACATATCCTGCACTGTATGCTCCAGCACAAAGGCACCAGTAATGAGAGGATTCTCACCTGAAGTGCAAGGGGAGAAAGCTGGATTTGAGATGCAGTTTATACTCCCAAGGGCCACACAACCTTCCTCCAGCACCATGCACTGCAGCCCCCAGTCTGCATCCTGGAGACACCCAATCCCCCTGCCCTACCTCAATCTGCTTCCCCCCCTCCTCAGAGAGAGCCCCACTGGGGGCACACACGGTGCCCAGGCCCCTCCTGGTCCCTGACACCCACACCTGGAGGACAGAGCCACAGGTGAAAGCCCTGAAATCCACCTCTCCGCAGAGCCCTCCCTGTGCCAGCATCCCAGATCCTCACCCTCTGGGCACAGCAAAGAGCTTCAGGCTCCCCTCTGCCTGCAACGTGCTCCAATCATTAGAAGAAGCTAATATGGGTCAAGGCTGGGGGGTGAGGGGGAAGCTGTGCTGAGCAGCACCAAACCAGGGCACGCTGGGGAAGGGACCCCAAACTGGGCAGCAGGAGCTGCACCCGCCGCGGCGCCGCAGGACCCTCGGCAGCCAGAGCCCTGCTCCTGCATCGCTGCTCTGCTGCAGCCAGCAGCTCTGAACTCACACTACAAACAAGCTCCTGGCCAGGGGAAAGCACTTCACCACTGCCTACTGCAAAAAATGGCTGAGGAGTTTCTGGTCGGGTTTTCCAAAGGAACAGGTCTGCAGCAGAGATGTGGATCGTCTCCCGTAGAGACAACCACGTCCCAAGACGAGAGTGCTTCGGAATCTTATGTGGGAACAGAGTAATAATAAAACACCTTTCTGTAACTTTAGCAGCAGTGGCTCCAGCAGAAAAACCTGTAATGATCTAATAACACATTTCCCCTGCTGCCACTCCAGCCTCATGAAATCCAGGATAGTTTGAGCCATAAATCCATCCCAGCTCTTCCTTTGTCATTAATTGTTAGGCTATTTGTATTACACATTTCACATACCAAATCAACTCCAATTTCATGGTGGGCTAGACTGCAGAAATGCTTCCTTTAATCTTTTTTAATTCTAAAAGTGGTACAAACTTTAATGTTTTCTAATGGAGTGTGTATTTTACTCACATCTAACAATATCGCTACAATTTAGGAGCAATAAAAGTCAAGCTCCCGTCTGCACGATAAGCTTGCAGCTCTATTTCCAAAGTTCAATCAGTTAACCTAGGAGAGCAATAACGTCCTTACAGTGAATAACGATGCAGAATAATATTTAGATAGAGATAAACCCTTTTTGCATAGGAAATTGCATTATGATTTGCTAGGTCTACAAAATTCTCAGCGAGATGCTTTAGTTTAGTTTACCAATGAAGTTGTTGCCTCAGGCATTTTTCCCTAATGCTTTGATTTTTGGGGGAGTTTCTAGAGGATTTTGAGCCGAGGAAGGAGCCGTTATTGTTCGTAAGACAGACGTGTGCAGCAGGTGCAGCAGCACAGCTCCTGCACCCTTCTCCCTGCAGTGGCAGCACGGATGGGCAGCCTGAGCAGCTGCCCCAGCTTTGGAGGCTGTGCAGCCCTGGGGGCTGTGCTCCTCGAGGCTGTGCAGCCCTGGAGGCTGTGCAGCCCTGGGGGCTGTGGCTGGGGCTGCCCCACCACGGTCTGCCCTGCCAGCCCCATCCCAGGGAGGTGCCGCGCACAGCTCCGACAGCGCCTGCAGCAGACGCCCGGCTGCCCTGGATACTGCTCGTTTCACCAGGCACCCAATTCTCGGAGGGAGCTGTTAACAAGACCAGGAGCAGGAATGCTGCTGAGTGCCCTCCCTTTGCTGCTGGGCCCCAGGCAGGTGTAATGCCCCAGCATCGCCCACAGTGCCGACAACCTCCCTCGGACCACGAAAGCACCATCCCCACAGCACTGTCCAGCACTCCAGAGCCCCTCCAGTTCACACCTGGCTGTGCATTGGCCTTTCTGTGTGATGTGAACAGCTCATGCAGAGGAAGCAGAGCCCTTTCCTAGAGTCTGTTGTTCCTGAGGTACCACTGTCTGTCCATGCATCTCCCTGCTCCGCAGGCACCCCGTGCCATGGAGCACAGGTAGTGATTGGTAATTCAGAATTAACAGGGTTCAAATAAAGAGCCCTGAAATGAGCACAGAGGTGCAAGCGCTGACAATGCAGGGGACCAGCAGTTGGATCAATGCTGGTGCTCCCTTGGGGGAAAGACCAAGGAGGGACGAACCAAAGGCCACTTAAAAACCTCCAGCAGCAACGACTTCATGATCCATGGTCTGCCATTGGCATTTCTTGCGTCAGCACTTTGGAAGGAAAAGGGTCAGTTTGTTCTTGAACAAGCAGGACCAGAGCCAAGCAATTGTCACCTGCACCCGTGACACAGCCCCCTCCACCCAGGGCTGAGCAGGAGGTCACCTCTTCCCACGTGGCTCAGAGGTGGGCCGTGGACAGGGGACAGCAGCTGAGCCTCCCAGGGCACGGGGCACCTGGAGCCTGTTCAGTGGGTCGGGGGCTATAACCAACATCCCTTCACTATTTCCTATTCCCCCAGGTCCCCCTGCCTCAGTTTCTCCAGGCACTGATGAGACTGGAGCAGAAAACTGCCAGTATATTTTGGGAGGATCCTATTTAGCTACAGAAATCAATTGTGAATTTTGCATCCACCCTCAGCATTTGGCCTGTTTATATTGCCAAATATATTCTTTAAAGAAGCACTGTACTTCACAGGAGAGCTTGTCAAGGTAAATACCTTCATTTACATAAAATGTGACTAGCAAATGAAATGTTGAAGCCGTAAAGAGCAAGTTTATGATCCATCGTTGATGCCTGGATGTATAATATGACAAGGGGGGAAACACTGCGCCTTGCAACACTTACTAAATTGGCATGTTGACTCTGGGGACGGAAATGGGAGATTTGAAAAAACAGGTTGGAGGGGTTTTAGAGGGGTTTTATTGGGCTTTTTTCTTCTTCTTTTTCGTAAGTATGAATCCTTTCCCCAGCCTTCAATATTTGGCTTTTAAACACTCTCCTTCAGCTTGGAGACAGCAGCTACCTAAATAACAAAGGGGGAAGCGGTGCCCACGTGCCACCACGTGTGCAGCAGGGTCTGGGCAGCAGCGTGGCTGTGTCCAGGCAGGGATGCTGCTCCTGGCAGGATCAAGGTCCAATCCTGCCTGGCTGCTCCCCCCCTTTGATCTAACCAGGAATTTCTCACTGTGACTGAAGAGTCTCTTGTAATTTAGGGGTTTCCTTTAAATTTCTTCAAACATAGGAGAAACCAATTTAAAGCATCTCCAACTCTAAACAATACTTTTTAATAAGTGGATAAAAAGGCTAAAATGAAACGCTGCCCACATGCCCACAACAGGGAAATTACAATATCCACACTGGATGCTCTGGGAAGTTTGATCATGCAGGTTCCTCACCTGGACTCCACACGAACATTTCAGCCTTTCATTCATGCTCATACCCTCGTACCCTTTGCAATTCACTGAAACCACTTCAAGGAAAAATCATTTGAAAGAAATTACCTCTGTGTATCACACCCCGAGCAGTGAGAAATGTCCCACACGAGCCGCTCCAGCCCCCAAAGCAATAAAATTTCTGCTGAAGTGCACGAAATAACGACTCAGGGAAAAGGAGTCCCCATGACAACAAGAGGTAAGAGAAACCCATGAAAAGCAAAAGACTCTGACCTTTGTCGATACAAGGTGTCACCAATTTGTATTGGGATTTTGACTTTGAAAATCAAAAGCCTTCACCCATAACTCTCTTTGAGAACCTGTTGTTCCTTCCTTGCCAGCCTGGGCTCCACACGGAGCAGAGTGAGCCTCACTGAAGCAGGGAGCACACACAGGGGTCAGACACATCATTCAAACCCTGAACGTGACCACCCGACTCTTCCCCTTTTGCTTCTCCAAGGGGCTGTTTTTACCCAGGCCTATTTTCGGGTTTTCTGTAACTCTACACATGTGGACAGTACTGCACTCACACAGAGTGCAAAGCTCACAAACTTTGACATCACAAATAACACTTAAACCGTTACCAGCAAAGCACCAGAGTGTTTACTCAGTGGGTTATTGAACAACATCCTAGAGAAAGGGTGTTTCTGAGGCTACAGTGCAACAGTTAGATGATTTCAGGGCTGGTGACACGTGCCAGTTCCCTACATGCTCCAAGGGATGCTCCAACAGTCAGTGAAAGAGGCATCCCTGCAGTGCATGGCTGTTGTGGTGAGCCCTGAGTCCATAACCTTCCCAAGGGAGCTGTGGGGCTGCTCCTGTTCACAGCTCCCTGCACGGGCTGGGATCAGAGTGTAAGCAGGGCAGGGCCCAGCTGTGCCCTGTGCAGGGTGGGGGGACCCTGGTCACCAGCCCTGCCGAGGGAGCAGGGCCAGACAGCTCCCGCCAGGCCTGAGAGGAGCCGGTGCCCAGGGGCTGCCAAGGGGCACAGTGCATGCCATGCTGCCTCCCTTCCTGCTCCCACCCTTCTTCTGCACTTTGTGCCCTCAGTCACTGCAAACACCTTTAGACAGAGGCAGAAGCAGCCCTGCAGGGGCAGGCACAGGCGCTCCAGAACCCTCCCACCAGCGGGCTGGCCCTGGCTCTTCTCTTACTCTTTTTGCAGGAAAAGCCAGCGCAGGGCACAGGGGCTGTGGGTGCTGAAGCAGCTGACCTTCCTTCCCACTGCTACAACTCAGCAGCCTGTGGATAACCACCATCAGGTGATAAAACACTGCAACAAGACCCAATTCATTCCTGCAACCATCCCTTTAGCTGAAACAGAACAGACAGAAGGGAGACAACTGCTGCCCAGGAAGCAGGGTGGGTTCCTCTGGTCTAGAACAAGAGCAGGGGCAGAGCTGGGAGACTTAAAGCTCTGGCATGCAGAGGATTCATTCCAAAAGTTCTGGGTGCAGAAAAATAATCCATGCCTGATGCTGGAGTGACCTCTCTCCAGTCCCTAGATGGGTGAAACGTGGGGCCAAGCAGCAAAGTGCCTGACCCTGCTTGCAGTCCCCTGCCCAGAGCCGAGCCAGGCGTGGGTGGGGAGGTCAGTGCTGCAGGCATGGACTTGCTCTGCAGGGAAGCCTTGAAGTAGAAAAAGCAGTGCACATACAGGATTGAACCCAGACTAAAGACATAGGAAAGGTGAAGGAGACAAAGTGTTAAAAGCGGTGTTACACGGAAATACTCGTACAGCCCTCAGCCCAGGATAAATCCAATGCACTGGATCCACAGAGGAGGGAGGCAGCTGAGTCACCACATTTCAGCAAAAGCCAACTCACAGCAGGGCCCAGAAACCAAATCAATACACTTTCCCTAAGTTACCCAAAGTGTGGCAGGTACAACACTCTGGAAGGCCTTTTGCTGAGAGGCACAGCAGTTCCCAGGCTGTGCAGCAGTGCCCGTGGGCAGCAGCACACCCCAGTCCATCCGCCCGCTGTCGGTGCTCCCGCTGAGCTGCCAGCACAGGCTCGGAGCTCTGATGGAAGGGGTTTGATTTCCTGAGTGCCCTGAGCTGACAGGAACGGCACAGGCAACACAGCAACACAATTACAGCTCCCAGCAAGGTGACGCCGTGTGGGACCAGGCTGGAAGAGCCCAAGCTGTTGTGGCCAACAGCTGTTAGGGGATGCTGCAGGGGGGTCCCAGAACACATCCACAGACACAGCCAGCACCATTACTGTCAGCAGCCATGGAGGAAAGAGCCTGGTGCTCCAAGGTTGGATCATCCCTGTGCACGCGGGAACAAGACCTGCTGGCCCAGACCCTCCCGGTCAGCAGAGGAAGGGAGGCGAGACAGCCCTGTGGGGAACAGGGCCCATGGCAGGGATAACCATCACAGCAGCTGCTTCCCCCACATGGACAAGTCACAGGGATGTGACTGGGAGCACCACCTCTGTGGACACAGTCAACAGCTCCCTGGAACCAGAGCTCCCTGTCAAGGCATTATTCATCATTTGTATGAGAGCAACAGCTCGCCAAGTAACACAAAGGCCCAACTGCTTGGGAGAATGCTCTGAAAAACCCAGACAGCCAGTGCAAATAGCAATAGACACACAAACCATTCCACTGCCTATCGTGATGACTGCTCCTGCAGCAGGGCCACTCCATGCACACAGCTACTGCAAGTGCACAGACCAGAGCCCCAGGACAGGGAGGGGAACATGATCTAATCACAGACAAGGCTGCAGACTCACTGTGAGGGTTCCATCAAGGAGAAAGCAAGAAGTGAAGCAATGTGTATGTATACAAACAATTCAACTCTTCCAATCAGTGAACTTTAAAACTCCTCAATTTCAGCTCTCCACCATCAAGTGTTCTCTTTGCATCATGGTGATCACACCTGTCTTAAAACTGCAAGTTTGTTTTAAAAATACTGATACAAATCCCCAATTTCTCTGCTAAAGGCAGGATGTGGAGACAGCCTTGAAAGCATGAAGGGACAGAACTGAACCTACTCACCGTGCTGAGCCCGCAGGCAGCTGGGGATGGTGGACTGGGAGCACTTGGGATGTTCCACTCAGCTCAGAGGGTCTCTGGGGTGCAGAAGTGCTGAGGTCTCCTGTGCTGGTGATTTGCACCAGCAGGAGGACCCAACTAAAGCCCCACCATGCTGATGCTTGGAGTCCCCACTCCCTTCACACAGCCACCCGCAGTGTTTCTCTCCCAACACCCCCAGACCAGGCACCAGCAGCATCTGAGCATCCTGAGGTGTCAGCATCTGCACAGGTGATCCCATCCCACCACTGACAGTGCTGGCACAGGGCAGAGTGGCCACTGAGCAGTGCCTCAGGATCACCTCCCCTTCTCCAGCCACACAAAGCCCCTGGGACCACACTGACACCAGGGCCCCTCCACAGACCCCTGCCAGCCCCCTGGTACTCAGCCTCCACAACAACAAACCAAGACCTCCAGCACCACAAGGGGACAACCTGTCCAGGTGTCAGACACTGCAGGCAGTTTGTAGTTCCCATGATCCACAACATCCTTTCATGCTTGTGCACCCTTGATCCACACCCAGGCAGGGAACTCACTCACATCCCAGATGCTGCGTCTGTCTATGCTGGTAACAAGCATTTGTGGATGTAACCTCAATTCCCTGGGTTCAGAGGCTTCCCTGTCATTCTGCCGTCCTTGTTGTGCTCTCAGAAAGGCCCCCAGTGCTTTTCCAAGTGCAGGATGGCTTGGGGCAGAGCTCACGGCAGGGGATATGCCCACTGAGGCATGAGCAGCATGCTGGAGAGAGCAAACTCCTGAAATCCAGCCTGGTCACTGGGGCTATGCAGGGGGGTCACCCTGTGCTTGGGCACATGAGGGAGCAGTGGGACACTCAGACACCGGCTAAAAATCAGCAGCAGCTCCTGCAGGGAAGGACAGCATATCCTGCAGGTTAGAAGGAAGGAGCAGGTGAAAGAGAACTATTTCCAAGGGAACAGCAGAGCCCCGCTCCTTGCCACAGCAAGACTGAGCTCTGGCATATATAAGGGAGGAAGTCGAAGTTCATCACCAAAGATAATATTTACTGCCAGGAATCAGTGTCCTGTGCTTAGGAAAGAGAGATGAAGATATGCAAGTGGCACACACACCACAGAGGTGTGATCACACTGCTAACAAAGGGAAAGGGCTGAAGTCTCTTCCTACTCCCCTTCGGCACTGTTTGAGGGCAGTCGGGTACATTCTGCATTAAGGGGAAAAAGGCAAGTGAGGAAATTTATCCACAAAAGTTAAAGTACAAGGGGGGATTGGGTGCCGTGAAGGAAAGCTGTACCATGGAACTTGTCCTTCAGACAGCCCACCATTAGGATGGACAAAATCACAAACTGCAAGCACACAAACAATTGTGTAACAACAACTACCCGAGCCTCAGTTCAGTTCACACCAGCACATCGTGGGAAGACCTACATTTGCGACTGCCACACGTGAACTTTGGCTGCCGAGCTAGAGCCATTGCAGACTGCAGCCAGACCTTCAGCTTTCCCTACAGGTCACCAGGAGTGTGGAGCTGCCATCCTGACAAGCCACCCTGCCCCAGCAGCACGGAGCCAGCATCCCCACCACGCCACCCTGTCCCACAGTGTTTGCAGCAACTCCAGCTTCTGAACACTGTCCTGACTGAGACCCTGGACCAGAGACCTGCAGCACTTAGAGCTGACCAATCTCCAGGCAGCAAAGACATAACGTGGCATGAGGCAAGCACAAAGAAATGGCAGTGTCCTGGTGCCAACTCCATTTTATAGGTGGAGAAGCCAAGGTGGGGAAAGTGCTTCCCTTCCCTCCTGCTCTGCCAGGCTAGGAAATGCTCTTGGGACTGAACCACAAAGCAAGGAACCCCGAGGGTCTGCCATTCCCCTATTTCACTACATAAGGAAAACCCGGCAATATTAAGAGCTCAGAGTTTATAATGCATCAAAAAAAGAGCTACATGCAAAACATAAACAAGTGATAGAAGTCACTGTAAGGAGATGCTGGTATAAACACTTCAGTAGTTGCTTCTTTGCTTAAAGAACATTGACATTTCTGTGCATAGGAAACATCTCCAATTACTCTACCTGGGACACAGCTGCAAGCCGTCAGCCTCCCCGGTGCACTCAGTCAGGTAATCTCAGAGGAGGTCAGGAAGAAACAGCTGCTGGCTTGGACAGTGATCTTCCCCTGTTCTGTCTGTTTTGTGTCTGGCACCGTGCTGCTCTGTGACAACCGCCCAGCCCCGGCACAGCATCAGGGAAGCCGTGGGTGCCGCTGAGGTGTGACCCACCAGCACTGTCCTGCCCCTGCAAGGCTGAACACTCTGGGAAGGAGGGGGTAGACGCGCATGTTTGGGTTGGGCCGGTGTAAAGATGGCTGTAGGTCAGGCAGCCAGGGCATATCCTCAGGGCCACAGTGGCAATGGAGCAGCAGTGTCATTTCTTTATCCCATGCCCAGAGCACCCCACCAGCCTCCTCTGGCCAGACCCTGTCTCACCAGCTCTGACACAACATGCTCTTCTTCCACCTCTTCCCCAGTGCAGCACAGCTCCAGAGCTAGGAATGAGCTGCACAAACCAGAGAGCTGATGCAGGGATAGAAAACACCAAACTGCATTTTGCAAATGAAAGCCTGTGTGTCCCTCTTTCTCCATGAGAGAAGTTACACACACTCACTAGTTCTTTTCTTGTAGCATGCCTTTAAAGATGAAAAAGCAGCTGCTCATCATATTCAGTGCTTGATCTCCTTCTACCTGTTTTGAATAAAACCAAGCCTTTTTATATGCCAGTTTCTATCCTCTTCTACCAAGTTTCTACACTTATATTTCAAGATAAGCCTTTCCTGCAAGAAAATTCAGTACAATAAAATACCATGTCTGAAATTATATTTATAAACACAACAAGCACAGCCAGTCCTTTATTCCTTCCTCCCATTGGTGCAGCACACTGAAAACACTCTCATGGAAAACTGCACTTTCTCAGAATCCCTACAGAAAATCGCACAGAACCAAGTGGATGCCACACCAAACGTTATGAAGACTTTGCTTCCACAATTGCCACAGAAAACTGCTTGGAGCTCCTCACACTTAAATGCCCCTGACATGAAGACTGGGTACTCTATTGCAATAAAAAGTGACCACATAATCCAGGCAGTAACTAACTTGCTGTCTCATTATTTTTTCCTTCATTTTCAGAGAGCTAAGCAGCTGCTGTACTAAGAACAACAAAAAGTTCAGCAGCTCAGCCACAGAGCACTCCTTATCAAGAACCAGTATGGGTTGCTTGGAACCGTGAACTACAGAGCTACTGGGAATTTGCAAGTTCCAATGATATGCTGTATTCTTCTCAGAGATTTTTAGAGAGAAATACTGAGCCATTACAATCCACTGATTTGCTAAACCTGTCGAGGCACTTAAGGCTTCCTTACTGCAGTCCAGTGTTTTCTAATAACCAGGACTTTCAGCATAAAATTCCCTTAAAACATTACCCAACATCAGACAACATATTTAGAGACTTCTTCCCGAACAGAATTAAATATTGTTAATGGAAAAAACTTCCCGACATAGAACTTGTTGAATAAAGAGTAAACCTTATTTGTTAAGCAAAGCCTGTGCTTGCATGAAAACAGCATCCTTCTTCCCTTCATCCCAACTGCACCTGGAACAACTTGCACTCTTGTTTATTTCAGTAATTATTAATTACCGACCTATTTAGGTGTGTTTTACACCAAGTGCAGCTGAACTGCTATAGTCTGCCCAAGCACTCTGAGTAACAGAGCGGGATGTTTTTACACATTTTCTGCCTTCCCACCAGAACAATGCATTTTCAGTCACCACCTCTGCCAGGTGCGGCCCCCGGCGACGTCCCGCCTTCCCCAGCCCCGGGCTCGGCTCCGGGGCTCCGGACCCGCCGGGTCCCGCAGACTCACGCGGGGGTCCTGGGACCTGCGCCTTCGCCCCGGGTCCCAACGCCCAGCCACGTACCGGAGCCGTTCGGGTCGGAAACGGGGACCCCCGCACCCCACGGCCCTCGGAGACCCCTGGGAGCACACAGGAGGCTCCCCCCACCCCGCACGGACGCACATTGCTCCCCCCAGCCGGGGTCGCGCCCGCAGCCCCCCGCCCTCACCTGTACCACTCCAGCCCCTTCTCGTAGTTCCTGTCGAAGAAGTGGGGCTCGGTGCCAACGGCCCGCACGTCGGGGTGTGCCCGGATGGCCTCCAGCAGCGCCCGCGTCCCCCCCTTCTTCACCCCGATGATGAGGGCTTGCGGCAGCCGCTTTTCCCCGTAGTCCGGCGTGGTGCTGCCGCCGCCGCGGCTGCCCGGGCTGCCGGCCCGGCTCAGCTCCTCGTCCGTGGTGCTCGACTCCTGCGGGTCCCTCTCGAAGGCTCCGCTCTGCGCCGTGATCACCTCCCCGGGGGCCAGCGGCGTCCGCAGCCAGGCGCCCGCCGCCCCTTCCCGGCTGCCGTTGGAGGCCCGCGGAGGAGCGGCCGAGGGGGCCGGGTCGGCGGGGCTGCCCGGCGGGCTTGCGGGGGAGCGCGGGGCCGCCGTGCCGGGGAGCGCGGCGGGGGAACGCGGGGCCCCGGGGGCCGCCGTGCCGGGAAGGGCGGCGGGAGAGCGCGGGGCCGGCGTGCCGGGAAGGACGGCGGGGGAGCGCAGGGCGGCCGGACCGGTGCCCCCCATCAGGCTGTAGCACAGGTAGGTGAGGCAGAGCGAGAGGCTGCACATGCAGAGGAGCTTCCGCGCCGGCGGCCCCTTAGAGCCGCGCCCGCCCGGCACCCCCGGCTGGGCGGGGGGGGACATGGCTGCTCCCCGCTCCTCGCCCCGGGCACCGGGCGCACATGGTGTCAGCCGCCGCCCGGCCGCCCCAGCCGCATGGGGCGCCGCTGCCCGCCCGCCCCGCCGCCG
>JAWWES010000035.1:15832580-15845563 GCA_035583135.1 Lophotriccus pileatus | reverse complement strand
GGGGGCCCCGCATGGCACGGTCGCCGCCGGCCCCCGCCGGGCACCGGGGCGCCTGGGCTCCGCGCTCCGCCGCTGCCGGCTCCGCACTGTTGCCGCCCGAGTTCCTGCCGCGAAACTTTGAGCCGGGTGGGAGGCGGGAGCGCGTTCCCGGCGCGGGGAGGGCTCGGCCCGCCCCCGCCCCGCCGCCGAGAGCGCGGGGAGCGCGCCGGGCCGGGCCGGGCAGGGGCCGGTCAGCACCACGGACAGCGGCCGGTCAGCACCACGGACAGCGGCCGGTCAGCACCACGGACAGCGGCGGGGCAGCACCACGGACAGCGGCCGGTCAGCACCACGGACAGCGGCGGGGCAGCCCGGAGCCCCCAGCCCGGAGCCCCCAGCCCGGGAAGGCCGCGCTGCCCCACCCGGTTCGCTGAGAACAGCCCCCAGCAGCCCCACACCCCGCCCAACCCATCTGCTCCCCAGACCCACCCGCCGTGCCGCATCCACCCGTGTCACTGCTCACGGCACGGGGAGGGCGTGCACCACCAGGACCTGGGGCAGTGCCACAGCTCCTTGGCACCTTGTCCTGGCCTGGTCCCCCCCGCCTTGCCCAGAGCCCATTCAGTCCCCAGCCCATGGCTCCTGCCCAGAGCCTCCAGGTCCCTAAAGAGGAACATCCAGACAGGTCCTCTGGGGCAGCCCCATGCAGCGGGGCCCAGCTCTCTTGGCTCTGGCCCTATGGGGATCTTGGGCAGAGAGGACAGTTTCTTAGGGCAGCCAGCTGTCTCCTGGGAGCCTGCGGAGAAGTGGCAGACCATAGCCAAGGGGCAGGCAGGAACTTCATGTAAAGATGGAGGGTTCGTAGTTTAGGTGCCAGGACCTGCAGTAGTAGATGAGGTCAATTACACCCTTGTTCGCTGCTCTTCTAGGAACTCCGTTCCCAGCCTCGGTGGAGCAGGCTGGGGCTGACAGGCTCACTCCTCACAGTTTTTCTGGAAGGGCCACCACTGTTCCCAGCTCCATGTTTTGTCACATTCCACCTCCAGTTCTCAGCTTTGGCTGTACGAAGGATTTTGTGAGGGGAAGAAACGTGTTAGTGTCTCTCAGCTTTCTCCCATCCTTCGTATGGGGTCTCCAGGATTCTCTCCCGTGTGGGAGTTGCCCTGTGTTACTGGGGCACATCACAGCCCTTGGCATTCTGCCCCACGTGGTGCCCTGCAGCAGAACAGCACTGCCAGTGCCAAAGATGAATTGAGGAACATTTGCTGACGCCCTCACAGGTGAACAAGCAGCGATCTAACCTTGTGCACCTCTATCACCAGCACCACCTGAGTGCCACAGAGCTCTTGTGCTCTATGGAAAGCGTCCTTAAAGATCTGCCAGGTTTGCTTTGCTCCTTGTCCCTTGGGGACAGTTTCCCAGTGGTCATACCAACTAACTCCTTGAAGAGCTGGCAGTTTGCTTTCCCAAAATTCAGAGCCCTGACTTTACTCTTCACCTGACCCAAATCCCACAGGACTGCCAGCTACGCCAGAGGAACATGCCTTTGGAGTCTCAACTACACTTGGTCTCACGGCAAAAGCAACATTTGGGAAAAAAAATGAAATGCCAATATTAAGTCGCTACGCAGAGCTGAGAAATGTATTCGTGGAAAAAGAGGAAGAGCACCTCCGTTTCCCATAATGAACGGAAGCTCAATGCTGCTCTCAGCTGGACATGTGTTCTCTCTGTGCAGCTTCAGTTCTGATGGAGATTATTCCTCCATAATATATATTTTTTATGGCACACATGAGACCTCTGAAATGCAGTGTCTTGTGTCCTGTAAGTCATTTTCTATAACTTGTAGTTTCCTTTTCCACTGCATTACTGTAATGTGAATGTTTGGGGACTTACTCAAACTGACAGATGCAAAGCCTCACGTCCCCAGTTGGAGTGTCCCACTCACAATGTCCCACCCTGTTGCTGGGTGGCAGTGCTTGGCCTGGGGGGACCCCTCGGGCACTGCAGAGCCCTCCAGGAGGGACACAGCCCCTGCCCTGGGCAGCCTGAGCCCGCAGAAAGGCTATTGCAAATTCAGAAATCTGACCTGAACCTTAAATGAGAACCCCAGTAGGTGCAGTTTGGGTCACACTGCAGGATGGGGGACAGACGGACACTCTCAGGAAGCCCTGGGCAGAACGGGTTCGTTTGACTGCTCGGCTTAACTCATACACGTGACCTCTCACATAACTTTTCTAGTATGTACAGATCTACCTTGAGAGAGCTGAATCCTTCTCATACATGGAGATACATTTATCCAAAATTGGAGAACCCACAGAGAGTCTGCTGGCAGCCACTAGCCTCCTCTTGAGTTTCTCAATATCAGACCAAAAAACCCCAACACAAATTAAAACAGTTTTCAGTTCCAAAAATATAAGACAAACCTCAAACCAGGCCCCATTTAATGAAGTCACAGTGCTTTGGTCTTTCAGACACTGAGCACACACCCAAACTGCAGTGCTTAGCAGAATGCCCTGGCTTGACATCCCTGTGGCTCTTCTCCTGTGACGTGCTGCACTGGAGACTAATGGGATTTACAGCAAACCACACAGAACGGAGAGACGATTTCTTCTTGGGCACCAGCTTCCAGCCCAGAGGAAATTTTATAAGCAGAATGTAAAGCCATCTAAAACAAATGGTTCAGCCTGAAATGCCTGCTGCTGGGCTCCAGCTCCTGATCCATCACGGAGCGTGTATTTCTCCTGCACAGATGTCAAACGCATCCATGAGCAGATCTGAGTGTTATCCAAGCGGCTGCTGCTGTTCCGCCAGTGGATGCAATAGGAGCTGATGGAGTGTAACACTTTATTTGACAGTTCTGCTCTTAAAGGCTGCTGTGTTTACCCTGCATACCTGCCCCCCCAGGCACGTCAATTAGCAGTGGGAGTGCTTCGCAAGCAAGCAGCAAGTGGCCAGTCTAGCAAGGCTGACTGGCAATTGCCAGGGCAGGCAGGTTGTTTGGGTGGATCACCTACCTCATGCCCCACATTTTGGCATAGATCGAGAGCTGCTGATTTTGAGAACATGGGATGAACTCCATCGTGGGTGGCCATGGAGCAGCCTCCCCTTGCATTCAATTTCTTCTAAGTTCCCATCATTTGGAGGGACTTGTGGCTGCCCCAGGCTGGAGGACATGCCTGGGATGGTCTTGTCTCCACAGGGACAGCAGTGCTGAGACTTGTCCCAGAATCTTGGTTATGGGGACATGTGACAGTAAGTCATGGGAGGCAGCTGGCAGGGTCTGACTGCACATCCTGAAGACTGGTCTCCAGTCAGAGCCTTGTTTCACACATGATAGACTGGGAAGCCCTTCTGGAGGGGTTGCTGCATCTCCATTTGTTTTAGATGGCTTTACATTCTTGCAGCACAAGGCTCTTGCCCCAGCCGGTGCTGTGCAAAGGCTGGTGACCTCGCTCAAGAGAGGAAGCAGAACTCCACTTCAAGGCAAAGGTGATTGAGGGTTGGCTCATTCACTACTTAGACATGGAATCATCCACTGCAGCGTTCTCAGCACCTTTGCTCCAGCAACAGAAACCGGGAGAGGACCAGGGGCAGAGTCAGACTCTGAGGACACCTCCAGACTGAAGAGCCTCTCTGAGGGGACCTGGGTATATCTGGCCAAGTATACACCACCACATACCTGGTGTATACTTGGCTGTGGTGCGTGTCCCTGCTCTCTAAATGCACAGACAGATGAGCACCAAAGAAGGATGAAAATGGCCTTGGATGACAGGCAGTGCTGGCACAAAAACTACGAGGCATGAGTTGGCATGAATACATTTTGGCTGGAAATCAGATGGTTTCTAACAATGGGAGAAATGTTGTTCTGGAACAGATTCCTGAAAGGAATGTTGAGGGCAAGGCATGCAATTTGTTTGAAGATTGAATTTGAAATGGACTTTATAACATGGTTGCCAGCAATTGCAGGGAAATGGGTTTTGATGTCACAAGATGTCCCTTCAAGTTCCACGCTCCTGTTGTCATTCACGAGCACCCATCAGAGCAGGAGCCCTCTAACAGGAAAGGGCTCTTTAATCGATTAAAGACTGAACAGGACCCATCAAAGGGAAGCTGGGATCAGACTCATTTGGGTGCAGTGAAAAGGGTGTACTTTAACAAGGACAGTAATGTCCTTTTGTAATAATTTGTAAAAGAATATGGTGGAACACGTATCTTGGAAGGCTTTACAGTGTGACTGGAAGTCTTTATAAAGAACAGGTCCCACGGGGCCCAGCTGTGAGCTGGGATGTGGTCCCTGCAGGATAGTCTCTGGCCTGAGAATCTCTACATGCCAACATCCCAATTATTGTTTCTGCTAAGGGGTAAATTCCAGAGATTATCACCTCAATTTCTGACTTTTACAAACACTAGGAATATATTTTTCAGGAAACTTCAGAGGTTAACCTCCCATAATTCCTCCTCGTTATTTACTTGTCAACAGAAGCAATGAAACACCTTGGAAAGAGGCAGATAAATGCACACAGTGCTCTACCTCCTTCAGGGAATGAATGAAGTTTGTAAATATATACTGAATAGCAAATAAACAGTAAAACTGCAGTGGCATTTAATCTCCAGTCCAAGAAGGCATTCAAGATGTTTTGCAGTGAGATTCCACACTATCAAAGCATTTTCCCGTTCATGGAAACAGGTTTGGAATCGTTGGTTATTCTGATAGCTGTTAGCAGGAGCTCCTGTGATCCAAACTGCACAGCCTGGGAACACACATTCATCTTGTTGGCCTAAAAGTAACCAAAGGTAGAAGAAGACATCTCTGGGCAAGCTGCTCAGGCACCAAACCTGCTGTTTCACTCTTGTGCTGTTCACAGGTGCTATAAAAAAGGGCATGTGCCACAAATACGCTGTGGGACATGATTTATCCAGTGAATAGTCCTGAAAGTGGAGCCAGAGGGAAATCCAGCCAGCCTGAGAGGTGTGTGCTGGCAGAGGCAAAAGAGGAGGTGAGACAAGGGGCACTCACAGGTGACACAGGAACAAACTAGATGGCCCCTCAGGGTCCCCCCAGCCCTTGCAGTCTGTCTGCACAGTCAGAGGTGCTGGAGCTCCCTGGCTGCCACTGTACCTGCAGTGGTACAGGCTGTGGTGAGCAGGGGGGATGAAAGATCTCCAGGCTCTCTGGTTTCTGCTGTCGTTGTTTTGACAAGCCAGCCCATAAGATAGGCAAGAAAATACTGAAACCAGGAATTTTCCTTCCATTGCTGAACTCCTGCATTACAAATCTGCTCCCTCCAAACCTCACCTTGCAGTGCTGGGACTGCCCCTCTTCCCCTTGCTTTTCCTACAATCCCTGCCCACCCAGAACCCTGTGGTGCTGGGGAGAGCCAGCCTTGTCTCTCCCAGGGGAGATATGGATGGAGACCCACAGAGGCTGTAGCCCCTCACTCAGAGTGAGCCCAGCCTGGGGCAGGCAGCACCCCAGGGACACAGCCCCAGCAGTGGGGCTGCACGGGGCTCAGCCCGGCCAGTGTCCCACCCAGGGGAGCTGCACCTCCAGGTCAGACCACCTAGCAGCCTGCTCCCTCTGCAAGGTCAGGTCTGAGCCTCCTGTTCCCTTCCTGCCAAGCCCTTGGTCTCACTAAGCACGGGACAGGCTGCTCTCCCCAAAGGAAGGGCAATGTGGGACCCGCTCCATCTGTCATGTACTCGTTGTCCTAAGTGGGTGAGTGGCTCTATCTGCACAGGATCAGGAGATAATCTCCCACTCTAATCTCAGCTCTTGCAGACTGAGGACCAGGGCTTGTACAGGCAGCCCTTCACTGATTGCACAACAGAATGACATGACAAAGCCACGCTGAACATGCTGTTAGCTGGCTGTCCCCCAGAGTCCTACCAGCTGAGGTGTTCTTCCTCTCCCTCTTCCTCTCCCTCACATGGCCTCCTTGGACCATGGAGCAAAGATAGTACACCCTTTGCTGGAAGCAGCAATGTCCAGTGTGAGTCCCTGTAAATCATTCTTCCCTCTCATCCCTCCCTTTTCCTGTGCAGTGCCTCCTCCCTCCTCACCTGCCACTCAGACAAGCCCTGCCAATTTCAGTAATTTAATCCCTGCTCATTAGATACATCCTCCACCTCCCTCATCATTTCTGTGGCTCTTCCCTGAGCTGCCTAATTTATCACTCTGCCTGGTAACGAGGTATCCAGTGGGCTCCCGCTAGGATTTATTCTTCAGAAACACCCATGCCACCTCCTCGGCAGGGCTCTGCTCTATTGACTGCCGAGGGACTCTTTCAGGATTTGTAACTAATTTTACTTGGGATTGAACTGCCTCTGCAAGTATTCCCTGGGGATGACATTTCCCATCCCCTAGCTGCCAGGGGTGGAGCAGCCCTGCTCTGGAGGATAGAACATTGAGGGATGAAGAAAAGGACCAGTTTGCCACATGCAGCCCTCTCTGATGAAACCTGCAACCTAAGCTTGTCCCCCACTGTGAGAACACAGCAAATGTATTCAGCCTGTGATCCAGTCCAGCTGCAGGAGTGAGTTCCAGGTAGGACTGTCTCATGTAAAGCATTCGGCTTCATTTGGGAGCAGAAAACCCCTGCTGTGTGCCAAGGGATGACTGGAAAAGCTGGTGTCACCACGTGTCAGGCCAGGGCACTGCCTGCAGCTCCAGCACACCGACCCCAGGGAACAGTGCCTGTGTTCCCACACCACCTCCTCTCAGGGCTGTCGGGGCCACAGCCAGGCTGCACTCACCCCTCCTGCCCTGCTGCCTTCCCCGTGCCTTCCTTGGTACCCACTGGCTGGGAACACCAGGGTTCGGCCTCCCCAGCAGCCAGCCCTCCCCAGGCTCCCCCAGGGCCATGGCAGCAGGAGAGGGTGGCAGCAGGAGAAGGTGGCAGCAGGAGAGGGTGGCAGCACACATGGCCCACCAGCAGCACCCTGGTCACCCCTCCGTGCCTCCAGTCCCTCCTCCAGTGACACTGGTGCGATGGCGAGTGTGGGCCAAGGCTGTTCCTGCTGCAGCACTCAGCTCCCAGGACCTCTCCAATCCCAAGGGTAGATTTTGGAGAGCTCCTGGACTGGCTCCAGACTGGAGCAGTGACCCAAAGCAAAGGCAGCTGCCTCCTGCCCAGAGCTCAGGACATGGCAGGGAAAGGACCCTGTGATGGAGGTGGAAATGCCTCCGCAGGAATCATTAGACCTTTTCCCACCTGATCTCCTTGTTCCTGTCCCGTGAATGGCCAGCACTGTGCTGGGGACATCCTCTGCCCCCTTCCCTATTTCCCCCCTTCAGGTGTGCCACTTTCTGTCACAGCTGAGCAATGCAACCGCTCTTGGCCAGGTGCAGTTTTTCATCCATGATGTGAGAAGTGACAGCCCATAAACTTGAGAGAGTCTTGGAAATGTTTGAGGAAAGGAAAAGCACAAAAGCCCCACAATGCCAAAGCAAGGAGGCTGGGGCTGGCTCTTGGGCACTGTGTGAGTCGGAACCCCCGAGTGGGGCACTGGAAGCAGAGTGGATGCCTGGAGCTGCTGAAACAAACTTCAGCTTCACCTGAGCAGAGTTTCTGAAGACTCAGCTATAAAGGTCAAATAGTCCTTGCCAGCCCATGAGCCTCTCTTAGAGAAGAATCAACTATAGCTCTCGTTATGGAAAACAGTCAAAATAATACAGCGATGCTCCCTCCGAGGGAAAATAGATAGTGCGAGTTATTCCATCTTCCCGCTCAGCGATATCAGTTTAGAAAAGCGAGGCTATTTACAGAGAGCATTTTGCTTCCAGTACTTCTGAAGTAAGTGAATTTTGAATTAGTTTAAGTGCAGGATAAATCAGTGAAATAGGAACATCTTTACACTCCAATAAGATGCTATTACTCATAAGCATATTGCACTCCAGCTTGTAGGCTAAAACTACCAGTGCATGACAGGACACCAAGGGCATGAAACACAGGGGATCCATGAAAATTAGCACAGCACCTTTGGTGTGAAGAGGTAATTTGGGATATTGATTAGTGATGATGGCAGCCCAGTGCTGAGATTATCTGCCTGGATCCTGGATCCCAAGTGCTCCAGATAGCCGTAAAAACCCCGAGCCCCCTTTCAAAAGCAATCTGTATTTCTTCAGATTTCAGATCGGAGGCTGAAGCAGGAATACAGAGTTAAACGTTGTGCAGCTGCTCAGGACACTGAGGCCACTGCCACGTCCATCCCCCTGGCAGGGAGGACCCGGGGCAGGAGCACAGCCCCGGTGGGGCACACACACAGGTGACGGCGTCTCTGCGGTGAGCGTGGCCCCAGCCCCAGCAGGGTGCACAGAGGGGAGAGGGGCCGCTGCAGAGGAGCACAGAGCATCACCACAGATGTTTGAGGTAATAATAATTTTTCTGGTTTACCTCTGTGACCTCCCTGGTTGGGGACACCTGCAGTGGGCACAGGGAAATGGCGCAGGAAGCCCTGGACCCTATTGCCCACAGGTCATTCTGGCTGTGCAACAGCACAGGGCAGGCCCTGCACCTGGCAGCACACCGTGGGCTCCGGGATCTCCAGTGGCATTCTGTAGGATACAAATAGGATATGCAGTCAGAAAGACCGACCTGGAGGGCTCCAGGGATGGCTGGCTGTGATGGATTGTCCTACATGGACACGATCAGCTGTGGAGCAAGACGTTTAACACAGGCAGTCACTTCTGGCCCTTTGGACATCTGTCGAGGAAAAGAGCCTCCTTGGGCTGCAAGTTCAGGCAGAAGCTGGTCAGAGGAATGATGCTGAGTCCTCATCATCCACAGTCCCATATGGCTTCAAGAATGACAAAGAGGATGAAGAGCAGAAAGGGCTTTGCAATTTCCACCATTTCCCTCCCCCTTCTCCTTACAATGGGGAAGGAGCCTGAGGCTCCTGAGGCAGTTCCAAGCATTGGGATAGAGACCCAGAGAGGGTATCACACATCTGAAGGATGTTGTGCTGAGATGTCTGATGAGATCCCAGCTGCTTTCCCAGTGCCAGGTGACCTTCCCATGGGCTGGTGTCTGGGTCTTGTATTTCCAGATCTGAAGCAGAGGAGTCAGAGACCTTTCTGGGAAATGGAACACAGCCCTGCGCTGGATGCAGAGAGGCACAGAGAGTCTTTCCCCGCTCCCTTGACATCTTTCACCCTACTCCTCACAAGCTGCTTGGATTTTGTGTCAAGAGGGTGATTCTGAAAATTAAATCGTTTCTTGTCTCCTCTTCGTTGGCATGGCAACCTGGGAGGATGGATGGCACAGCCTTGCTACAGCTCAGTGCTGCAGACACATCCCGGCTCCTCCGTGCCTGCGCTCCCGCCGATGGAGGCAGACGGTGCCACAACCCCAACGGAGCGGCTCTGGGAGAAGCACAACAGGGACCAGCTCTGGCTCTGGGAGAAGCACAGGGACCAGCTCCCAGGGTGCTCCCGCAGGTGGAAGGGCCGAGCTGGGCTCAGGGTGAGGCAGGAGCAAACCCCGGGGCAGGACGGGGTGCCCAGGCCAGCAGCAGCTGCAGAGCCTCTGGAACAGCCGCACCCAGAGCCACACACCAGCACGGCCAACGCCCGGCTCTTGGACCTCCCAGTCCTTGGCAGGGATCTGCTGTTCCCTGCTGTCTCAGTAAATGAATTTAAGCATTTTCCAGCTCAGCAACTAGAGCCTTTGCTGGGCTTGCATTTGTTGTCTGATTAATGACACAGCCCATCATTTACACATCTCTTGAGGTCTCTGTCTTTCCTGAGTAATTCTGAAGCTCTGGCTGCTTACACAGAGGAGAATCACATCACCTTGCTGAGAGCACAGCTGGGGCAATCTGTGTGGAAATCCTTGAGTACCCAAGGCAATGGCACTGCCATGGAGTTTCAGTGAGTGCTCATCATTTCCTGGAAAACACCTTCTGCATGCTGAGAGTCAGCCAGCCAAACCCAGGGAAGGCTGGGGCCATTCTCACCACAAGGGTCTGAAAGGCCTGAAACTGTTCGACTTCTGCTTCCATGGGAGAGGCATCAGTGAGCCAAGGAGGTAGGATTGGCCACCACATAATCCCTGTAATGTGGATCCCTCCAGGCTGGGAATGGGAGGATTGATTTTCAGGAGCAGACTGGCTGTCAGACCCATTTGTGATAAATCTGTTTGCAAAATTATTATGTTAAAAGGTTTTAATTATTAGGGACATGTTAGGAAAACAGCTGGGATTTGCCTTCTGTTGTTCCCACCAGCCCTGATCAGTCCTGTTTTTTTTCACATCCCAGCATAAATCTGGAATAATCCCACAGGTCAGAGGAACCAGGCTGCTGTCACAGCAAAACCCAGCTTGGGGATAGTGCTGACAGGGATGATTTGGGGGATACTTTTACAAAACCAAGACTTGTTCCTGAGCCTCAGACCCAGGATTAGCACCAACACTAAGTCCTGAAGATTCCTCTGTGAGTGACCTTGGAGCTGCTCTGCCTTTGAGGAGCAAGTGCTGCCCAGTGTTGCCAGCGGCACGCTGCTCCATCTGGGCTTCCACAAGGGACTTGGAGCCGGGTCAGATCCTCACTCTGTCTGATGAGAGCTGCTGTCCCACCTCGCTGACATCAATCTAGGCCTTTCCTGGGGCCACAGAACTGCGCTGGGCAACCCTGAGCAGGCAGTTAGCTGAGGCTTGGGTTGCCATGCCTGGGCAGCTCGCTGTGCTGCTGGGACCTGGGCAGCCTGGGGCCAGGGTAAGCGTGGGTGTGGTGACACAGGGTCTGGTGGCACAGGGTCTGGTGACATGTGTGTCTGGTTCCTGTGTGAAGAGGTGTGCAGGAGGTGCCTCCCAGGTAATTTACTGCCAGGTTCTCCAGAGCACCCTATTCCAATACCACTGCTCCCCCCTTATAAGCCTCCAGGGAAGGGGCTGAGTGAGAACTGAGCAGCTGACCCCCAGCTCACATCCCCTGCTCGAGTGGACCTGAGGCCAAACATCGCCAGCAATGCAGGTTTGACACCTCCCTGTTCTCTAGCTGAGGTCTCAGTGGCCCTGTATGAAATAATTTCAATTTAAAGAGCTCAATTAACTGCAGATGAATCGAAAACAATTTTTCACAGGTTCCTTTTTCATTACAAAAACATTCTGATCTGTCTTCTCATTTCTCAAACTGTCTCTCTGTGGTCATTTTTCTTCTCTCCCCTCTCCCCTCCTGCTGCCGATACAAATCACCCTTCCCTCCCCAGGCTCTCTGGGAGATCAGAAGCCTCAGGAACTCCTTAACCCCTGCACCTTCCCACGGGAGAGGCACAGGGAACTCTTCCCTGTGTGCATGGCAAGTGGAGCGTCCTCGGGAGAGACGCTTAAAATTCCTGCCAGGGCGTGAGGTACGTTTGCTGCGAAGCAGCCACATCTCCCTGGCTCGGAGGGATGGGCAGAGGCCCCGGGCTGGGCTCACACAGACCCTCCCACACCAGCAGGCTCTGCCTCGCTGTCTCCCTGTGCTCAGGGCAAGATTTCCACCCCAGACAGGCACTTGTAGGGCCTCAACCTCTCCCGGGGCTGCTGCTGAGCTCGCTGGGCAGCCCCCGCTCAGCGTTGTGGCCATCCTGGGAGCCAGGCTGGGACACCACAGCACATTCCCCAGGGCCAGCACAAAGCCCGTGCCCGCAGCACTGCTGACTCCAGCCTGGGCAGGAGGCAATCCATCTCCCTGCTTATCGCTGTGCTGCTCAGCCCTGATTTACTGTTATTGGCAGGCAGCAACCTTTGCCATCTATATTCGGTGCCAAGCCTCAATTTACAGTATACTTTCTGCTTCAGCTCCCCCTGGTCTCTATCTCCACCTTCCACATTAATGCAGGATATGTGTGGAATTCATCTTGGAATTTATTTAAAAACCATCAGCCACTCCAGCTTTAATACATTCCCTCATCAAGGCAGCCCAAGGCTTGGTTTAAATGAAAATTAGTGAATGGACTGTCACCCAAGCCACCACGCCATTTGGTCCTGCTGCACTGGCCGTGTTCAGGGGCACAGCTGGGCACACAGGGAGCCACAGCCACAGACTGGGATAAAAGTAACGTGCCTGGGGGGGGGGAAAATCTGTGACAGGAGCTCTTTGTGGGGAGCTGCCCCAAGTTTCATAAGGTCCAGGAAGGTTCTCCCGGTGCCAGGGTGCCTGCACGGTTCCTGCCCAGGCCCTGAGGAGGAGTTGCCGTGCCTGGCAGCAGCAGTAAGTGGTGGCTGCTGCTTTCCTTGAAAGAGTGTGGGAAATGGGTTTATAGCTAAAAAATGAATTAAAATACTGGAGCAATAGGCCGGCAGTGAGTAGCACATAATCCCTGCAGAATAAGGAGACAAGGAGCAGAAAGCAAAAAGGAGAATAAACAGAAAATCTGCAGTTGTTGTGCAGCTTTGCTGGCTGGGAGCTGCTCTGGCACCTGCAGAGAGACCCCCATCTGGGGGCCAGATCCTGCTCCCAGAACCCCAGCACAGGGACTGGCAGAGCAGGGCTAGGGCTCTGCCTGTGCCCATCAGGCAGAAGTGAATGACAAATATCACTGCAGAAAAACCCTGCTTCTCACATTTTGCACCAATTAATATTCTTTGGAGAGCCAGCCGTTGCTCCTTTGAGGAAGGTACAAAAGGAATATCATTGACAAGTTTTTCAGGCTCGTTACAATATCCTGCACAACAAATGTTCCAATGTACCAGAAAATACAGATGTTGCAGCTGTCATTTGGGATAACCTGATTATCCTTTTGTTTCTAGCTTTGTTCAAAGTAAATTAGCTGTGGTAGTCTGTTCAGTGAGATAATAAGAGTCAGGCTAAACACTGGGAAGTGGGAAGCATTCCCCAGGTCAGAGACCAACAGAGGCCATGCCAGGCTGCAGAACCAGCCTTGTGCCTGAGCCTGCTCTGCCCCTGGAAACAGCAATCCTGCCTGCGGGCAGAGGGGTGGGCAGGGGGCTGTGCAGGGGCAGAGCCTCGGTGAGGTGTTCCCTGCCCAGCCCTGCATGTCCACAGAGGAGGTTCCTGTGGG
>JAWWES010000035.1:15804922-15832480 GCA_035583135.1 Lophotriccus pileatus | reverse complement strand
GGGGCTGTGCAGGGGCAGAGCCTCGGTGAGGTGTTCCCTGCCCAGCCCTGCATGTCCACAGAGGAGGTTCCTGTGGGAAGGCTCTCCCAGCACTGGGGCTGGTTTGGGGGCGAGGTGTGGGTGCTGTGGCTGTGTCGGGGGCTCTGACCTGCACCCTGAACATCCAGGCTGAACATCCAGGCTGAGAACTGCTCCCCTGGGCCCAGCACCCTCCCTGCACCCATTCTGTGACTCCATTCCTGTTACTGACTCCACTCATTTTTTAACAATAAAAAGTGAAGACGTTTTCTTTGTAAGGCTGACGTTATTTTGGCAGCTGTGGAACACGTCAGTCTTCACAGAAGCTAATTCTTCTGAATCAGGCCATAATCAAACCTCTGTTTTCTAACTCTAGGTATTTAAAGCCCAAATGATTAGATAATCCTGAATAAAAATTAATAAAGCCTGAGGAAAAGGAAAAGGGAAAACAAGCCACTTTAGTGACATCCCATCCCATATGTTCTGACAAAAATTATGCAAATAAAGGCAGGTGTAGCTGTGTGGCAGGACCAGAGTGTGACCTTGTGCACCTGGTTCATGTCCTTGTTTTACCTGTGTTCTGAGTGATGTTTTCAGAGGGGTCCCCTTGCCCCTCCAAAGGGACCCCCAGGCTGTGGCCCTGCTCTGGGCTGGTTCCAGTGCCAGCTGGGAGCAGTGGATGGAGCCACTGTTGGTCTTCACCCTCCCAGCTCTGCTCTGAGCTCCACTGCAGGTTATTAATGGGGTTGCTGCCACAGTGACCACCCAACGGACAGGGACTGGCCCTGGCCACCCTGGCGCTGGTGCTGGGAGCCAGCACCTCTGCTCCTGCCTCATGGAATTAGCAGGGGGGAGGAGCAGTGTAGGAGCAGCACAGAGTGGGCTCTGGGCAATGCTGGGCTGGGCACTCTTCAGCGAGCAGGGCTGGCTGCCCACACGCTCATAAATATTCTCAGCGCAGGCAAGACTGGCTGGGTTCTGATGGTGGTTTTGCTAGAGAGCTTTTGCAGGGATCTTTATCATTCAGTGTCTGTGTAAAACACTTTCCAGAGTCTAAATTCTGCTATAGAAAAACTATTTATCAAGTGCCCCCCTCTGCTGATGCACTGGGCAGGAGTTGCCAGCCCGCGCTGACAGCCGGCTGCAGGCAATATGATAGATATGTGGCTAATAATCAATCGATACTTTTGTTTAGTCCTCTGTCTATCAGTCTGGCATTGTGCGAACTAATTAGATGATAAAATGTGATGAATGTATATTAAAGTCAGCTTCCTCCTGTTAGCACTCCAGGGACCCTTTCCATTTTCTAGCTGACCTTTTATATCTCAGCTTTATTGTACGTGAACGCAATTAAATCAATTTGTCAGATATTTGCATTGCTCCTGCTAGTTCAGAATTCAATTAGTCTGTGTCACTTTACCGTCCTTGTCAGCCTCTGCACCAGTTCAGGAGGAAAGAAAAAAAACAAACCAAAAAGCCTGTTCAAACCAAACCAAATTGTGCCAGAGCTTGGCTCCTCTCTCTGTGGCTCGTTCCTCCATGGCTTGCACTATTTCCTAAGGCTGCCCCATGCCAGGGCTGCATCCCCATGGTCCGTGTGGCCAGGACACCTGAGGTTCCCCTGGAAGGGGCAGGCAGATTGCTTGGGGCTGCTGGGGCAATTAGCAGGCGCCCCTCGTTACTCCTGCTCTGTGCTGAGTGAAGTCTCGTCTGGCAAAATTATTCCCAGAAGCAGAAAGAACCTGCAGCAGCCACTGCCACGCTACAAGGGTTTTAACAATATTCAAATGAGAGCCAACCTTGGCAATTATTTTTCTTCCTGCTGCTCTGAAGTTATAGCTCCTTTATCCATATTTTATCAGCCAGCAAAGGAGCTCTGATAGTTAAGATTCTGTTGCTTGCTTAGATCCATGAGAGCACATCCTACAAGTCTGTTTGAAATCAGCACCCAGGAATGGGGCTGTGAGCCAGGGCTGGGTCCTCACCCTCTGACTGTTCATGGCAGAGCTGGCAGGGCAGGAGTGGGGCTGATGCCCCCCAGCAGCACCCCTTGGCTCCTCGGCACCCCCAGACCGGGGTGCTGCCTCCCCCCTCACCCTCGGCTGTGCAGAGCGAGGCAGGCACATCCATCCCTCTTGGAGGTAAAACTCCCATGGGGAGGTGGCAGCTCCAGGTGCTGCCAGAGTGCTGTGAAACACCCCTGCTCAGTCCTGGCAAGGTTCAGCCTCACCCGTGCACGGTCCCAGCCCGAGGTCCAGCCTGGACTTCGTGCCCCAGCATAGCTCTGTTCAAACTCACTCTGCAAGGTCCTCAAGGGCAGTTTTCTCTGGAAGCCACCTGTGAAGGGCTCTGCAGGTGTTTCCAGTGAGCAACTATTGCTTGAGCATCTCAAACTGGGGAAATGCCACTAGGGAGAGCCCCAGTGAGGGGCTGGAGCAGGGCGTGGGAGCTGCTGCCCTGTTTTGTGAGCTCAGGGTGCCTTAGAGTCGCACCCAAGGGAGGGGAGATAAGCTCCTGGGATCCAATGTTTGGACAAGAGTAAGTTTGCTTCCACAAACTCACCTTCCTCCTCTAAGTCGTAGGTGGGATATGAATATCTGAGGCATGGCAGGTATAATTAACAGATGGACCTGGCTAATTATGTCCTTTGTGTGTGCGCAGAAGACACAACTGTTAATTGCTGTTTGCATATTTATTATTCCGAGCACTGGGGCCACTGGCATTTACTGTGACACGTGGCCCACTCAAAAACTAACACCCCGTGCTCCTGTCTGTGTTCTGGGACGACTGAAGGACTGATGACTCTCAGCTGCTCCGCTGCCCTGTGCTGTGAGAGGCTGCACGGAAGGAGGGTGCAGGTGGCAGCCCCCACGGCTGGTGGCAGTGGAGCTGGGCCTGGCTGCAGGGTGGGGACAGTCCCTGCTCCGTGTGGGGAGACAGGGGGACTGTTCATGAGGAGCCAGCCACTGTCCCCCTGCCGGCACCGCAGGGCTGTGAGCGCTCCCACCGAGCCACGCTGAGCTCCAGGGACCAAGCTTGTGTCACCCTTCTGCAGATGGCTCAGGAGCCAACACAGAAACCCTGGGCATCTGCAGGACTGCCCTCGGGTGCCACTCGGTGTCTGGGACAGCTGGGGCCACCTGCAGGTCACAAGTTTCTTCCAAAATCCCCCTCAGGAGCTGAAGCATCCACCACACTGAAGCCTCTCCCCTTTGGAGCAGGTCCCAGCCACTGCCTCATTCCCACTTCGGCTCCAAAATCAGCAGCAGGAGCAAAATTTCCCATCAAAGGCAGACTCCCCTGGAGCCTCTCCCAGCCTGACTTGCACGATGAGAAATGACCCCATAAACTGGGGGTGGAGCAGGAGGCTGCAGGGACCACCAGGGTGTTCATCAGCACAGCCCCGGGACCAGGCTGGGCACAGGACGAGCTGCACTGGAGCACAACCCACAGCAAAGCCAAGTCTGGGCTGGAAAAGCCTCTGCAAAATACAAAAAGGAAAATAACAACTATGCTTTTAAAAGTAATGGTTAAATCTCCAGTCCTGAACGTGTATTTGTTTGAGATCAGGGCTTGGAGCTCGAGGTTTGTTCTATAAACTTCAGAGCTCGGTAGTTCATTGAATAAACTTTGGAGATGAATAGCAGAGGAATTTCTACCTTCTCTATTTAAGAGTTGAGGTGGATTTCAGTGAGCACACTCTCACCAGGGGGTCTGAGCTGCTGAGTTCAGCAGCCCTTTCTGTTAATTGGTTTGTGTTTCCTATCAAGGCTGGGGCTCTTTGAGCCACAGTTGCCTTCTGTGAATAGTCAGTGAGCACGTTTTTTAACACTTTTAAGTGCTGCTGAATGGCTGTTTGGGAACTGGTGTGCCCCACACTTTAGGAAATGGATTAAAATTTCCTGCATAAAGCCTGGGGCTCCCAGGTGTCAAAAGCAATCCCCTCAACCTGACCCCACCCACAAAATTATGGATTGGAAGTTTCAAAAAGCTCAGAAACGCAGAAGTTGAGTTTCTAATGCTGATGTTAACTCAAACCCAATTGAATTTAACTTGTCCATTTTGCATAATATGTCTTGATACACACTTTGTCACGGAACTCCAAAGAGGAAATATTTACTGTGCAAAGATGATGGATTTGTGTTCTTGTTATAAATACATATTTTACTTGCCTTTGACTGATGACTTTCAGAGCCCAGTGTGATGTTGCAATGCTGGTTTAAATTTTCAGAGCACAGAAGGGGAGGGGCAACGTGGGCAAGAAGGAATAAACCCCACAAATGACCTTGGCATTAAACTGCCTCAAAGCCAGTACTGCTGCCTTTTGGGGCATGGCCCTGTGCATGAGCTGGAGCTCAGGACAGCCCCTGGCCTGGAGCGTGGGAGCTGCTGGGGCTGGTTGGACCCTGCTGAGATTTTGTGGGGACTAGAGGGAGATCCCTGGTTTGGGGCTGCTCAGACCCAAAGTTGGGCTCCCATGGAAAGGGAGAGGCTGTGGAGCAGGGGACAGGGAGCAGTGAGTGCCCAGGCCCCAAGCTGGTATGTTCAGTCAGGAAATACTTAAGCTTTTCTCAAAGAACTGAATTAAAAAATCTGTCCCAAGGAAGCAGCAGATGCTGTAACTTCTTTATGTACTATTTTTTTAATTTCCTCATCTAAAAACTCCAGAGTTGGTCCTGGGTACTTATAAACTGATCCAGTATCAACCTGGTGATTTGGATAAAAAAATCATGGACCAAAGTGAGATCTTCTGCTCTCAGGAGGCCCTGGAGGTGCAGGATCTATGGGAGGGTTTTGGGGGCTGGTGGGTGGTGGCTGAAGGGGAACAGGCCATGAGAGGGGCATGGCAATGCCCTCCCTCCCAGACCCTGCACTGCCCTCCCTCGCTGCTGGGCACAGGAGCTGCCTCTGGGCTCCAGCAGCCCTTCCCAGCACTGTGCAGGGACTGTCCTCAGGTCTTCTCTCCTGCCTGGCCCTGCTTGCGCACAGGCAGCTGCTCATTATTCCAGCTGGTCCTGCAGTGATAAATGTTTTCCAGAGGCTGGTTCTAAGTGTCCTTTTGCAGAGCCTGATCCTGTGCATCCCTACTGCCCCTCTGGGCAAAGCTCCTCACCACGTCGGGAGAATTACAATTCTGCACCACAAAAGCAGGAAACAGAGCTATTAATTTCCTTGCAAGTCTGCAGGGCACTTCCAGGATGGATGCTGCCTTCAGTGAACGCTGCTCATTAGGGGAGGGAAGGGCAGTGCTCTGTGCCCTCCAGTCGGATTCCCAGCCATGGCAATCCATGGGGACTGCACCCATAAGGGACCTTGTGAGGGGCCACACACAGTGTGCCCAGGTAGGGGAGGGGGGCAGAGGGAGAGCTGAGCCCCAAGAGAGACCCTTCTCTGCCCAGAGTGCTGCAGCAAGGAGGGGTTACACGCCTGGCAAGCAGGAACACCAGGCATGGGAAGGGCAGAAGGTAGGGTGGGTAGATTTGTCTAAACACCCTAATTCTTATAATTGAAGCAACTGTGAATAATCTGAAATGCCAAAATCTTAACAGGATGATGAGTGTGAATTCAGTTATGTCTTGGGTGCCACTGGGCAGGAGCTACCACAGCACATGCCCCGAGCACTGGCAGTGTGGGCATAGCTGAGCTGAACCAGGAGGTTCCCACTGCCCTCAAGGGGCTGTCCCATCCGAGCAGGCTGGTACCTTGGGGCTGGGGTGAGGCTGGTTCTCTCCTGCTGCAGCTGGGGCAAGGCCAAGCTGAACTCCATGAGGCCCTGAGTAGCCAACAGTGGTGGGCAGGGTCCCTGAACTCACCCAGCCCCTCACCCTCTCCCACGGGCTCTTGGCTGGCCCCTGCCAGGGCAGGACCTCGCGATGTGCTGCTGAGACTCAGCCCATACTGGTGCCCTGTAAAATGATGGGGTAGGAGACATTTCCCTTGCTGGCTGCTCCTGCAGCAGCTGGACTGGCTGCTCAGAGTCAGGAACCAAACACTGGTGGCAGGGACGTGGCTCAGCACATTGCAGAGGCATTTCCAGGACAGGTCAGTGGGGTTGGCTCTGGGATGAGAACACAGCCCCTGTTCCCTGCTCCTGTCTCATGGTCCTCTGTCCCCAAACTTTGCTCCCACACAACGGCACGAGAATGTCTGCCAAGCAAGTCAATACAAATCAATCAGTGTTTGTGCCCTCTCAATAACTTTATTACATCCTCAAGGACAGATCTAAACCACCCAAATGGGCCCGAAGCAGCTGCTGTGCTGCCAGCAGAGCGAGCGCACCGGAGACTGTAAATCACGCAACATTAATATTGTCACTGACAATGAAAATCTCTGTATCACCGTGTCTGCCTGCCAGCAGTGGCCTTCAGATGTGCTTCATAAGCACCCACGCTGCCGTGCCTGCAGCAGAGGGTGGGTGAGGGACATGCAGCAGGTTGGGCCACAGTGCTTTTCCAGGCAGCCGAGCCTGGCAGAGTGCTGGACTCTTGGGGGGTGCATGCAGGGTGGGCTGGGCAGGCTTTAGGGAGGGCACCCAGCATTGCTCACCCCACACTCCCAGAGGCTTGGAGGGACAGCAGTGACCCCCAGGGGTGTGCAAGCAAAACCACAGATCTGGAAGGGCAGGAGCCTTTAGTCTCACTACACTTCCTCCAGCCCCAGCTCTGCTCCGGGCTCCCAGCAGAGCGTTTTGCCCTGGGAGAGTTTTGCCCTGCCAAAGGGAGAGTTTGCCTCTCCCAGGGAGAGTTCTGCCCTGCCAAAGTGCAGAGCAGTGCAGTGCATCCTCAGGAACCCACGGAGCAGCAGAGGCAGGAGGAGGAAGAGGAGAGGGCACAATGGCTGCAGAGAGCTGATGGAACTTGCACACACATCTTCTGGCTGCAGCGAGGAGAAGGGCTGGGCTGGTGGCCACACTGAGGCATCACTGAGTGGAGGTGGAGCAGAGAGTGCAGGAGAGCCACACAGCAGCAGGGCCTCTGATCCCCCTCAGGTACTGTGCAAACTGCCAGGCCTTGAGATTCATGGGACCTTCAGGGACCTGCTGATGGAGGCGACTCAGCCTGGGCTCAGGTGATGCAGAGAGGAGATAAAGCACTTCAGAGGACGGCGAGAGGAGGAGCTGATCCCCAGCGAGGCTGCCCTCCCTGCCCGCAGGGACAGAGAGCCAGCAGCCGAGCTCCCCACACCAGCACTGCCGGCTCAGCTGGAGCAAACACAGCCTCCCACGGCCACACCAGGGACTCACAGCACTGCTTTCTGCATTCTTTAGATGTACAAGATGATATTAGAGCCGCAGCTTCAGAGTCAGCCTGGCGAGACAGAAAGGTCAGAAGACATTCTGTTGCTTGTAAATAAATAATAATAAATTACCATGTTTGAGCACACTCAGGAATGCCTCTGTGTGCAGAAACATCAGGCTGGATTAGTGCACAGCAGTGACACGGGGACAGGAGGGTGCTGCCACTGCTGCCTCCCTGCCCGCGGCGAAGGGCACGTCCTGCCGCTCCGGCAGCTCTGCCGGCTGAGGTGTCACTGTGATGTGATGGGCAGCACCACACAGCCCTGCTCCTCCCAAATCCGAGACACAGACTGCCTCATTCTCCCCTCAGCTCACAGTCCTCAGCTCCAGCAGCTGCTCCATCCACCGAGTGCCTGCTTGAGGTCTGTACAAGCATTCCTATAGAAAAGAGCTGCTCCTTCGAGTCATTTTTCATTAGATGCCATACTACTGAGCAAAGCAGGGCTGTTTTTGTAAATTAAAATGGGTTGCAGTTCAATACAGAATACTTCATTTGCAGCCAAGTTAAATAAGAGAATCGACATAAATATAATACAATTACTTTTGCTACTTTCATAATGCCTTTATGAGGCAGATAACCATCCCCATGAATACATTATCCCTCAGTATCTCTGCATCATTTCTGGACTTAACTCTTTCGAGTATTATCAGAAGAATGGATGCATTTAATTAAGCATCTTATTTGAGAAGTCAATTTTACAACAATGGGGAAGCAGTATCTTTAATTTTCAGTCATTGAAGAGGCTTTCTCTCTGCCTCCAGACTGAAGTAACTTTAAGAATCTGAACTTGAACAGAACCACAACATGTGTGTGTCTCGCAGGAGAAGCTGTAGAGCCTGGGTGTCCCACGGGCAGTCCCAGGCATGGGAGGGCTCCCACCTTGTCTGGGGTGCTCAGCACCCGGTGGTGGGTCCCAGTGAGCTGGGGGGGCTGGCACACCAAGGCTGGAGTGCAGCACAGGAGCTGCCACTGCTTTGCTGACACATTATGCTTACCGCAGCTTTTTTACCTTTCTGCTGCCTTCACAGTTAATTCTCAGGGCTCCAGCCTGGCTGTGCCCCAGCTCACCTCCACCAGCTTCCTGCACTAGCAGGGACTCATGGCAGGTTTGCTGGGAGAAAGGCAAGCTTGATAAAGCACATTTCTAAGGGGATTGTCGTATTTGTGTTCCTCTCATCAAACGTTTCATGTGGGGACCAGGAGAGATGTGACGCGGCAGGGAGGTGGGATGGCAGTGTGGGGAGACAAGGGACAGGGAGCAGAGAGACCCCTCAAGCTGTGCCTTGAGTGCAGGCAGGGAGGAGAAGAGGTAGAGGCCAGTCCCAGTCCCAGCCCCAGCCCCAGCTGCTCTGGGGCCCCCCAGCTCCTCTATGTCCCCGTCTGCTCGGCAGCACGGAGGGGAGACAGCCTGGGCACTGCCTCAGGAGCCTGACCCCACCACAAGAGAAACCACAGAGCTGCTCTGGCTGGAAACAGCATTCCAGAGGCAGATGTTCAGTGGTGAAAGTAAGTATTTTATTTTTAAAAAATTCTAGAAAAACATAACTCTTGGTTAAATTAAGAACATGTAGGTCTTACTTAAGGTCTCGCTTACTTGCCTGCCGAGAGGGACCTGCCGTGGATTGCAGCTGGGGCTGCTCGAGGCTGCCCTGTGACAGGTTCTGCTGACAAGAGAGAGGATACTGTGTGCATGTTGAAACCCACTCATGTCACCCTGTCTCACTTCAGTCTTAAAATACAGAGTGTGGAGAGAGGACCAAATCCCCTGGACTAAAACCCATTGGAAATGTGCTTGGCGCCGGAGCAGATGGAATCTGTCTCCTCTGGGAGGGGCCTCTGCAAGCACATTCCCTATATTTGCTTTTACATCAGTAGCTATTTTAGACTTGCAATGCCACCTCTCTGCAAGAGACCAATAAAAATATCCCTGAGAAGCACTGGGATTACTAACTCTGCTCTCAGAGCAAAGCTGCTCCGATGGAGTGCAAGGTGCTGCCAGCTCTTTGGGACAAGCAGCATCTCCTGCAGCCACACAAGTGCCCTGGTACTGGCAGCACCCAGGACATCCCTGCAGAGGCTGATCAGCCTCACTGCATGCTGTCTGTGCTCCCCTGTGGTCCTGCTCCCCCCAGTCCCTGTGGGGACATCCCTTGGCCCCGTGGTGCAGGGCTCCAGCCCAGGGCACTGATGGGATGAGCGGCCCAGCAGCCCCAAAGCCCTGCAGGGAGGGATGTGCTGCACCAGGGCAGTTCTAGATCGTGCTGCAGCACAGGAACAGCGAGTCCCACCAACTCCAGCTGCGACAGCACTGGGGAACATGGCCCCACGTGGGTAGGATGGGCACAGCAGAGGGTCACGCTGCAGGGGCAGGGGCTGACCCATCTCCCAGGTGCTCACTGCCTGCAGCTGCCCTGCGTGGCGTTTGGATGACACAGCTTTTCATCTCCGGGCTGAGCAGCTACCTTTTTAAATATAGAATATTAGGGGGTTATGACAAAATCAAACAACACTTGCTGGAAAATTGATTCTGCCTCTTATTTCCCTCCTAGCTGCTGCCACGGTATTGCTCCTTGGCGAGAGATATATCAGCCCTGCAGCAGGGGCTGGTTTTCAGGACACTTATAGCTGGCTTTTCAGCATGAGGAATAGCAGTCCAGCTGCAGATTGGAGGATAAAAAGTCCCTCTAAAATTCCTCCAGCAGATCCATACTCCATTTCTGGTGCTGCGAAAACAACTGCACAATTGATTGGCTCTTAAGTCCAGATTTGTGAGTTGCAGAAAGTCACTGGCTCCAAAGTCACTTAAATCCCCTGCATGTCCCAGAGGAGCTGTTAGCTCCCAAGGAGCTGAAATCACCCCGCTGAGCCCCTCTCCTGCACTCCCACTGCCTGGAAATGGCCCGAGTCTCACAGAGCTCACGGAATCCGGCTGCCAGGAATTGGTCCTGCCCCGCACACGGCAGTTCCCACATTTGGTTATGCAGGAACAGACAAAGAATCCCAGTCTTCCCCTTAGTTATTCCTTCCCTACTTTCTCCCTGATTGCTCGGTACAAAAGCCTCAAGCCATCTTTATGCCAAATTGCTTCACAAATGACAAATAACAAGAAAATAGGCTTCATAACCAGGAATAATGAAAGAAATCATTCACTTTGATATCAGGAGCTGGTTGGTGCTAAAGGAGCCCTTCAGCCTGAATAGCAGAAAAGCACATTGCAATTTTCATGTACTTACTGGGATAAAACATGTGACTCCACGGATGCTGCAGCTGTCATCTCGTGCTGGTCTTTGCACTTTGATGCTGAATTGCACAGGTTATCTTGACACTTGCTGATAAATTTTAAATCACCTCTTTTGCTGTATGCGAGAAGGGGCAGGAAGAGCACATCTGAATACAAATGTTAATGATATTTTTAGACCCTGCCAGAGAGTGGGAACAGCCCTGGGGACGGTGTTAAGTGCCACGTCCCCGGTTCTGGACCTGCCTGCCGCGGCAGCTGCCCATGTCCTGGGCTGAGCACAGCTGCCTGTCCCAGCTCTGCCTGCTCCACCCAGGACGGGCCTCCACTGCCCTCCCCACCTCCCCATCTACTTACTGCACACCATCGACCAGTGCAATAATCTTGGTGCAATTAAGCAAATATCTACTAACTTTCCAAAGCTTTTATCTCAGAAACTATGAAGATAATGGCTACAAATACGTGTGCCCACACCGACTGGCAATTAGAACATCATCATCAGTTTGATTTCATCCTCTTTTAGTGCACAGAGGGCTCTGCTGGGAGTTAGGTTAGCTTGATGTGGCAAATGTACTCTTCAAGGTATATATAAAAAGTGGGGAAATTTGGGAAGGCCCCAGCAGTCACTGCAGAGCTCCCTGGTCACACCCCGGAGGGAGGCCGGCACTGCTCGTGGCCAGCACCACGTGTTGGGAGCGTGGGGCTCACGGCACCCCTGGGCAGCACCCTGCTTTCCCAAACCCCTTCCCCACCCTGGCCCAACCGAAGAAGCCCCAGCACCAGGGCCTTTTCTCCACCTCAGTGACGCCTCTGCCCTTCTCCCTTTTCTTCCCCTGCTCAGATAGAACACTTGGGGTTCAGAGAGGAATTTGCACTGAAGAAGTTCAAGCCAGGGAAATCTCCCGTGCAAACAGATTAATTAATCTAATCAGATGCATCTCTCTAGAGGAACTGAATTAGAGCTTTTTGGATAAGGATTGCATTAAGCTGATAAGTTACACATGCAATGAGATGTTGATTTATTGCAAAGGGAGGACTCGATAATTCTCACAGGTTCCTGATCTCATCCAGGGACTGCAGGTTGCTGCAGAGAAAATAAAACAGCCACAGAATGCCAAAGTTCCCTTTGACATTGCAGAAGCCACCAAGCCCTGCATGGCCAGGGAGTCATCTCTGACCTGCTGGCCACCAGTGGCACACACAACCAGTGGCCCAGCCACCTCCATCCCTGATGCTGCTGGAAAACAGCCCTTTGGGATGCACACCCAGAGCCTGCCCAGGCCTGTGGAGAGCAGGGGCTGTGTGAACCTTCGGACACTGTTACCCTGGGAGCTCTGCCGGGGTGGGGATGCCCTTGGGAAGGCCATGGGAGTGCTTGGAGGGGGCTGCAATGACACCAACGACTCTTTCTTGCCATTGCAGCCCCGTGCCATGAGAGCAAGGGCTGAAGAACCAGTAAGGACAGCCAAAGCTTGAGTTTTTAAAATTTATTGCCAGAACATGAGCATATTCAGGGGAAGCTTTCATCTGAAGATACAGAATTCAACTCCTTTCCTAGCTCACACTTGAAGTTCCAGAAAAGACTTCTCTGCTCTTGTCTTGTGTGAATGCAAAGCACCATCTGTTTCCTCTTGTCCTACAAGTCTTGGCATGCAAAGAGTTACCAGGTGCTGCTCTCTGTCTGTCTTCACTGAGATAGAAAAGTCTCCAAGACACTCAATCACAGCAGCACATCCATTACAGTCCGTCCATTAAGAAAGGGGACAGGCCAGGGGGTCAGCTTGGCAGGTACGGCACGAAGTGTGCAGGAGCCCATCAGCAGGGTCAGGTGCCCGAGCCTGATGCCAGCCTACATTTGGTGTTTGGAAAATTGCCACGGTGGCTTTGTCGCAGCCGTTTTTCCTGCCTCCAGATTTCCCTACAAAGCTGTTGCTTTCCTTGCTTCAATTCCCTCCGCAGAACCTCAGGAGCCTAAGTCAGTGACTCTACACAATTACACCTGTCCTTTGCTTGGCTCTGTGCTGCCAGCACAGCAAAAATACAACGGAACTGCAGAGAGCAGCAGCCATCCAGGGACGTGCCACTGGTCACAGTTACAGGGGCTTAACGGAGTGGAATGAAGCGGCAGGTGCTGCTTGTGGAGCCCCATCGGTACCGGGGAGGGCAGGTGCCTGCTGGTCCCCAGCTCCCCCCGCGCTGTGCCCAGCGCACGGGCCTGGCTCCCCACGGGATCAACCCTCAACTCCTCCAGCCACCTGGACAAACCCGGCAACGGGGAGGGCTGACTGGCCACATTTCACCCTCCTGAGCCTATTTTGGGCTGGTTCCTCCATGCGAAGGGCGGCCCGGAGCGCTGAGGCGGGAGCAGCGCACGTTGTGCGAGCAGACAGCGCCCTCTGCGGGGGCACGGCGGCACGGCAACGGGCGGGGAGCCCTGACCCGTGACCAGCACCGCCCCCTACCACCCTGCAGCCATCCCCGCTGTTATCCCCGTTATTCCTGTTGTTATCCCCGTTGTTATCCCCGTTATCCCCGTTGTTATCCCCGTTATCCTGGTTACGCCCGTTGTTGTCCCCGTTCCCCGCCGCCTTTGCGCTCCCGCCCGCCAGAGGGCGCTGTCGGCCCGCAGAGCCGTGCGGGGCCTCCCCGGGGACAAAATGGCGGCCTGAGGGGGCGGGAGGGGGCGGGACAGGGCGGGGGTGATGGCGGGGAGGGGCTGAAGCAGAAGGGCTGCTGGAGGAGGGGGAGCTTTAAAGTTCTGGATAAATCGTACGTCGCTCTGTTGTTTTCTGTGTAAAAAAACCAAGACGGAGAGCAGGGGTTGGAGGAGCTGGATGGGCTCGTCCCTGGTGTTTAATGGAGAAATGGGATGGTTGGACATCCCCAACGACAGCTGATCCCAAGGAGTGATGGCAGCTGCTACTCCAATAAACTCTGGCTTCAGCTTTCCCAGAGCTGCCACATGCTTGGAGGAAGGTTCAGACACCGATGCCCCAGTGCCATCTGAGTCACAGAATCCTAGAATCATTTAGTGGAAAAGATCTCCAAGAGCACTGAGTTGAACCTTTGACCAGTCACCGCCTTGTCAACTAGACTAGAGCACTGAGTGGCGTTCTTTGACCACCTCCAGGGATGGGGACTCCACCAGCTCCCTGGGCAGCCCCTTCCAACGCCTTTCCGTCAAGGAATTCTTCCTGATGTCCTGCCCGAGCCCTGCCCTGGTGCACCTGAGGCTGTTTGCACTCACTCTGTTGCTGGTTGCCTCTGAGCAGAGGCCGACACCCGCCTGGCTACAACCTGCTGTCAGGTGGCTGTGGAGAGCTCCCACCTCACCTGTGTCCCGGTGCCAAGGCTCCCACCCTGCCAAGGAACCACCCCAAGCCCTGGCACGTGTCCATGTCGGCTCGGGTCCCTGCAGGGACAGGTAGCCCTGGGCTCACTGGAGATGCTCTCCCACTCGCCACCCCAAGCTGCCCACGGAGAGAGAGGGAGAAGCCACCAAACCAAAAGGTTTTCCTCTTGCCTTTCTCTCTTTCGCTAAAGGCCCCAGCACAGCAATCTGAATGGCATTGTTTAGCCAATTACTAATTTACAAGGAATTTAGTTTAATGCATTAATAAATGTTGTCATTTTTCTGACAGATTATCATAATAATACATTTTAATGGGCTGCAAGAGTCAGGAGAATAGTGGGAAATAAATATATTTTACAATTACTTATTCACTACATCTGTACCTAATTATGTTTGCAGAATAATTACAGTGGCACTGCTTCCCTGCAGTGTGTTTGTGTTGGCAGCACGGGAGTGATAAATCCCTGGCAGCCCCCACAGGGGCGATTCCAGCCCTCCCTCACGGTGGGGCAGCCCCCGGGTGACGCTGTCTGGTGGGCCCACTGCCAGCCACCCTGAGTTACCTGCCTCTGCCAGGAGGAACTCGTTCAGAAGATGGATTTCTGTAAGGACCCTCTGTGCAGGACATCAATCACTCTTTAATCAGAGCCTGCCCTGGGTTAAAGAGTGCGGGGCCAACGCGCTGCCAGGAGAGGAGCCTCGGTGACTTCAGTGCTGGTGGTGCCTTGGAGGATCCCCTGCTTGCTGCCACAGCCCCTGCACAGCCCCCAAGCCTTGCCCTGGCTGGGACGCCGGAGCCCCTGAGCTGCAAGGTTCCTGTGTGACAGAGAGGATGGCAGAGCACGTGCTCTCACAAAGGTCAGTGCTCACGCTGGCCGTGGCACGGCTCCATCCCGGAGCCACTTTGTGTGGGCTCTGAAGGGTCCTGGACAGCAGCAACGAGCCACAATTATGCGAGACCTTTCGATCATAACAGATTTATTCAAAACTCATGCATAAATAATAATGTCTCTGAAGATTTTGAACAACTATTTGGCATAAGCAGAGCAAATATTTAAATCAAACCTGACTGCTGTGCATTGCAAACAGACGGGACGGCTCTGTGCACAACGGCACCTCTGGCAAAGCCTGGCTCTGCACTGGCATTTCTGGGAGCCCCACAGGCTGCTGTGGTGTGAGCCCGTGAACCTGCCCCCACAGCCGTGTAGGAGGGGTGGAGGGGAGCCCCTCTGCCAGCCTCAGCCTGGGCTGGAGGAGAGGGCAACCCCTCCCAGAGCCAGCAGCACAGTCTGTGAGCCCCCAGTGCCCAGAGGGGTTAGCAAAGCCCCTTTGCCTGGTTTTGCCCCGTGCCTGGTGTTCCTGCAGTAATGAACGCAGATGTATGTGCTGTCAGCAGGCAGCGTGAAAGGTTATGAAATTATACCCAGCTCCTCTTAGCACTGATGAAGCGTGTCTGCTTCGGGCAAATTGCCATTTTCCAGTTTAACAGGATTTCAGCTGCTCTCCAGGGGAGTGCCCAGGGACCCACACGGGACTGTCCCCCCACTACGGCCAGTGGAGCTCCTGCCCTGTGGGGCTCAGCATAAAGGGCACAAGCTGGTCTAACCCCTCCTCGCTCCTGCTCCTCCTCCTGCTCCTGCCACTGCCTGCAGGGCAGCTCTGCAGAGCCCAGCACAAGGACAATGTTCATTCCCTGTGTGACTGCCTGGGCACTGCCCTCCTGGGGGAGAGACGCTCTTGGCTGTGGCAGGAGGTGGTGGGTGCTACCTGCTCCCTAATCAGAGGTTCCCTAATGACCAGCTCGATGCTCACTGACTGCTGAAGGCCATAACACCAGGATGCTGTTGGTCAAGGGGCAGTCCAGAGGCCCAGGGTCTTTCTTTGGCAGCTGCAGTGCGAAGCAGAGAGAAGAGAATTCACCTGTTCAGCGCTGGAGATGGGACTGTTTGGGCTGTGCCATGCACTGCTGCAGCCCGTGGCCTCTGGGCAAACGGGGCCATCTCCCTCCTGGCCAGGGGTGGGCAGAGGAGCAGGAGTCACTCAAGAAGACATCACTGAAAGGAACATTTTCTCCTTAGAAGCATATGGGAATTCTCTGCCTGGATACCTCAGGGTCTGAGGGACTCCTCAGCATTTCTCTCACCCTCGGGTGTCCAAGGCAGGTCAGGCTCTAGCGCAGCCCTCGGGGGTGAGTTTGGGCAGCAGGCATGGCCAGGCTCTGCCTCCCACCGAGGCTCGAGGGGCAGCTGAGCCAGCGCTGCCTGCTCGTGGGGCAGGAGCTGGCACTGCCTCTGCCCCTCCCCGGGCACCAACCCTGCTCCCTCCCACCCTCCTGGCTCTCCACTGGCATCAGCAAACACGGGAGCAGCAAATACCCTGGGCAGAACTAGAACAAGATAAAAATGATCCTCGAGGTGCTTGTGGTGTGTGATTTCAGAGAATCAGAGAATTCCTTGTGAGGTTTAGAGAACAGCCCTGGTTTTGTCCCTTTCAACAACGTAAATATCCTTTCATAAGGGAGAAACTGTCAAATTGCAGCAATTTCCTGTGAAATGGGCTGGTATGAGGCTACAAATGTTGGCACCAGTCTGTCTAAAATAAAAATAATTGCAGACCATTACAATAAAGCAATCTCTTCAGATGAGAAACAATTATGCTTTTCAAAGCAAGTGCACATGTCTTTACACCTCGTAATTATCAATTACAGAGATACCTGCTCTGTTATCTCAACAGCATCTCCACTTGGCTTCTCGGGGCTAATTGCGGGGGATTTAATTCAGAACTCAAACACTAATGATTTTGACCTTTATGCCTATTCCTGAGGTGTGATAACACTTTAAAGGCTGTGCAAAACTGATCAGCCTGTGGTTTGCATTGGAAGTGCAACCTCCCTTCACCCCAGCTGGCCTTCCTGACACCCTTGGCCGCTGTGGGACTGCAGAGGGGGCGATGGGCAGCCCCAGCCCCAGCTACAGTCACAGCTCCAGACCCAGACCACTAGGAATGCTCCTGCCAGGGCTCTGGAGCGGGGTCAGGCAGGCAGAGCCCAGCAAGGAGCAAATTCAGGCACAGAGGATCTGCAACTAACAAATGTCAGGAGTAAGCATGCCAAAAGCCCCAGAGGTGGGTAGGTTTCCATCACACCCCTAACACTGTCATCAGCATCAAATGTTTTCAGTAGAAACGGGCTTTGGAAATCTTTAGTCTCAAATATAAATTGTTCTTCTTGCTTACAGAAGGTGAGAACCTGCTCCTGCAGGGCCCTTGGAGCTGACGTGGCCCCCTCCCCTCTCCTGCTCTGTGTTACATTTGTGAGTTTTAATATTTAATTGGTGGGTTTTGCTATTTCGGTCTCCTGGCACTTTGCCGTGGCTAAGAGCTGGAGGTCAGCAGTGGAGGGGAGGCTGTGTATTAGTTCATTAGGTTTTTATGATTTATTTGTTATGGATGCATCACCAGGCCTTTCCCAGAACCCTTGACTGCCTCCCTTACCTGTTATTTGTAGGCTCCTCTTTCCCTCCCTGTACACCCTGGGCTCTGGCAATCTCGCTGGATGGAACCCACCCTGGGGGGGTGGGACCCCACAAACCTCCCAAAGAGATGCTGCAGCCGGTGGGGTGAGACTCAGAGGGGGATGCAGGAGGGGGATGTGGGGGAAAACCTGGGAGCAAGGGTGGTGCAGCACTTCACGAGTGCCCAGGTGACAGCTTAGTGCCCAGGATAACGGATGCCCGTGGTTGGAGGCACCCTGGTCTTGGCCAGCAGCCCCCCAAGCACGGCCAGCGGGCTGGCTCACTGGAGGGGCTCAAGTGCAGCAGGGTCAGGCCACGATGGGTGGCTGAGCAAGGTGCCCAGGGCAGTGTGGGGCTCGTGCCATAGCCAGGGGCTCAGAAGGGCTTGTGCCCTGGGCTGGGAGCTGAGCAGGGCTCGTGCCGTGCCCGGGGGCTGAGGGGGCACTGAGGGCCGTGCGGGGGCCACAGGCAGTGACTCACTTCACTCTCCCTCCGGCTCGAGTCCGCTCCGGAGCTGAGCTCCTGGTGCTGGCTGGCATTGTGCCTCTGTTGTCTAGGCAAAGGTTTCCATGACACTAAATAAAGTGAAATATGATTTTGCACAGCTGGATTCTGTCTTAGATGCAGGTTAGGGACAAGAAATGCACATCCAGCAGAGAGCTGTGGGTAGCAAATTATAAGGGCTGTGATCCGTGATGGCAACAAGCAGAAAAATACCAATTTTGAGGAGTTATTCAGCTGGCTCCCAACCAGATGTTTACTTCCAAAGCCATATCTCGTTTGTTGGTCTTGAGTAATTAGCTCATGGCACAAGGACAGAAAGCGTTCAAACCATGCCATAGAATAAATGGGGAGCTGGAGGGCATTTGGATCCGTGCAGGGGCTCCCAGTCCGCTTTGGTACCAGCGGCACTGCGGGTCCCTCCCCAGCAGGTGCATCTCCTGCAGCAGCTCCAGCACTGCTCTTGGTGCAAGGGTTTATTTCAGTGCCTTTGAGGTGCAGCACCTGACAGGATCGTCTTTGTGAAGCTTGGAGGAGAGCTTTACACATCTCATTTTAAGGGATTTAATGGAATGTTACGGTGTGTCAAGTGTACTATGTTAATTGCTGTTGATTGAAAAGTTGTCTGAGTTCTGAAGACTCAATTAGAAGAAATTAAAATCCATTCTCATTTATTCCTTCATACAAAATACATGCTGTTTTTCCACTCCTCACATCCCACAGAAGCCAAGGGCGTGTCCAGGCCCAGGGTGCACCCAGCTTTCCAGAAAGAAATTGGTGAGCAAGGCCAGACCAGGAGGGAAAATCAGAATAAAGCTGTGTTATGGCCTTAGGGAGGCAGCTGGAAAAGAGTCTTTGGTCACAGCTCAGCTGATTTTCAGGTGGTTGTGAATTAGCAGCAGCTCCAGGTGCCTGCTGGGCAGGGACAGGCTCGGTCACGGGGGGAAGGTGCTGGGGAGGCAGAGGGGAGCGTGTGGGACAGGCAGGGCTGTGACCATGGGGCAGGAGACACAGGGGGCTTGTCTGGCAGCAGCTGGAACGAGGGGGAGCAGGGCCCTCAAACCCCTCTTCCTATACAGTGTGTGGACAAACAGCCAGAGCTTGCAGAATGGTAAGGCAAAAGTGAAGAAATAAATATGTACTGGTAGGATATGAGGGGGGGAATGCCCAGAGGAGGGGCTGCCAGATCTTGCCCACAGAGTGCCCATATAGCAGCTCTACAAATTAGCCATGAAATTAGGACCTGATGGGAGCTTTGAAATTGGGAGTTTAGGGAGAGTTTGTAAAATGTTTAAAAGGCAGAAGCAGCACAAACCCTTAATTTTAATTATTGCGGTTTTAATCAGTGGAATAGTTTTGTCTACCTGGAATGGTAAAGTTACTGGAAATGAGAACTGAGTGTGGGTGCAATGCTGAGCTGTCCTGCAGGGTCCCAGCAGGGGCAGGGGGAGCTGTGAGCTGGGGTGCCTGGGCTCAGGGTGCAGGCAGAGGGCTGGTGAGGGCGAGCTCAGACTGTGGCAGGGGGGAGCAGCTTGTTGGGATGAGTAATGTGGAAGTCATTTGATACCAAGGAAGGGATATTCCTGCTCTCAGTCATGTTTAGGTAATTGGAAGTAAATAACTCCTTTCATCCTGAAATCAGGTGACTTCATACATGAGGTAAATGGAAGAAACAAAATCCCGATTTTTGTTCACGTTCCACCCACGTAGTAAAAATGAACCTTCGTCTGCAGCAATTCTGAGCTAATGAAAAACGAATGAGGTTTTAAATCAAGCCCAAACACAGAGCTCTGCTGCCAGAGCCGCGCCGAGCTGCTGTAGGACAACCTCCATTTCCAAGGCTCCTCGCAGAATCCTGAATAATTTTATGAGATTTTGAGCAAGGCTGTTGCCAAAACATTCATTACTGCACCCAGCAAACAGCGGCAGACAGGGGTGTCTGCGGGCCTGATGCCATAGGCAGTCCTGGCTCTTTCCTCTGTCCCCAAAGTTCTGAAGGGCTGAGGTTTATTTAGTGGTGTCTGTACATCACTCATCTGGTGCAGAGTGACCGGCCCTGCCTGATCACTTCTCCTGGAGGGGTCCCTCTTGCACGGCCTTAAATCATGTCTGAACACGACATAATTCTCCTGTGTGCCTGGTGACTTCTGTGTGTTTGATCAGTTCAGATTCCATAAAAATGTAAATAATCAAAGCCCTTCTGCTGTTATTTATAATGCCTCACTCTGGGCTGTAATTTATGAATTAATTTCAGCTGCAAGTTTCTGGAGGGAGGGAAAAAAAGATTAATAATGGGATGTGTGGCTGCCAGTAAACGCTGTGGCTGCTGGTGTCTCCTCCTCTGCTCACCCCCAAACCCCGCAGAGCTGACTGCGGTCCCAGGGGAACAGGGGCCATCCCTGCTCTGCCACCCACCCTTGGGTTGGCCACGGAGGGTCCCAGGAGTGCTGGGAGGGTCTGGGGCAAACTGGTGCAGGAATGCCCTGCTCAGCCCTGGCTGCTGTCGGGCAGTGGGTGCCCTCTGGCAGTGGGTACTCCTGGGCTGGGGGTCCCAGGGCAGCAGGCAGGTTCCACCAGGCAGGTTCCACCAGGCAGGTTCCACCAGGGGTTCTTGGGGCATCAGCACAGTGTGGGTCTGTGCCAGAGAATCCAGCCCTCGGCACTCACCTCTGGGATGTGGCACCACCTGCCAGCCTGCAGACAACACCCAAAATGGTCTTCAGAGCCAGTGACCACCAGGCAGAGGGGTGGTGGAGGAGGCCACTGTGGGACCCTGGCCCTGCTGTGCCCGAGGCTGAGCCAGGAGTGGGACCAGCAGTGGCTCTGCCCAGCTGCACACGCAGGGAGCTGCAGGCTGGCCTGGCCACGCAGCAGCGCCTCGGCCCCGCTATTAGCTCTCTGTTAAGCATCGTATCTGATCCAGACACAGCATTATATGCATTTCTCTGGGAATAAGCTCTGCTTGACACAGTCTGTGATTGCTTTTTTAAAACCATGTGGGGAGGATCAGTTTCTTCATCCACTGATAAGGTATCAGGTGACACAGGGATCAGCATCCACCACATAAATCTGCAACTAATCCTTTGGAATCAATATTTTTCATTAAGAACCTGTGAGAGTTGGGCCATTATAGGGAAAAATCTGTTTAGGTTGACACCTTGATGAAGTTATTCAGTTCAGGGGCTTAAGTCATTGAAAGGTAATAAAGAGCAAAGAGCACAGAAAGATCGAGGTGCCGGTTATGAGAGCTCGCGACGGGAATAGGGACTTTATTGCAGAGAGAAATTACCATACTGATTTATTGTGGACTTATGGGAAATTTAAAAGGCTGGCAGCACTGCCCTGATGTCACTGCTGGCTGGGGACACTGCTGGGGTGCTCTCTCCTGTGCTGGGGACTCTCCCCTCCCTCCCACAGCACTGGGTGCCAGCCAAGAGACCATCTGCGCTGCCCGAGCTGCTGCCGCCAGCACGGATACTGCTGAGGCTGGCAGTGGAGGAACCAGAACTCCACAGCCAGGGCACAGGGACCCCTGCACACTCAGGAGTTCCTGCTGGTCCCCAGGGCTGCCACTCCCTGCAAAGCTGGAGGCCAGGACAAAGATCTCCTCCCACTGCTCTGAGCATCTTCCTCAGCTGTGCCCTGTGTCCCTGGTGCTCCTCAGCTGTCTGTGCCCTGTCCATCCCTGCAGACCTGATGTTCCTCAGCCATCCCTGTCCTCTGTTGCTGATCTTCTTCAGGGGGGAAGGCCTCACTGCCTTCCCATGCTGCTGGCAACCTGTGTCATCACTGGTCCCTTCATTAAGCACTTGCAGCCACAGCAGCGATGTCTGCTGGGTGTTCAGATGAATTTGCTCAGTCAGCCCTTCCCAGCTCAGTGTGGGCAGCAGGTTACAGGAGGTGTGTGGGGGCACGGGGAGCTGGAGGGGAGCAGTGAGCTGTGGAGCTGGGGCTGTGTGGGGAGAAGCGAGGGGCCCAGCAGGACAGCAAAGGTTTAATCCCTGGATAAACTGGCGAAGGAGTGTCCACGAGCACGTACACGCTGGGGCTGCTCCAGACGCACGGGATGCTGAGGCTCCTCTGTGCAGAGTGAGCAGGGCACCACGACTCCTACCGCTCTGCAAAGCCAGCCTTGGTAACTGAAGTCAAACTTATCCTGAAGTTTCCCTTATAGGTTAACCGAGGTTAATTGTGCAAGCTGCAGATGAAAGTGTCTTGCCCATAAATCCCCAAACCTCATTAAAGAGGATTAAATGATATGACTGCTTTGTAAATCCTAAAATTTCACGCAAACCTCTCATAAACAAACACATAAAGCTCCTGACATGCTCAGTCTCTGCTAATCTAGGTGCTCGTTCCAGGAGCGAGGAGGAACCCGGCGCCCGCCTCTCACAGCTGCGAGGGTGGCACTGCTGGCAGGTGGCACCGAGGGCCGTGGCTGCACACCCGGTGTGGGATGGTCGGTGCCCACCCCCTGCCCTCCCCAGCTGGCACCCTGAGCACAGCACCCATGGCACAGCCTGGCTCAGACAGCCCCACTCACCTGGTCATGCTTTGAGAGCATGTCCAGAGGCTCTGCTGGGCACAGAGCAGGGCCAGCTCCGAGTGCTGGGCATCCTGCTCCACCTGAGCCAGCAAACAGAGGCAGCATAACCTCCTGAATCTGGGTAATGCCAGGGAAATTCTGCAATCACCACCTTGGCTCTGAGCCACCACTGATGTGTTTTCTTCCAGAAAGATTTTGTTGTGCAGCTCCTACAGCAGTAATTTGTTTCCATCCTCGCTGACTGTCCCTGACCAACAAAATACAGCGGGAGGGGGAGGTCTGAAGAGCACCACCCAAAGAGGAGAGCAGCACCCGAGGCAGGATCAGTGGGCAGCTGCTGCCAGCAGCGGGAATGCTGCTCCTGGGAGGAGTGGGGTACACTGGAGCAGGGTTTTGGCCGGCCATCACCATGGTCCTGCAGGGATGGTGCTCTGACATGCAGAAAAGGCATAAACCAACCAAATCCTAATGAGCAATTAAAAGCTAATCAAAGGGAAATCTGTCAGATAAGGATTGCTGTGTGGCTTTTTACTTGGGTTTGAATCTCTTTGTGGAACAAAACATATTGTCAGCGAGATTTGTAGCACTGAGCTTTGCATTGTGGTTTCTGGATCTAATTCAGCTCTGCATTGATGGGTCAGGAAGGATGGGATTCTTCTGTTAACAGCAGCCTGTAGCTTAGATTTCAGCTAACTGTACATGCTCTGTAATACCTGCATGTGCCAGACACTTCCCTTAATTTATAATCAGACTGTGGATCACTGTTGCTTGCTCTGCCCTGTCTCAGAATTCCCTCCTGCCCAGGTACTGGAGCAGGGATGTCACTGTCCCCGAGCACGGCTCGGTCCTGGCCGTGGGACTGCGTGGGGCACTGTCCCCCCACCCTCCCACTGCCATGGCCTGCAGGGACTGGTGCTGCCCCTTACGGTGGGGCTCAGCTCAACATCTGTTTGCTTTTTAGCTTTGACTGACTTTAAAACAAATTCTCGAAACTTTTTAAAGAAAAAGGCCAAAAGGTCTCTGTCCAGTGAGATCCAGCAGTGACCCCTCGCCAGACCTGCTGTTATCCACAGTGAAAGGCTTGGTGGTTCTGCCTGCTCCACTGCAGCCACCTCCCCTCCAGTCACAGCCAGTAACAGACACTCCCAGTTCAGAAGACGTGTATATCTGCAGAGTTTTGCTGAGCAAATGCTGCTCTCTGAGATCTGAGTAGGAACCGATTGCTCTGCATGTCTTACACATTCCTGATCTATTGATTAACCCAGGAGTGGGAATCCAGCTAGAAATACTCTCCCAACTCACTCAGTCCACATCACTTCACCTTCTTAACTAAATCCCTCCCAAATCCTTGCAAAAATCTACTGGAGGGCTGGCGCTGCTGGGCAGAGGAGCCGCAGCCTGAGTCAGCCAGTAAATGGCGTGTGAATATGAGGGAGCCTATTGTTGCCTAACACGGTCCCATCAATAATAGATTCACAAACCTCGGAGGGAGCTAAAAATTTCTCCTTTAGGTATGAATTATGGATGCAGTTTAGTGTAATGTAGACATATCTCAGAGGTTTTTCCCAGTTTATACACTAGTAAAAGCCAGCAATTTGCTTGTGTTCCATCTATAGGTTTTGTAAAATAAAGGAATTCTCTCTTCTGCAATAAATTCCGACATTAATGAAGGCGAAGACAAATCTTAAACGTGCGTTTCAGGCTCGGAATAAGCAGGTCTGGGCAGGAGATGTGCGGGGCTGCCGGCGATGCTGCAGTGCCAGCGGTGCTCTGGCAACACCAGCCACGTGCCATGGGCAGTGGGAGCAGAGTGTGCCAGGGCCAGGGCAGCCCCAGCCCCACGTGGAGTTCACCTCCTCCTCAGGGCAGGTGGGCTGAGAGGCTCCCTGGGCTTGGCAGTCTCTGCCCCCGAGGAGATTCTGGCTGTGTTGGGGCAGGAGAACAGGGTGGCCTCAGCACAGAGGCTCCACAAGTGCCCACTGCCAGCGTGCCCACTGACACCAGCGCCTGTCACTGCCCTGATGAACAGCCCCTGGCCCCGATAGATCTGCAGGAGATACTTGACAAGCCTGTAATATCCCCAGGGGTCAGAGGGCTAATGCTTTTTTTAATACCCTCTCATAATTAATACTCTACATCTACAATGAAAGATCATTATAAAAAGATTTGCTATAACTAGAGCAGCTCCTTCTCGAGCATGGAATGAGCAGCGATCCCGAGGGCTTGGCTTCTGTCAGAAAAAATCCATAGCTGCAGATTCATGTCGGTGTTTCCCACAGCTTCGACAGCCGCCGAGCGACCAGCAGGGATGAGCCGGTGCTGGCGGCTCTGGGCCGGGGCAGCACCAGCTCAGCAGAGCCTCCCCTGGGCTTCCCTGGGCACACTGGGGTGCTGGGGGTGCTGCGGGTGCTGTGGGGTGCTGCGGGTGCTGTGGGGTGCTGTGGGGTGCTGTGGGGGCTGTGGGGGCTGTGGGGGCTGTGCAAGTCAAGCAGCAGCGCTCTCCATCTCGGATCTTACTCTTATCCCTGGTGGGAATCCCAGCTGGACCCTCACAGGGGGCTGAGGGGATTCCTGATGGATCCAGGGCATCCCAGTGCCCACCGTGGTGCCAGCCCCAGCTCTGCCTCTGGCTGGCTGTCCCCACTGTGCTGGCATCGCCACGAAACAGGGAACACCAGTGGTTTTGCAGCCTCTCCAGCCCTGCTGGGGTCAGCATCACAGGTTCTGCCGCCTGGGGGGAACCCAACAGAGCCCGGGCAGCCAGGACAGGAGCAGGCATAGCTGTTCTCCTCTGTGGGAGGAAGCTCACAGCAACTGCAGTGTTTCCACAATCCATGACCAGAAGTATCAAAGAAATTCCCAGTTTTCCAAAGGCATTGGCCTGAATCAGAGTTTATACACAAAATCCTTGTAAGTTCCTATCAGCCACAAAAAGACTCTTTAAGCACCATCCCTTGCAGACATAATGTTTCAATTTGCAAGTTTAATTTTTTTCCATCTCTTTTTCCAGAGAGACGTTGTCAAATCTGTATTTATTTTTTAAAGAACAAACTTTTATAGACCTTCTGCAAAACCTTGTAAAAATATAATCTCTCCTTGTGCCAGACAACTGGTGCCTGCTGACTCAATTGCTTTTATATATGACAAGGCTTGAAAAAAAATGATTGCCATTGCCGAACTCTGAACAGATTGGAGTGAAGTGCGGGACTCATCCATCAGAGGTGCCATGTTGGGCATGTGGAATGCAGAGTCCTGGGGTCAGGAGCACTGGGATGGTTTTCTCCTAAATCTTCCCTTCAGCCACCACCTCTGAGTTCCACCAAGCGGCCAGAGCACCATCATTGTAGGGTAATACCCGAAACGGGAGTGCTGTGAGTCAGACGGCACTTCCAGCCACCGGCAGCAGCTTGTCAGGCAGAGTAATTGCAGGGAGAAACTGTCTTCAATTTAATAAATATGTAAAACAGTGTTTAACAGCCCTGAAATAAACTGTTGAGCGATGTGGTCCGTGGAGCTAATCTCATCCGCGCTCCCGGTGCCGCAGTGTGTGTTTGTGTTTAAGGGTGTTCCGTGCTTTGCATCCACTGGCACATCCCCCTGCCCCAACCCTGCCTCCCTGCGTGACCCTGGGCTCCGTGTTGGTGGCCACTGGGCTCCTGTCCCCTGAGTCAGGGCAAGGCCGGGCTCAGGGGCAGCATCCAGCTCAGGTGGGTCTGTGCTGGGGTGGGAAGGGCCAGGCTGGAGATGGGTGTGATGGGAGTCATCTTGGTTAATAAACTGAGGAGGTGCCAGCCCAGTGCTGTGCTAAAGCACAGAAGTGGTGTTTCTTGGAAATTCTGTGGTAGGTGTGCTCAGGCAGGCCCATCGATCCGAGCCTGGCGCAGGAGCCGATCGATGGGTGCGTTATTAACGGGCTGTGCTTATCCCGGCTGATGGCTCATGAATAAGTGGCCTTGGCTGGGGCCAGAGGTCAGACTGCTCTGCTGTGATGGATGCCTCCTGAAATTGCTGGAGTTGAGTCATCAGTGTTTCATTCCAAGGGGTCCTGTGAGTTACCCATCCTTCACTTCCCACTTTTGCACCAGCTTGACTTGGTCAATCCAGTGGGCAGAGCCACACCACTGCTGCTGCTTTCACCATGGAGCTGGCACCAGGGACCACCCTGCAGCATGGGGTCTGGCCAAGGGGCATCCCTGAGCCCTCAGTTTAGCCCTGCTGCAAGCCCAGCACATTCCCTGTGCCCGGGGTGTCTGTGGGGAGAGCAGGGCTTCAGTTACAGCAGTCAGGCTGAACTGGGGACTGTTTAACTGACTAAATAAGCACAGACCTTGCAAGGGGGGACTGTGTGAACAGGGAGGTGCCAGGGCAATATTCCTGAATGCTGCTCTACAGCTGAAAATTAATTCTTCAAGATGTTTTGTGAATTAAAAGGCAGAGCCAGGCTGGAGCTGGGGGTTAGCAGCTCTGGGATCTACAGTTTCAGCCAAAGAAGCAGCTACTCCAGGGTGGAGTCCTGCCTGGAAAGGGGGTCTGCCCTAGCCAGGGGGCAGAGGGGAGCTGAGGACACTGGGGTCAGGTGTCCACCATCGGTTTCAGTGGCTGTGGTAACCAACACACAAGACTGGAGCTGGGCAGCCGAAGCACAGCCCCAGCCCTGGAGCCCTGCTCAGGGGCTCAGGTGCTGAAACCAGGGCCAGGAGCTGCCAGGCCTTGCAGTGGGAGCAGGCAGGAGGTGGCCCATTCCCCTCAGAGATGGGGGGATCCTCTGACTCCCCCCAGGGAGCGTGAAGGCTGCCGAGCTGCTGCATGATGAATGAGAAACCCAGAGATTACAATAATTTTGTTAAAGAGTTCTTAGCTCTGCTCTTCTCTTCTGATTAATGGGATTTTGTTGAGAGTGCAGGGAAAGGTCATCTGACACGTGTTCAACAGCTGATGACATTATTCAGCTCTGCCAGAGAATTGCTGCTCCCAAACACCCCCAGTGTGCTTTACCAGCAGCGGCCAAAGCCCCGCAGCGTCCCTCCAGCTGTGCCGGGCATCCCGAGCATCCCGAGCGTCCCTCCAGCTGTGCCGGGCATCCCGAGCATCCC
>JAWWES010000035.1:15767749-15804822 GCA_035583135.1 Lophotriccus pileatus | reverse complement strand
GCATCCCGAGCGTCCCTCCAGCTGTGCCGGGCATCTGAGCACCTCCACTGGGATGAGTGGTGGCTTCAGACAGTTCTTGCACCTTGATCTGCAGGATGAGGTGGCACAATCATCCTTGCCACTCTCATTGCCCTTCTTGGGAAGGGCTGTTAAATAACCAGCTGTCTCTGTGCTTCCCGTCACCGGCAGATGTGTGGTACGTGATATATGTTATATACACTGAGAACAGTGCACAGGGCCAGTGACTGACTGTCTGTCTGTCAGCTGTGCCTGGTCCCTGGCTGCAGCTGCCTTGGGGCTCGACAGCCCCGTGCCCGTCACTGAGCGTTTTGGGACCTCAGCCTTGCACAGCCCAGCCCAGCCAGAGTCCCCCAAAGCCCGTCAGACCCTCATGCAGTGCTGCTCCTCTCAACCCAGGCTGAGCTGCTCCCAGCTCCTGCCCCATCCCTCCAGATCCACGGAGCACCCTCTGGAGCACGTCTGTGAGAAGAGGCAGTTATGATCAGCCCTGGGTGTAAATCTCAGCCCCAAATGGCCTCACTGACGGCTCCCAGCAGGACTGGCCGGGGTGCCTCCATCCCTCTGGGTGCTCCTTTAATCGCTGTTATTGCTCCTTTCCTATGCTGTGTCCCTGAAGAGTCCTGTCCCCATTCCAGGGGCTCAGCACTAGAATGGAGAAGCAGGAGTGCCCTTTCCCCACCTCACTATCTTTCTCCATGTGCCACAGCTTCTACTGTTTTTTCCAGTAACGAAACTTCTGTGTTGTGATATGATAATCTGCTGGGTGTAAATGGCTTGTCCAGCCAGCCCTGCAAATCACCTCTTATCATCACACTCAATGGGCTGTGTCAACCCAATTTCACAGACAAACGCTTCTCCCACTGACCACGGGCACTGACATGGATTTCACCGACTCTGATTTACAAAGCCAATAAAAATAAAATCAGTGAATTACTAAGAACCACTGACTTAATATAGGAGATTAAAATCTCCAAATTTAGGGTGACTGGAAGCTGTTTGATACATGAACAGTGGCAAATGGGTTATAGAAATGTCAGCCATGCCAGGATCATGTGCCACGGTGTGGTGATTTATCAGGGAGAGAAGGGCTAATTGGTAAGTTACCTTTGATGCTTTCCCCAGAGGCCAGGTTATTTATGTTACAGTTTGTTTGTCATCTTTTGGGGTCAACCAAAATTTTTTATGGTAAGAAAAACCTCAGTGTCCTGTTCATTAAAGTAGCAAGGTCAGACCAAAGGGTGGGGTTGAGCTGGGAGTAATCAGGTTGATGTGATTAATTCAGGCCTTGCTGCCACTTGGAAAAAGTGCCCCAGCACAGCCAACCTTCAAGGGACAAAGCATCATCCACCAGTGACTCAAAAAGCCTCCCATCAGCACACAGAAAAGGTGATGGGTAGCGAGGAGAGGGAGCTCCTGGGTTTCCTACCCTGTTCCCAGCCCTCACTGGGTGCTGCTCCTGCCTGGAGAGGGTCCCAGAGTCCCCCTTGGAGCCTGCAGGGGTAAGAGGGCACCCAGCAGGCTACAGAAACCACCCAGAGCTTCCTCCAGGCTCCTCCTGCCCGGGGAGCTCAGCTTCTCTCCACTTCATTGCATGATTTTTTGCCCTTGAAGATCTTCCCCCCCATCCCTTGTCCCTGTACGCTGTTTGCAGATGTTTGCAGGTGTTTGCAAGTCTTGTTTGCTGTGACAGCAGGGTCTCCAGGCCAAAGCCTGTCTTGGGTGTGTGGCAGGCACCAGGGTTGGGGGCTGCACCTCCCCAGGCACAGGCACAACCAACAAAGGGAATCTGGGAGCCAGACGACAGCACTGCTGCCAGGTGCCTGTTAGGAGGGACAGGAGATTGCAAATGAAAGGCTTGTGCAGACTTTAAACTTCACTCTGCCTTCATAAAGGTGTCAGCTGGAATTATTTTGGGCATTTACTTGCGTGGTCTAGTGCATCACTAGCTAAAACAGTTTTTTTTAAATAATGGAATTTGCTGCTTGGCTCATGCATAAAAAATAGCAGGAACGCGACCCAATTGCATAATTTTTTAGTAATAAATAGAGTCAAAAGTGTTGAGCTCAGCTGCTGGCACAGTGAGACACTCTGTGCAGGGGGCAGAGGGCAGGGAGCCCCCGGGTCAGCACCTCATGACATACTGAGCCCATGTCCTTGGGAACAGCGTGGACACCCTGGGAGATGTGGCAGCTCAGTGGCCAGAGTGTCCTGTGCCACAGGACAGACACGTCCCGTGGGGCTGCCCCAGCCTCGTGTCACTTCCACTGCACCTGCACACCCCTCATGGCTCCCCCCAGCAAGGCAGCGCTCCTTGTCCACTCCAACTGCTCCGTGTCCAGGAAAGCATCTCTGCTCCTGGGAAACACAGAGCAGGGACCATTTCCCCTCTGCACTGTCAAACCATGGTCCATGGAACACGTTTCTGGAGGAACAGCCGCAGGTGTTCACTGGGCACAGCCCAGCACGGGTGGGGAGTCACCAGAGCTGCCACTGAAGGGTGAGTGTGGCAGGAGGGACGTGGCAGGACGGACAGGGCCAAGGCCAGCCCTCCCACCACGACAGCCGCTGACCCCAGGGCAGAAGTCTGGGGCACGGGACAGACTGGCCCTGGCCCCGCTCCGCTGTGCTGTGGGATGCCAGGAGCACAGGGACCAAAGTGGGGGCTGCCCTGCCCAAGGTCCAGCACTGCCCTGGGCGTGGGGCACAGCACCCCCCCCCTGCACAGAGGCCCTTGTGTAAGAAGTGGCATTTTGATTGATGCCATTTGACATATGGAGAATTCCCCACAGCGGGCAGTCATTCACTCGGCTGATTACAGGCTCTGACTTCTTTCTCTAATTAAAACTCTCCCTCCCATTTTAATTCCTTTGCCCCTGAACTCCCCGTTCTGGATCATCTCGTGTGGGATGACACTAACTGCCTGTGGCAGGCACCAGGGATGCCCCATTCCTGACCGGCAGCCCAGCCCAGAGCCGTGGGGTCAGCGCACGTGGGGACACCCCTGACCCCCTGCTCCCACACAGGCTGCCCATGCTCCAGGAGGTGGGGTCCCTGCCCTGGCCAGATGTGATCCAGCCCAGCCAGATGTGCCCCAGCCCAGCCAGATGTGCCCCAGCCCAGCAGAAGGTACATCCCTCTGTGCCCCGACCACTGTGCAGCCGTGCCCGCGGGGACACTCAGTCCACAGCCTGGGCCAGGGGCTGGATTTTTGGCAGGCATGCTTTGCAGCAGCCTGACCAGGGGTATCCTGCCTGGGCAGCTTCTCCTGCATCAGAGTCACGTTTCCATGACTAAGTTGCAACAATTTCCCTCCACTCCCAAGTCCCACACTGGACAGGAGCCATTCCAAACAATTTCCTTCCCCTAAATTATCCCACCGCCCCACAGGCAGGGCAGGCAGGCTCAGCTGCAGACCACAGTCCAGCTTGTCTCTGGTTGGAGTTCCCCAAAGCACAGTGAGAAAAACAGTAAAAGAGGCTTTCTGAAGGAAAGCAACAGCCCTCCTAGGGGCTGACAAACGTGACAGGTCCCACTCAGGTTCTCTTGGCCCACTGGGACTCAGTTTTAATGTAACTAAAAGGAAAATGTGTTTAAACACAGGATTTAACTTTCTGACATGAGCTTTATTCTATCTGAGAGAGTATCCCCAGGGAACAGAGCCCAGCACAGACAGCAAGCAGCCCCAGAGTGAAGTTGGAGGGAGGTGGAAGGAGCTGGGGTAGTAATGCCAGCAGGACATGGTGCTGCCAGCCCAAAGCCCACCTTCAGACCCCTCCCCAGGGACCATGGCCACCTTCCCCCCGCCCTGCTCAGGACACAGGGCCTCCCTGGTGCCTCCCTTCTGCGGGGACTCACTGTCCCAGCACATCTGTATTCAGCCCCCACACCACCGGATTGAGGCCGTTTTCCACAAAAACATATGTGGATATTTTTTTATAAACTAGTTCCCAAGCAGGAGCTGGACTGCAGCAGTAAATACTGGGTCAGACCCCGTCTCAGCAATGTCTGTCCCACCATAATTAATATTGATTTTGTGCAGCTGAAATATAGCTACACGATTTAATTTTGCTGCTAAGATTTTTGACATTGCTGTTCTTAGAGATTAATGTGGGATTTAATGAAGGATTTGGTCTCTCATCTGTGATATTCCCTCATCCCGTCGTGTGCCGTGGCCCCACCGCTGACTGCTCTGCCGGGCGGCTTATGCTCGGTGTCCCCGTGAGCAGCGCGTGGCCCCACAGTGCTGGTGGGGCTGGAGGGGACAGAGCAGGCACACGGGCCCTGTGTCACTGTGCTGCTTCAGGGGAGAGCTGGGGACACTGGGAACACTGGAGGATGGAGCCCGCAGCTGGGATAGAACAGGCAGGGGGGTTCTCTGCCACTGCCACCAAAGCACAGGCAATGACTGCCCATCCCCAGTGGGGCAATGGGATCACAGACAGTGGGACAGGGGGCAGGGAAGGCTCCTCTGCTGGCACCCTGAGGTGTGTGATGGCTCCCAAACTCAGCCCCAAACAGAGTGGGAATTATCCTGCCTTGGCTCCAGGTCAGAAAGAACACGGTGGGGCACACAGTCCCTCAGCGCCTTTGCTCAGGGCTGGGACTGGGTTTGACCCTGTGAGTCCTGTGCCTGCACCCATGAGGAGGAGGCCAGTGCAGTCCCCTGTGCCTGGGCCAGCCACTGTGCATGGCATGGCAGGGCATGGCATGGCATGGCATGGCACAGCACAGATGGGCAGGACTCACAGCCCCAGGGGAGGGCAGTGCAGGGTCTGGCCCTTGGGCTCAGGGTAGCGCCGTCCTTGCCAGTGTGTCTGAGGGGACACGGCACACGGAACAGCCACCATGTGGCCAGAGCAGATTTTTCGCTTATCAAATCAAGGAGCAGCTGGATTAGAGGATTAGAAACCAAATTAATTACTAATGACTTCCTGGGGCCCGGGTGGTTCTGACAGAGCCTCCAGGCCGCGGCAGTGCCGGTGGCGCCGGGCAGGCGCTGGGGGACCGTTCACGGGCAGGCAGCGGGACGAGCGTGCGGAGCCAGAGCCAGGAGCTGGTCCCTGCTGGAGGCTGTGTGCTCCATGGCCTCGGCACTGCCAAGCCTGGCAGAGCTGGGGTTGGGGGACAGTGCAGCCCCCCAGCTCCAGCTCCTGCTTAGTGCACGGCACAGAGGGAGTTTGAGTCGGGGAGGCTCAGCACGGCTGGGCTCTCCTCCCGTTTCCCTGAGAGTCTTTGCTCCTGGGGTCACACACGGCCCAGGATGTGGGTGCTGTGTGTCCCTCCGCTCACTGGGGACTGCTGGGGGGCAGAGAGGGCGTGGGAGGGGGTGAGACACTGGTGCTGCTGGCACAGTTAATGCAGTGGGTGAACAAGCGCTGGAAACAGCCGCTGCTGTCCCCGCTTGCCAGGACAGCCAGGCTGGTCGCCATCTGCCTCCTGACCTGGATATTAAACTGCAGCAAATGCTGCAACATGGCAATGGGAACAAAGTTTTCTTCTGCCTGCCAGAGCATTTTGCTGGAGGGATGGAAGGACAGAAGGTCGGAGGGGCGGAAGGACAGAAGGACAAAAGGTTGGAAGGACGGAAGGACATCGTGGAGAAGGGTGAGCTGGGCAATGATCTGACCTATGGATGGAGGCTGGGTAGTGTTTTTAACCAGGTGCCTCACAGCCTGCAGAGGAGCTCCCCAGGGGCATGGAACCCCCCGAGGTGCCTGGGGAGAGCACAGGGGCAGTCCTGCTCAGTGCAAGTGGCTGTGGCCACCCATCTCTGGAGCCCCAACATCGCTGCACCGCAGGGCAGCCCACCATGACCAACTGCCCATGGATGTGGGTCACACAGCATGTGGACAGGTCTGTGCAGATGGCACTGGCTGGCAGGACCCTATGAGAGGCCTCCAGAGTGCCCCTGCCCACTGGGCAGCCCCCAGCTCCTTCCACTTGTTACACTGGGCTAATTGGTTTAACAGAGATTGCTGGGTCACTAATTATAGAGCCTATTGAACAGCACATATAAGCTTAGGGATACAATTAAAAGTTCACCCTAATTAATCAGGGGTAATTAACAGACCTTGCATTTCTCTGACATTAATTAATCAAGGAATCCAGAGCAAATCGATGTGGGCATGAGGGAGTCAGAGGAGGGAGTGAGTGGGCGTTGCAGGGGTGACGTGCCCCCGACCCATTTTTCTGGACTGGGAGCAGAGCTGGGGTCCCCACGCCAGCCCTGATAGATCCTGAGTCTGTGTCACCCTCTGCCCACTGCCAGGTCTGGGCCCTCCTCCTCAGCACGGGGGTCTGTGTGATGCAGTGACCTGGGTCCTGCTGTGGGTCTGGCCAGTGACAGCACTGTGGCATTGCCACCAGCACCGCAGGGATCTGGCCCCACAGGGTCCTTTTCCAGCCCACCAGAGCCCTCATGCCCTGCTCCAGCCGTCCTCGCTGTGCTCACACAGGGGCTGCTTGCACGGGGGACACGGGGCCAGGGGCTGCAGCCCCACGCTGTCCTCGGCCAAAGGCTGTGCAGCCCAGCAACTGTTAGCGGTGGTTTGGCTGCAACTGCCTCATCTCCAGCTCCCTGAGGGATGCATATTGAGATAATCCAGACAAAATGATAGATGGATGTCGGCGTCTTGTGTATGGATCTGGCTGGGGGTTTGCAATATTTTGCTGCTAAGGAAGCCCTTGTTTGTGGCGTGATCGAGGACCCCGTGCCAGAGCACGGAAATTGATGTGCTCATAGCGGGAGACTTAATCACCAGAGGGGAAATGCCCACCTCGTTTTTCTCATGAAAGAGGAATGTAGCACTTTGATTTTTGGCTTCAATATAAACAGGGTGTGATTAAATATTGTTTCCCCTCTCTTTCTTGTCATTAATCAGGATATAGCTGCGAGCGCTGCGTGTGACGTGGGGACACTTGCTTTGATTCTCCAAGTTCTTAAATGGTTTTGTTCTCTTTTCAATCCCATTAAAAATAGCAGGCGGGGTGTTCAAAGTTCTCCTCCTGGAGAGTGCTTCTGATCTGAAGGATGTGTGCTCACGGGAACGTGCCTTTGGCAGGGAGAGCACCCGCCCGTGGCCACGTGGCTCGTCCCGCGCCCGCACGTGTGGTGGGAGCCGTGGGCCACGACGGCTGGGGCGGCCTCACCCCTGCCCTGCTGAACAGCATCTGGGAGCAGCTGGGGCACCACCAGCCCTGCCAGCCAGAGGTTGCTGCAGTGTCAGGAGTGGTGGTTTAGGCTGTTCCCAAAAGGCGCAGAGCTGTGTCAATGCCCGCGGGTTGCAGGGAGAAGGCTGCAGGCAGGGCAAGCTGCTGGGAGACCTTCACACTGGGCAGGATGGGTCCAGCCTCACAGTCCTTTTGCCCACCTGGGCTGGCAGCAACCTGCAGCTCTGTGCTTGCATCATCCCTGCCCAGCAGCTGCCTGCACTCCCCACATGGCCCTGCCTGCAGCTCGCTGAGACGGGGAGCACGTCACTTCTTCACTCCCACCCGTGCGCTTCGCTCCCTCACAGCTCGGGCACCCATGGAAATGCACCAGAAACTGCTTTCAAAGGAGTTAATTTTAGTGCAAAGCTGCCACCAGAGCTTCTGCTGTTCTGCCTGTCACAACCTCTCGTTGTCTGGTACAGCCATGTACCTGTTTCTCCACGAGCTGTCTCACGAGCCCCCAGCCAGGCCCCTGCCCAGCCATCCCCACGGCCCTTCTGGGCCACCCCAGCCCCAGGTGAGATCCATCAGGGCACTTCAGCTGGCACTGGGTGAGACTTCAAAAGCCTGTAGCGGTGCAGGGCTGTCAGGAGAGGGGTTGGTGTTGCCTGGACTTTCTGCACAGACCTGTTCTGTGGGGCTCAGGGTCCCTGTGCCGTGCCCGGCGGGTTCCCAGGGCTTGCACAGCCCCAGAGCTGTGGGGCTGCTCACCCGGAGGGGATGAGAGGAGGGAGCCACTGCCACATGCACGGCAGCCCCTGAGGATGGTGCAGGTGTGTTGGTGCTGGATTTGGGTGCTGCAGAGACCCTTGTGGGTGAGGGGCTGCTTCCCCTGGAACCATGGCTCTTCTGCAGCCTGAGACCTCTGGCAACACTCCCTGCTCTCCTGGTCTTTAGTGGCTCTTTTAGCCAGCCCACAGTGGCTTCCCAATGGGGCAGTGACACCTCTTGGCATGTGGGGGGGACTCCCAGTCAGTTAGGAAGACGAGGGCTGGCCTTCCTTCCCCAAGCAATGGTGCCAGAGGAGGCAGCAGTGTGAGTTACCCAGTCCTGTCCCTTCAGTGGGAAGGGGCAGCTCCCTTCTGATTTTCTGCCTTCAAGTTTACGTAAGGCAAGGAGGGGTTACAGAGCTGGGGAAGAGCTGGGCTGGCTGAACATGAGGTGACACGGAAAACAAGCTTCAAAAAAAAATTACCAGCTTGTGTTTGAGTACAGATTCCTCATTTGCAGTTAAATATAATTGTGAAGGTCTGTGAGCCAGAGAGATATTTCTAGTTATTGGAGAACTAGCTCCTGCCCCTGTGATCCCCGAGGAATGATAATGAGATTTACCCTAAGCAGGCACTGCGGAGAGCCTGGGAGAGCTCCGTGCATGGTGCTGTGTGATGAGAGCAGGGATGGTTACGGGGTCCCTGCCTGCCGCAGCGCACGGATGAACCCTGTGACTGCATCATGTCTGTGTTGCTCACACAGTGCCTGACGCTGGCAGACCCTGCAGGGCTGCCTGGAGCCCTCTGACACCGTGGAGCTGGCTCTGGCTCCCTCCAGGGCAGAAAGGATGCTCGAGGGGGAGGGAGGGAGCATCCAACTGCTCTCTGGGGCAAGGACATGGGGAGCCTGTGGGTCATCCTCGCCCTGCCTGCACTGCCTGCTCCCTTGTTTTCCTCAGGCCCTGGTTTCTCTCCAGTCTGAGCACAGCCAGCAGGTACCCAGCCCCACAGGCAGGATTCAGCCCCACAGTGGCTGCCCCACTCCCAGGTGGTCCTGGCTGGGGTGGAGGGTCAGCCCAGCCTGGCATTCTCGTCCTCCTCTGCTGGATGCAGTGCTGGGCTCGGGGCCTGCCGGACCTCATCCTGCTGGCCCCTGGGATGGTGGGTGGCAGAGCTGCAGCACAGCCCCTGCTACAAGGGGCAGGAGTTCAGAGGGTGCTGGTGCACCCCTGCCCACCTCAGTTATGGTCTTTGCAGCGTCAGTGACAGATATGTAAGGATTAAATTGCAGTAATCTCTGTAATCTACTCAGCGAGATTAAAACCTCCCCCCTCCCCCAGACTTTATCCCTTTCATTCCAGGACTCCCGAGCAGTGATTACAGCTGGGGGAAGCCATTTAGCTTTTAAGCACCATTCCATCCTTCTTAAAAATGCATTTCAGAATCAAATGAGTTTGTGCAGCGTGGCCAGAGCTGGCTGCTCTGGGTGGGCAGGAAGCTCGGAATTAGGACCAAAGTAGCTTGAGTCACAGTCAAAATTAAATTTATTGTTTCTGGCCTTATTGGGAATCCAGTGCATTTACAACTGATTAACAAGGCTTAACAGGAGTTCAGACTCAATTCAAGGCAGCTCCAAAGCCTGTGCTTCCACTCTGCGGTCTGATGGGCACTTTGGGGCTCCACTGCCCTTGGGAGACCCCACAGTGCGGCACTGGGAGATCTGCCAGCCACGTTGGGCTGGGTGGGGATGAGCCAAGGGGCTGTGGGAGCCAGGATCAGCCCTCAGAAGGAGCTCTGGGGCCAGGGCAGCTGAAGTGCCAATAGCTGATGGGATTGAGCTTCACCTCCACCCTCTGCACCGAGCCTGTGGCTCCCACTGGGCCAGGATGGTGTGAGGGATACACCAAAGGAGAGGGAGGGATGGAGGGAGGGAGAACCACATGAGTGCTGAGGCTGCTGCAGGGATGGTGGAGCCCTTGGGAGTGAGGATGCACACTCAGTGTGCTCACAGTGCTCAGGACTGGCTGGGTCCTGCTGGCACGTGTCCCCTCACAGTGTCCACTCTGCCCTGGAGATGTGCAGGGGTTCTCTGAGCACCATCAGCTCTGACCCCCATCCTTGCACCCTCCTGGTCCCTCACTGCTGCCCTTGGGTCTGGCTCAGCCACATCCCTCTCTTCCACTGTCCTACTGCAAAGTGCCAAAACGTCCTTTTTCCAGCTCCACGTTTCCTGCCAGGACAGGGAGGACAGGGAGGTACTTGAGCAGCAGAGCCAGCACCTGTTTCAGGACCTCTCCAGGGCCATGAGGCTGAAGCAGCTCAGCCCTGGCTGCCCCACAGCACTGAGGATCCCCCTGTCCACATTCATGTACTGCCCAGCCTCTGCACAAGGGGAGGGGGCGGTTTTCAGCCCAGAAATGAAAGGTTGTTAATGACATACATATTAGACACAGAAAACCAGATTAACAGTGACACTTTGTCCCCAGGGGCTTTCTTCGGCTCTGGAAGTAAATTCTAACCTTTTTCTCTTCTGCCTACAACTTGGAGACAACATGGGCAGGACACCACCTTTAATCGTATTTGCTATTTCCAGCGTGCATTTTATTGCTTCTCTTTTCCTTTAGGTTCCTTGTGCTCCTGGCACAAACGCTGTGTATTTCTGTAACAATCCCCTGATCCCTCCACTTGTGCAGCTTTCCTTCTGCCTGCCTGGTGGCTGCCTGTGCTTGGGATAAGCCCTGGTCCAGGTCCTCCATGGAAAACCCACAGAGCTAGAGCTCCTGGCACTGGTTCCTGCTGCTGTTAGTTCGTGGTATGGGGTGATCAGTGCCTTGGAGAGGAAGCAGAGCTAAAGCCAGGCTCCAAATCCCATCCATGATGTCTGTGTCGTGAGCGCTGCTGGCCACAGCCCCGCGGTCCCACAAGCTGGGTGCAGCTCTGGGCATGGAGGGGCAGGACAGGGTACCAGGGCCATAGTGCAGAAACTGCCCTGGGCAAACCAGCACTCGGGAGCTGCAAGGAGCTGCAAGTGGCCTGGGAGACACAGAACGCTGGGGATCCTTCAGGGTTAATGTCAGGCAGGACAGTGGGGTCTCCAGCTGTGTTGGTAAATCCCAGCCCGGCAGGAGACTGGAGAGCTTGGGAGCAATGAAGGAGGCAAGATGGGAAAGATCCACTTGGGAAGAGAGCCAGGAACCCAAGGAGTAGGGGCACTGATGGGACCCTGGAAAGAGGCTAAGGGCAGTGGAGAAGAGAAGACAAGGGAGAGGATGGCATAAGGCAGGAGGCAGCGCCAGCTCCTCACAGGAACAGCTGACAGGGACAGGGAGAGGCACGGGCATGACCTTCTCCCAGTTTGCAGTTCTTCCTCCAAGCCCCGTGCTTCAAGCTGCTGGCTGAGGAGAGGGAATCTCCTGCAGCAATCCAGTGGGCTCTTTCCTCCTGCAGTGCCAGTGCCTGGCTTCCCCCTGCCGGGGATCCAACAGGAGCTGGCTCCCGGGGCTCTGTCAGCACAGGCGGCAGGGCCGGGAGCGCGCCGATGGCACCAGAAAGCTGTTGTTTATGTGGAGTGGGGTGTAAACAGCAAACATGTCATGGGAAAGACATGCCCTGTGCGGATACAAAGACTGGAAGTAAAATTGTCGGCTTTACAAAACATTCCTCCCTTGCAAGCAGAGAAACCTGGAGGTGTCAAGGCATCCGCAGCAGCTTTATTTATCCAGACGCCTCTAATTTTCATGCTTAGGCAATGTGTCTGCTGCTGAGGCTGGATCACCACATGGAGGTGGTGATCTAAAATGGAAAAAGCAACTTTTCCACAGATCTGGCAGTTTGTCGTAGAGAGGAACTGAGTGATGGACACTTCCCACCACGGGAAGAGGAACCTGCAGGGCTCAGCCCCTCGGGTACCCCACCCTTCCTACTGTTGCCCAGGCAGGGCAGCATCCTCCAGCCAGGGGGCTGAAGCCCCACAGGGTCTGTCAGTGCCAGGGCCCTCCCCAGACTTTTGCAGGGGGTACAGGCAGTGGGAGAACCAACCTTGGGTATGTTCACACCAGCCAGCGATTGCCAAGTGCCATCTGGCTCCTCTGGGCTGGTGCTGGACACATGGCTCCATCCCCCTGGCTTGACCCGTACAGAGAGGCCAGGACACAGCCCTCCTGGAAAGAAGCTGCTGCCATACAGAGCACTTGGACACAGGGTCCCAAAAGCAAAACCCCTGTGGGTCATTCAGGTTTGGCCTCACGAGGACTCAGCCCATCCTTTAGATCCAAAGCTCGCCCGAGTCAGTAGGCTCCTTCTTCCTTAAGAAACTCCATTCCCAGGGAGGAGCAGTGCCATTGCTCCTAACACCAGCCCAGGTGAGAGGCTGCGGGCAGCACAGCTTTTCAGTTCCTCCCTGTCATTCCTTATGTCTGCACCGAGTTCTGGGTGTTGTATGGGAGGAAACCTCGTTCCTGCCCTAGACTGGCGGCCACGAGCCTGCAGCATCCTCGTTTGTGTCAGGCAGGCACTTCTTGCCTGTCTCTCCCTATTACCATCATTCTTCCAAAGGAACAAGACAAGTAGTTTTCTGCAGCTGAACAAGCTTCCAGTGCTGAGAAAGCAGGACTGATGGTTGTTAATGTCTAAACGGTGCCGCACGCAGCCTTTTGGCTCAGCAGCAGCAGCCAAGTGAAAGCCTGGGCTGCCGGGGTGAGAGGGGGAAGGGAGCCGGAGGTGGGGATGGGAAGGGAGCACCCATACCGAGACAGCCGGTGGGCTTCCCGGGTCAGCCTGCTTGTGAGACATCACACCTGGGACAGGCGGGGCTGAGCAGCCCCAGTCCGGCAGTGAAATTTAATTCTTGCGTCACTTCGAAGCTTTTCCCTCCTACTTACCGGCGGCACCGCGGTGGCCGATGGCTGCTCCTCCTGCCCTTGCCGAGGACAGAAGCGGCTGCTGCCGTGGGGTGGCCCCGCCGCGCTCCCCACGCGGGCTGCTGGTTGCGGCTCCGGCACCGGGCAGGAGCATCCCGGGGACCGGCCGTGCCCCGAGCACCGGCTGCCGCTTCGGGGCGGGGGCTGCTCGAACCACTCCGGTGCTGGTGCCGGTCCCTGCTCCCGGGCGAGGGCTGCGGGACTGCGGCAGGTGCCGCTCTCGGCCCGGCTGTGAAAGCGGAGGCGGGCGCCCGCGGTCCCGCACCGTTGCTCCGGGCGGTTCAGGGATGGCTGCGGGAGCAGAACCGGGCAGAGCCGGGCAGGACAGCGGGAGTCTCCGGCCCCGGCGGCGCGGCGGGGATCGGACGATCGCACCGTGACCGGGGAGGGCAGGACTCTGCGCGGAGCGAAGCCCCCCCAGCCCGGTGGCAGCCCGGTCCGGGGCAGAAGCGCTCTGCCGGCCCGGGGGAGGCATCGGCGGCCGAGCGGCCGCGGGGGCTCCGGGAGGCGCTGACGTCAGGCGGCCCCTTAAATAGCGGCGCAGCCGCCGCTGCCCCGACACTTCCCGCGGAGGCAGCGCGGAGCCCGAGCGCGGGGATGGCCGCGGCGGGGCGGCGGGCACGGCGGGGCTGGGGCGGGCACAGCCCCCCGGGGCGGCCCGGCCGCGTCCCCGCGTAGCCGCGGGAGATGCCGGAGCGGGGCCGGGGCGCCGGGCCGGGGGGCGCCGGGCCGGGGGGCGCCGTGCCCGGCGGCGCGGCCCCATGGAGCCATGGCGCGTAGGGCGCCGAGCGGGCGGGCCCTGGCCGCGGCTCCGGCTCCGTCCCGGCGGCTGGCGCGGAGAGTCCTCGTCCTCTTCACTCTCTCGCTGTCCTGCTCGTACCTCTGCTACAGCCTCCTGTGCTGCTGCGGCGGCTCCGCCGCGCCCCGCGCCCGCTGCCCGTCCGTCCGCGCCGCCGCCGCCAAGAAACTTCTGCAGCAGTCGCGGCCGTGCGGGAGGACGGCCCAAGCCGAGCCCCCCGCCCCGCCGGCCGGCAGCGCCCCGGGGGCGGCTCGCCCGGGGACCAAGCGCCTGCCGCGGGCCATCGTGGTGGGCGTCAAGAAGGGCGGCACCCGCGCCGTGCTGGAGTTCATCCGAGTGCACCCCGACGTGCGCGCCCTGGGCACCGAGCCCCACTTCTTCGACAGGAACTACCACCGCGGGCTGGAGTGGTACAGGTGAGGGCGGGGGGCTGCGGGACCGGCCCCCGCCCGCCCCGAGCACCCCTTTTCCCTCGCCGCCGGGCACCCCCGCTTAGGACAGCCCCCGTCCCGATACTCCCCGGGCACCCCAAGCCCCGGGCACCCTCCACCCCGCTCCCCGCCTCTGTCTCCCGTCCCCTCCCGGCGGACTCGGGTCCGCATCCCTCGGTCCATCGGCGGGGCGGGAGCGGCCGGACCGGTACGACGGGCGGGCGGAGGAGGCTGTCACCCGGTCGCCGTCTGGAGTTTTCCCTTCACCTCCTCTTCCCGCAGAGTAGGTCACGGCTCGGTCCCTTCGGAGCGAGCGACTGCAGCCCGCTCAGGCCCAGCCCTACCGGTCGTACTCAGGAGCCTGGACGATGCCAGGTTTCCATCCCGTCTGAGGAGATACTTACCTGGGTGACGGTCCCTGCAAAACACGCCCGAATTGGCGTGGGATCCTCCCCCAGCCACCACTCGGTGTGCCCCTGCACCCCTCTGCCACCAGGCTCGATTGCTGGCTCTGTGAGAGGAATAGTCCCTATGCTCTGACATCCCGTCTCTCTGAACTCGAATAACTGTGGAATTGTCTGGAGTCTTTTAATAATTTGCAGAGGAGGCAAGTGTGTCTCCAGCAGGAGACGATGGGATTTTAACTTCGGTGAAGGCTTTTGTGAGGAGCTCTGGATGCTCCTGGAGAGGCAGCGGGCGCTGCTGTGAGATCGCAGCGCCCGTGCGGTCGGGCCCTGTCCGTGGTGCTGCCAGTTCAGCCCCAGCTCGCTGGGGTTCCCACCCGGTGTCTCGGCGGGTGTTCGCTGTGCTGTTGTACCGTGCTGGGTGTGTTTGGGCAGGGCTGTGGGGCTTCCTCTGGGCATCAGCCTCAGGAGGCAGAGGAGGGCTCAGCCTGGCTTGGTGCCTGTGAGCTCAGAGCAGGGTAAAGGACCCTGTCATTGTCCATGTGTCGGAGCACCAGGGCGGGTGGTGGAGGCAGCCCACGGGGCCACACTGAGCTTGCTTTCCCTCTGTCTTGGCAGTGGTTTCCCAGAAGAGATGTCCCCAGTTCCAAAGCTGGAACTGGGCAGCAGCTGGCAAACAGTGTGCACTCCCAGCCCTGCTGGGGTTCTGATAGCTGGGGCTTGTGCCCAGGGAGAAAGCTCAGGCACTGCACAGGGAGAGCTCTCGAGAGTCACAGCAGACCCTGCAACTGGGAATTTCAGCTCCTTTTGTGGTGGTAGTCGTGGCAGGTGATGGCAGAGCCAGGACAGACACAGGTGGAGCTCACTGAAGCCCTTTCCCTCTCCTGAGGCTGTCCTGTGGCATGCCTAGTTCCTCCTGCCCTTTAGAGAGTAGCTGCAGCAGTGTCCTTCTCCTGCTCCTGATGCTTGGCAGGTCTGTGTCATTCCTTCATCCTCCTCCTGACAGCAGGCACTGTCACCCATCCTGCATCCCCTAAAAGCCAGCAGCTGGGAGCAGCCCTGCAGCACGGGCATGCAAGGACAGTGGTTTCTCTAAAGAGCAGCCAGAGTGGCAGGAGGGGTGACAGAGTAGAACACGGGTCCTGGCTGAGCCCCTCACTCAGAGGAGCTCAGCACCTGGCTGGGAAGCAGCCACCCCGAGTCCTGAGCTGCAATCCTGGTGTCTGTGAGTGATCTGGGCTCTGCTTCCCCTGTGCGTGTTCGGCGTGGGGAACGTGGGGCTGGGAGTTTCAGAGTCAGCTCAGGACCAAACCTGCGACGCAGATCCCGCAGCAGGTTCAGGACACAGGACCTGCCCTGAATGAAGGGAAGGGGCTGTGCCCTGGAACAGACCCTGCCCTGGGCAGGTAAGGGCACCTGTGGCACCAGGAGTGATGCTGGTCCAGGAGCCGTGTCCCCCTTGCCTCCCCCTTGGTGCTGAGGGGCTGTGGCACTGTGTGGCCAAGCAGAGAACCCCCCGAGCCGTGGCTCAGCCTAGGATCTGCCATGAGAAGAGGCTGGATTGTGAGTGGGAGGGCTGCAGCCCGTGGCAGCAGCGAGGGTGGCTGTGGAGTGAGGCAGGGTGAGCAGCGTGTGCCCGGGGCCTGGCGCTGCGTCTGGATCGATGCAGAGAAAGCGCTGGAGCAGTGGAGCCTCCAAATTAGTTCAGCTAAAACAATTAAATGACACTTCCTTTGTTTTATTACCTTTTTTTTTTTTTAACCTGACAAATGTGCCAAAACTTAAGCACAGAGGCTGCTAATGTATAAAACGTGGAATTGATTTTCCTCCTTGCAAGTGGAGCAATTAAATGTGGAGCAAGACTAACCACAGCACAATGTGCTCCTGTTGCTCTGCCAAGAGCCTGGGGAGTGGGAGAGCAGGGTCCTGCCAGTGGCTGCAGCCCAAAAAGGGCAGAGCTGAGGCTGGGCACAGCAGCTGTGGGAGCTGTGAGGGGCTGCCTGCAGCGCCCCAGGGGAGCTGTACCTGGCCTGGCTGGGGCTGTGTTCCAGCTGCAGCTGGGGAGAGCAGGTCCTGCCATGCTTGGGGAGTGCCGTGGTAGAGGGGGGTCTCTGCAGACAGCCTGGGGCACAGATCCCTTAGGAAGGCAAAGCCATTCCCCGATACAAGTGGAGTCCCTGGCTGCTGAGTGCCTGATCTGGCTCTGTCCTTCCCCTTTATGCCCTCAGTGGAAAGCTGAGTGGAGGGACCAAATTGGTCTTTGATGGTCTTTGAGCAGCATTAGAGCTGGGCCCCTGGGATGCTCCAAAAATGTTGGTTACTGTGTTCCCATGTTTTCCCCTGCCCTGGCATTTATCTGATGCAAAGCCAGTAGGAGGGGACATCTCCCGATCTTCGTGTCCTTGCCGCTCCACATGTCGTGCCTACTTACAGCTGCTGCTCTCGTGGTGCCTCCTGCCTTAGACCCTGCCATGGCCCAGGGCAGCCACGGCTTCCCCCTGGGCAGGGGAACAGCAGGCTGGGCACAGCCAGACTCCTGAGCTTCCCCCTGGGTAGGACCACCACCCAATTTCTGCTCACTCACTGATTCCAGACCCAGAGCCCCTGCACCGTGTGCAGTTCCCATCAGTCTCTAATCCACCTCATTAGCTACAGATACACTACAGGAAAGATATTTTTAGCAAGGTCTGTTTTAAGACAACTGAAACCAAACAGCAGCTACTGGGGAATATTGATTCATTACCAATTCTGTACTAAATGTTCAATATTGAGCTTTTTCCTGCTGCAAGTAGTGTGGGCCAATAACCTTCAATATTTTCCAGAACACAGAAAAGGTAGTGTCATTTAATTTACAGTTAACTTTGAGCAGTGGCTCTAATTGCAGTATCTTGGGGTGCAGTTTTCCTCCTTAGGATTCCTGAGTGACCCTGTCAGACACTCCAGCACTATTTTTAGGGAGAGGAGCTTTTCCTCGTGGATGCAGTGACAGACTGAGCCCGGCTCCCACCAGTAGGTCCCACTGCGGCCCAGAGGCTGTGCAGGTGCAGGGCAGAGCCCATCTGGCTCCACACAGACCCACCTGCTGAATCCTACCCCAGAGATGGCCCTTGGGAAGCCCAAGTGCTGCTGTGACAGGTCCATGGAGCAGAGTCACTGCTGGAGCTCTGGCTGCCACCCCAGCCTCACCTTGCTCTGCTTTTGGGCTGCTCCCGGAGCTGCAGCAGCACAAGGAGCACTGCTGGGCTGGAGAGCTGGGCACTGCCCTGGGAACAGACCTGCCAGCTGGGAGCACCAAGGACCAGGGCCCAGGGAGGGCAAGAAGGGGCCCTGAGCAGAGCTAATCCCACTCCACCCTGCTAATTGCTCCCAGCTAATGGCTGGGCTGGCTCCCACACAAATGGGAGCCCATTAGGCTGTGCCCAGCGACAGGGAGTGTGTGTGGGCTTGACTGACAGCGCCTTTTGGTAAAGTTAATTAGTGAGAAGACAGGAAGGCAGTGAGCTTCGAGGATGCTTTGAAATTTCCTTGACTTCAGAGGGTGCCCTGGCTCTCGGGAATGGACATGGAACTCCTGGCAGAGACTTGTGTGAGGAGGTGTCCCTGGCAGCGTGTTCCCCGGGTACTGCCCGTGGGCAGCAGTGCTGCCTGCCCTGCCCTCCCCTCCGGGTGGGCTGGGTCCTGCCAAGACCCTCCCTCAGTCCAGCAGGGCTTCCCTCCCCACAGAGCTGGAGGGGATGCTAGAGATAAACCCACGTGGGATGCCAAGCCTTTGGCATTAACGATGCTTATCCTTGCTCTGTTCCTTGACCTTCTTTTGATAATGCTGCAGTTTGTTCTCACTTTGCTGGAAGCACCGTGTCCCGCTGGTGACCTGGCACACCGTGGGCACAGCTGCTCTGTGAGGCTTGTGAGCAAAGGGTGCCAGGCCCTGGTGACCCTGGGTGTCCGTGGCAGGGCCAGGCTCTGCCCACGGTGTCTGTCACAGTGTCTGTCTGGAGATGGCCAGGACCAGAGCTGGCTCTCAGGGCAGGCAGTGCCCCCTGTGAGTGATGAGGGGTCTTCAGGACCTGCTGCCAGGTTGGTGGGGTTTGTGCTTGGTGCTGACACGTTGTTCCATCCATTTGCAGGCTCCTGGCACCAGGAGGTCCCTACGTGGGTGCCACGGCTCTGATGTGTGCCATTAACTCAGGAATCGCTGCAGCAGCTGTGGTACATGTGGTTTTAAAAATGAATATTCAGTTTTGAAGGTTCACCTTCCACCCCCCTGGCCTTGGCCTTTGCCAGACCCTCTGTCAGTGCTGGACAGTTATTCAGGAAGGTAGGAGCGTGTGTGTCCATGAAGGGTGATGGCAGTGTGCCCTTTGGAAAAGAATCTCTTGACTTAAAGGACAGTGCAAGTCTCTGGAGCATTTAAATGATTAAAAATGAATCAGCAACGGAGTTAATTACTGTGTTCGCTCTGCTTTTCTGCATGGAAATGTCCCTCGTTAGGCGTCCAGGAGCACTGGTGTAAATTCTTTGAACATAAACATTTATTAAAGGCAGCCTCTCCATCGTTAAATCCCGGCTGCTGCAGGGCAGGGTGGTGGCAGTGGGGCTGTGGGGCGAGGCCAGCTCTGCTGGGGCCTGGCTGGTGTTTCCAGCTGTGGACACGCAGGCTGGGGGACACAACCAGGCTGTCCCACTCGGCCCCTGCTCTGGGCACAGCTGGCCCCTGGCCCACGGTGCTGCCTGCAGGTCACAGCAGGCTGTGGAGCAGCACTGGAGTCCCCTCAGCCCCTCGCAGCTCTTGGCTGTGGCACAGCCCTCAGCCAGGGGGTCCCTGTGTCCTCCACGGCCGCTGCAACGTCTGAGCCAGGGAGAGCTTTTTATCTGCCTCACACCTTGGTTTCTCACACTGACCCAGTTTTGCTGAAACCTCCCCACGGCTTTGCTGGAGTTCTCATCCCTGCTGGGCAGAGGGGGCTGGCTGAGAGCTGGTGCTGCTGCCAGCTGAGCACCCGAGCTGTGGCACAGCACGGCACGGCACGGCACGGTCCTGCAGGGAGCTGGGACCGGCTCCTGGGCTCTCTGTGCTCATCTCCAGCACGTGGAGCTGCAGCTGGAGACACACTCCCAGCCCAGCCTTCCCTGCTGGTGACATCAGCCGGGAGAGGGGAAGCGCAGAGCCCTCGTCACAGGAGCAGGCGCTTGGGATTTCTCGCCAGATCAAACAGTTTGTTTTGTGCTGCTGGTGATGGAGCCCGGGATCACACACACGTCAGCTCCAGCCTCCACACACCGCGGGCAGGGAGGGACTGCCCCGGAGCTGCTCTGCGGGCTGTGGGGCCGGGACTGCACTGGTGTTATCAGTGGGTGCTGCTCTCCCCATGCCTGTCTGCAATATCTCGATGGGCTGATGAGGTTTTGTAGGAATTTCTCCCTGGGAGAGCGTTTCACGCGTGTTTGACATCAAAGCGGTGCAGCCTGGGAGGGAGCGCATGTTTCTTTAATGTGGGAGTGTTGTAGGGGCCGCGGGGTGCCCAAAGGCAGATTATAACAAAATTAATAATTCAGGGCTCAGAAAGGTGCTGGTGAGGAGTTAACTCCTTCGGGGCGAGGCACTGCTGTCTCGGTGGGGCACAGCTGGGCCACGTCAGGGACAGCAGCTCCCCCGGGCTGCACCCACGTGTGTCCCCATGTCACCAACTCGGGCAAACCAACCTCTAAACCTGGGCTTAAGGGAGTGTTAATGCCCATATCAAATGACACTAAAGGGCTTTAAGAACTGAGTAACTCTAATGAAAGTGATCTCCAGTTCAGGAGGAATTAACGCTGTCCCTGCCGCCAGAGCGATGTGCCGAGCGATGCTCCAGCGGTCCCTGCAGTGTCACCCGCACATCACCGGCCGTGCTGGCACTGCTGTGGCAGCAGCTGGCTCTGTGACACCAGGGCTGAGGCTGAGGCTGGCTGGGGACAGAGCAGAGCCCCAGGACGTGTCCGTGGAGCAGCCAGAGTGGCTCCTGGCTGAGCCCTGGCCACAGGCACAGAGGGCCAGCACCAAGAGCCTTCACACCTACACACTGAGCCTGGGGCATAAAGCTGTGTGACATGCTATTTGTATGCAAATAGCTCTGTGAATGCAGAAGTCCAAAAATATCATTTTGAAGTCAGGTGTAATTAACTTTGCCATGCATTTCCCCGCTCCCACAGCCCGGGGGATCCTGCCGTTAGCGGGAGATGAATGCCTGAATGACATGTCTCCCCCTTGCTCGGTTTCACTGGTGATTTATTTATCTGCTGGGCTGTGTTTTGTTGTCTCAGCAGTCTCTGTTGTTCAGGAGCAGCAAACACTGGGAGTCCATTTAAAAAAAAACAACTCTTGTCTCATTTCAGTAATTTACTATGCAGAGGTTTTGTTTTTTGTGATGGATTAGAACCTGTAATTTTGTTTTTGAATGCACGGACCTAATAACTCACATAATGAAAATCTAACAGGCCTGAGGATGAGCCATTAATGAAACAGCAGTTTTATGATTCTCCACGATATATTGTAATAGTGAATCACTTACAGAGCTGTCCCACGCTGATTTATGATGAAACTTGTTTGTGATGTGGAGATAGAGCCATGTGCCTGCGCTGAATTAGCATTTCCCAGCAGTCATTAACCGACCAGAATCGTAATCGGGATTTATGGGGTTTGAAGTGGAGCAGTGGGAAAGGCCAATTATGCCCCATCCATGCTCAGGTACCTCAGTGAACCAGCCCTGCTAATTTATGCCGACTAATTAGTTTGTTCTCTCTTGAACATGGAATCTGGTCAAGGAGCACGTGAGGGTGTGTGGGCTGGAGCCTCTGGCACGTGCTGCTGATCCTGCCATGTCCAGGCCTTCCATCACTGTCCCCTTGTCACACAGGGTGTCGTGGGCTGCTGTTGGATCTCGTCCCAGTTAGGTCTTTCCTCAGCCCAAAGCTGCTGGCCATGACCTGTGTTTTGGGGACCTGGAGGTGCCAGGTCTTGGTCACTGCACTGATGCACTGAAGGTCCTGTGTCGTGGCACCGGTGTGGTGATGGAGGCTGTGCCAGGTTTATGGCGTGGATAACTTGGTTGTGGAGGCTGTGCCAGGTTTATGGCGTGGATAACTTGGTTGTGGAGGCTGTGCCAGGTTTATGGCGTGGATAACTCGGTGCCTTGTGCTCTCCAGCGGGGTGGCTGCAGACAGGGATGCTGCCAGAAATGGCTGCAGAGAGGGATGCTGTGTTTGCTTTCCCTGGCTCCTGCTGGCCTCACTGGGGCACCCAGGGCTCCAGGGCTGGTGAAGTGACTGCAGTACCAGCTCCGGGTCCCCACGCAGGGGTGAGCACCTGCTGGGGGATGTGCATTGTGGGGGCTCACAGGGAGCCCCACAAGCTGAATTCCTGCTGTACCTGCTCACACCGTGGCTGCTGCTGGGGTGTGGGAGCAGCAGGAGAGTGCTGGCTTCGTCCTGGCTGCCAGCACTCCCTGCCCAGGGATCCCAGCCAGGCATCCCCTGCCTGCTCCCTGCCCGCTCCAGCCAGGCATCCCCTGCCTGCTCCCTGCCCGCTCCATCCTGGGGACCCCCGGCACCAGGAGTCTGGCTGAGGTGGACTTGATAGTTTACTCTAGTAACACAAAACCAATTTATAAATCTTTCCATCCCATTAGTTTTTATTTGATTTGGATGTTCACACGTCAAAGTAAATGATTTAATTAGTGCTAAGCTGGGCCGCAGGGATGCTGCGTTTCCCCCAGTCTGGTGCTCCCTGCCTGGCTCGCAGCCCAGCTCCCCTGCCAGGAACAGATGGGTGTACCCAGGAGCCCATCTCAGAGCCCGTGGGCCTGGTCAGGCCCTGGTGGGGCGGGTGATATCCTCGTGGGCATGAGCCCCACGTCCCTGGGCAGCCCCTTGCCGCAGCTCCCCCCGGTGCAGTGGCACAGCCCCGAGGCCTTTCAGCTCTTCCCACGGCTCCTCCTGGCAGAGTTGTGGCACAGCCACCACGTTCCCCCACCCTGGCACCGGGCACACGCCCGCTACTGTGCGTGTGGGGCTGCCAGAGCCCCATCCTCCTTCCTCACCCTCACCTTCTGCCTTGCCCGCAGGAGCCTGATGCCGCGCACCCTCGACAGCCAGATCACGGTGGAGAAGACCCCCAGCTACTTCGTCACCAAGGAGGCCCCGCGGCGCATCTTCAACATGTCCCGGGACACGAAGCTGATCGTGGTGGTGCGGAACCCGGTCACCAGGGCCATCTCAGACTACACACAGACGCTCTCCAAGAAGCCGGACATCCCCACCTTCGAGGGGCTGACCTTCCGCAACCGCAGCCTGGGGCTGGTGGACACCTCCTGGAACGCCATCCGCATCGGGATGTACGCCGTGCACCTGGAGAGCTGGCTGCAGTACTTCCCCCTCTCCCAGATCCACTTCGTCAGCGGGGAGAAGCTGATCACAGATCCAGCTGGGGAGATGGGCAAAGTCCAGGACTTCCTGGGCATTAAACGGGTTATCACGGACAAGCACTTCTACTTCAACAAGACAAAAGGCTTTCCGTGCCTGAAGAAGTCGGAGAGCAGTGGCCTGCCTCGCTGCCTGGGCAAGTCCAAGGGCAGGACTCACGTGCAGATAGACCCCGAGGTGATCGAGCAGCTTCGGGACTTTTATAGACCTTATAATATCAAATTCTATGAGACAGTCGGGCAGGACTTCAGGTGGGAGTGAGCGTCCAGGAGCAGAGCTGCAGTGACACGAGGCTGCAGTGACAGGAGGCTGCAGTGACACGAGGCTGCAGTGACACGAGGCTGCAGTGACACGAGGCTGCAGTGACGTGAGGCTGCAGTGACACGAGGCTGCAGTGACACGAGGCTGCAGTGACAGGAGGCTGCGGTCACCCAGGAGGGGTCCAAGGGGCTGGAGCCGGGATCCCCAGCTCGTCCTGCCCAGAATCACGAGCAGAGGCAGGCGAGGGCTTCCCTGTCCCTTGGGAGTCAGCAATGCTCTGGAGCAAGCCCAGACAAGGAAGGCACAGAGTCCTGCTGCAGTCATCGTTCTGAGGGACGAGGGATGACCTGTCCCAGCAGGTCAGCAGAGCTATGGCTTGTTGTGTGGGGTCTGGTTTGCTCTGAACACCACGTGGTCTGCAGGGCCACAGAGATGGCCCCATCCTGCAGCCTGTGCTCAGCTTCTCCAAGCACGTCCCTCCTGTGTGTCCCAGAGCAGGTGGGTGCTCCTGGACAGCTCAGGGGGACTGTCCCCCACATCCCGGGCAGGCAGAGCTCCGGGCTCTCCACTTTGCCTTCGTCATTTGCGCGCCGTGTGTACCCATGAGGACAGTGAGATGTATCTGCTTGACAAAGAAGTCTATGGAAAATGTTGTACTGATATTTTGTCCTGTGAATAAAGCACAGAATCCTGCTGTTACGGGTACTTTAGTGGCACCGGTTTCCTTGTCCAGCATGTGATCCCTTGGTGTAAATAAAGCGGCTTTCACCGGTCCGTGCGCATGGGCTGTTCTTAGGGCAGGGCTGGGGGCCGTGGGGAGCCCCTGTGCCTGCTGCAGGTGAGGGAGCAGGGGGGGCTGGGGCAGCTCAGGGGTTCCTGCAGCACAGCCCTGCCCAGGCTGCCCCAGAGCTGTTCCTGCCGGGGGCTGGGGAAGCCTCAGAGCGATGCACGGTGGCCGTGTGGGGATGCAAACACCATGGACCAGTCTGCAAGGCCTCTTTGGGGGTGATTGCTGACCATGGGCTCTAACAGGAAAAAACTGGAGATAATTAGTGGTCATCTAAGAAAGCTCCATCTACATCTCTGCCACTGTCAGCCAAGGACCCAAGGAGACCCAGAGGCAGCTGTGGGCAGGTGAAGGGAGAGCCCAGATTAACAGCCATTGATGGGAAAATGGGGTATTTGCTTGTATGATTTTTCCTTTAAAGGAGAAAAACATTCACAATGAGATTCACAAATCCCAGCCTTGTAGCAGAAAAGCCATTTCCAATCCACTCCAAGGAGGCAGAAGGTGCCGAGTTAGATTGATCCCCCTGACAATACTGTATTAGTGGGAAATTAGAGCTGGAGCCTGAGGAAACCGCTGTGATATCAAACAATTACTTTACATTTGTCCTTACAAATGGAGGGAGCAGAAATGTGCTTAAATCAAGTATTAGCTTTCCAAAGGGTGAGCAAGTGAGGGCTCGGAAAGGGCTGCACTGAAAAGGCTGAGCACATTAGGAGCTCTTAAAGCTGTCTTACAAAGCTCCAAGGAGGAGATCTGCATTCTGAGTGGGGATGGGGGGGTTTGGCGAGGACGTGGAGCAGCGCTGGTTTGGTGACCTGACGCTGAGCAGAGGGGCTGCCAGAGGGAGTGCCCTGCTGGCCCAGCCTGGGATGTCTCACTGAGTGCCCCTGACTGGGGGATTGGGACACAGCCCCTGCCCTCAGGACCGTCTCAAGGCTGTGCAGCCACCCCTGGGGCAGTGTGTCCCACAGCCCCGACTGCCCCCGGCACAGCCACCGCTGCCTGCGCTGTCTTTGGATGGGTTTGCTCAGACCAGAGAGCGGCTGCTTAATATTTATCAGCTCATAAATACTTAACTGTAATGAATGTGACTGAAGTGGTCCCTGATGCTGCTCACACTGAAGAGCTCTTGAGACGTGCTGGGCCGAGGGAATCCTTCCTGGGGCCCATTCACATCACTGGCAACTGCCCTGCCCAGGCAGAGCAGAGCCACTGGTACATCTGGTACCTCTGCTCCTGCTCTGCATCAGCCTCTCCTCCCAGAACAGGCCTGAACGCTGCCTTCCCACTGGGACCATCCCGGGACACCCCAGTCAGGGACCTTGTCTTCAACATACCAGCTCTGTTAATTATTCCCCTTCCCTGTTTGCTGATGAGGAGACCTGACCCAGGTGGGAGCTGCCCTGGGAGCAGTGACTGCAGTGGCTCTGTCCCTGTGAGCTGAAGCTGCAGCGCTGGACCAGCACAGTGTAGCCAAGGCATTCCCAGCTGCACAAGGAGCATCGTTCCTCACTGAGAAAACTTCATTCATTTCTTTTTAATTAATGAGATTTGGTTTCACTGCTGGCTCAATGTTTACTGGCAGTGGCAGGGGTGGGAATGCAGGCAGGGCCCTGGGAGTGACCGTGGGGCACCACCAGCCCATCCCCTCCCCACGATGCTCGGCAGTGTGCTCCCAACACACCTTCCCTGCACGCAGAGCCCAGCAGTAAATAAATACAATCATTAACAGCCTGAGTCCCAGGGCTGTCCCACCTGCAGCACGGGGGGCTCAGGCTGTGCAGAGGAGGAGCTGATGTCTGGTTGGGGTTCACCGTGCGGGGCTGGGTCCCAGCCCTGAGCGGCTCCTGCAGCGAGCACGGCCCGAGGGCAGCGACCTGGCTCCGGCACGCTCGGCTGGCTGGAGATAAGGACAGCTTGGGGATAAATATTTACCCAGTGACTGAGTGGATTCAACTGAGTTCGTTCCTATTAGAGGATCTGTTAGTAATTATCTGAAGACTCGTTATTACCTGGGGACCTATAATCTGCCACAGTAATGAGTTCAAGTGGCTCGTGTGGCATGACAAGCAGGAGAGGGAAGGTGGGAAGGGGACGCTGCCAACGCAGCAAGGGCAGGGCAGGGCTCAAGGACAGTGGAGTCGCTGGGCTTTGGGGAACTGCGGCCACAGCACCCCATTCGTGGGGCACAGAGCTGCTGCTTCGCCTCCCAGGGTCAGGGACAAGCCCTGGGCAGAGCTCAGCGAGCTCAGAGAGGCAAAAAGCTGAGCCCTGAGTGGAACCACTGCGTCCCCAGCCAGATGTGGCTGCCGGGGATGTGCTGCAGGACACGGCCCTGTGCCAGCCATGGGGGAATCACCTCCAGGGCAGCCCTGTCCCAGTCCTGCCACCCCCAGGGACTCACCCTGCAAACCTGAACCGACTTTGTCTGACTCAACTAAAACTAAATAACTAGAAAAAATAGGATGTGAGGCAGAGCTGATCACCCACTGCAGCAGATATTGATGGATCTCACAGCTGCAAGGGAGGAAAATCCCCTCTTGGGACACACATCCAGGGTTCATGCATGTTAGCAGAGGGCATGGTCCCCACTGCCATCACCATTTGGCACGTGTCCATCCCCATGCCCGTCCCTTGCACCACAGGGCACGGCAGCTCCACACCACAGGTGCTCAGGAATGACTGAGATTAATCACTCTGATCCTGTGAAAGATCCAACCTGTCAGCTGAACTGTAAGCCCGTGATCCATCTCTCCTGGTCACACACTGTGGCTGGTGATGGTGGCTGCTGGGGACCCAGGTGCCCAGGCTCACACCTGGCTCCATGCCCCTGCCCTTCCCACCTCACCTGAGTGCTGGTTGGTCCTGATGAATTTGTGTGTTTTCAATAAATTTATTTATTGACAATACACAGATTTTATTTAAAATATCCAAAGAGGCCCCTGCCCTCACCCCATCTCTGCCTGCTGCAGAGCTGCCATGCGACAGTGCTGTGTTTAGTCATGGCAGGGTTTTGAGACCAATGCAGTCATTAAGCTCTCATCTTTAAAACAAAGATAAAATTACGTGATTAAGATCTAATTAAAGTCTAACTACCAGCACCATGAATCACTTCAGCACACACTTTAATGGATGCCTTTCGAAGCCATCATGCATTTGGTTTTCTTCTGTGGCCGGTGATTTCCCTGCAGGGACTGGGTCTTCTCAGGCTGATGTTTGTTCTCGCTGGCTCTGATTTGGCTGGGGACCACTAAAAATGTTTACATGTGAACGAGGAGCTTGAAAATCCATTTCTAACCAGACAGAAAATTTCATTTGACAAGCTGTTTCAGATGTGCTGTGTCTCTGCAGAGCAGAGCAGGGCGGGGGGGCTCCTCACCCACCCCCAGCCCTGCCCCAGCTGGGGACCATCTCCTCAGCACTGCCCTGGCCTTGGTGTGGCAGGATGGGGTTTGGTGCCCCCGTGGCTCGGTGCACGGGCACTTGGGGGCCTGAACTGCACCAAGTGAGGAGGAAAAGCAAATGAAAACCTCCCTCGTGGTTCTTGGGCTGTCCAGCCTGAGGGACAGCGCCAAAATAATGTTGATGGAGAATATTGTCATTTTCCTTTTCCCCAGCAAATCATTGCCTGTCACTGGCCCAGAGCTGCCTCTCCCAGATCAACACATGCATTTTAAATCCCACAGCCTGCCAAGGCAGAGACGCTGCCAAGGCCTCTCTGCCAAGGGCTGCTCCTGCCAAGAGGTGCCTCCCTGGGACCAGAGACCTGCATCTGCTGGACATGCCGTGGTCTCGCTTCCCCAGCGCAGCACGGCAAGATTCTCCCTCTGCACGGGGCACACCAGCCTGGCCCCGAGGAGCCCGTCCCAGAGCCCCTGCCTGCTCTGTGGGGCCAGGCAGCACATTCCCCACGGGCTCTGTGCTCCTGACAGCCTCTGTGTGCTCGCAGTGAGCCCGTAACGAGCCAAGGCAGCTATGGCAGATCCCTCAACACTGACCCTGAAGGATTAGGAGCAAGAAGATCTCATATTGACATCAATCCAAGGAAGCCAGATGGGGAAGACCTGGCAGAAGTGCAAGTCCAAATTACTAACCCACCAGCCACCCTGCTGCTCGTGGCAGCTCAGCCAGGGGAGCTGCTGAGGGGTCGTCCTACCTGCGGCCCCACAGCCCTGCAGGGGCACCTGGTGGCACACGATGCCAGCAGAGCTGCTGGGGTGGTTCTTTCCCTTGGAGCAGCCAAGCACTGTGACACCAGTCCCCGAGGCTCCTGCAGCAGCTGACACATCCAGGACAGGCTGTTCTGCACTTGCCAGGTGAGGCAGTGCCTGTCACCCTCCCCGTGGCACTGCCAGCACGGCCCCATCAGCACCGACTGCTCCATCACAGCCACAGAGGAGTTTAAGGTGAAGACAGCCCAGCATTTCCCTTGGGCAGAGCACAGTGAAACGGCTTCTTTCCTCCTGCTCACACATGTGGGATGGATGGAAATGGGTGTTTTAGGGAAACAAGACAAAGAAAACTTACAGCCCCATTTAGGTTTGTTTTGTGTCTTTTTCAGCAGAAGGACACCTCGTTTTCCCGGTAGTGACACATTAAGTGCACATGTATCCTCTGGGGATCGCAGCGCTGCAACAGGTACCTTTGAGGCTCAGTGGGAGGGAAGATTATCCTCATTAATCACTGCTGGGAAACAAGGCATTTCTCCAAACTGCACCCCCGTATAATGGTGATTGTACACACACAGAGCCATACATCAAGGGAATGCTCCCTGGATGACTCAGCCAGCCAGAGGAGATAAAGGAGTTGAAATTCAGGAGTGCTGCTGGTTTACATCTTCAGAGGGATGAGCTTCCTGAAAACGCTCCGTTTCAACCCAGCAGGGCTCAGAACTGGGTCATTCCTGTCAGGAACTGGACAAACACACTCACTTGGCTTTGGGAAATACAGAACACCAGCAGGACAAGCCCAGGGGACAGGTGGGCTCGTAGTGCCCATGGAGCTGTCACAGGGCACCTGGGTGGCTGTGGCTCCCCTCAGCTAGCATGGGTCAGCCTTCCTGCAAGCACAGCTTAGCTCAGAGTCCAGTGTGGCCTTTTCCCATCTCCTCAAGCTCTTCTCTGGCTGCAGGGCTGGGTTGAGTGTGTGGGAGTGAGAGCTGTGTCTAACCTGCACCCCTGACTGCAGGGGACTGGTTGGGGTGGCTGTGGAAAGCTCAGGCAGTTTGCACCTGGCTAAGCCAGGAGAAGGCAGATTGTCCTGGGATTGATGAGGGGAAAGGAAGGGAAGAGCTTTGGCATGGGTGGCACGGGGCAGAGGATGCTGCAGGACAGTCACACTGACACCCAGCACCCCTCCCTGCCAGCTCCAAAGGGACATGGCTCACCTTTGCACCAGGACAGGGGCTGCTGGGGCAAACTTCAAAAGAGGGAGAAAATGTTGTTTCTCTGAGTTAATATTCCCTTGTGGATCTTGTTCTGCTCATTATTCTGGTCGTTACTTAAGCAGCAGCCGCTCGTCATTCGTGGTTTGGCGGTGAGAAGGGCTGAGTGCAAGAGGCTAATTTATTTTCTTTTAGTGCTTCTCATCCATGGCAGCCCCTGGCTGCTCCTCACCACTGGAAACCAACCAGAGGCATTTCAGATATTTCTAATGTATGACAGCAACTGGGAAACAGAAATTGCCCTCTCTGAAATAATTCCTGAGACCGATTTCTTTTGGCACTTTGCAATGGAGACGTGGAGGAGACATGGGCTGCATGTGGTAGTTTGCCTTTCCTGAGCAATGTGGTTAGACCTTGGTCCTCTCCCCAGACAAACACAGCTCATCGAAGGGATGGCACCTGGAGCCACCTTGTAGAGCAGAGGAGATGTGAGGGGCTTCCCACTGGCACCTTCCACCTGCTGGGACCCCAATGAGATCCAGACCGGGAGACAAATGATCTGCTCAGTCTGCTCAGCCCAAAGGAAATTAAAACATTGACAGAAACAATTTCTAGGGGGAAATTGGAAAAGTTACTCTCAGTGCTGGAGCTGAGCAACTCCTCCAGCCCGACTGCCCATCATCTTCCCAGGCAGCTCCTGTGCCAGCCAGGCAGCAGGATCAGCACTCGTGTCTCTCCCACTCACACTGCCCTAGCACCGAGCACCCACGCCCCCCACACTGCAGCACCGGCACTCCCACGGCCACAGCAGGACACAGCTCCCCGGGAAGGTGCCACCATCACCCCCTGCCTGTGAAACAACGGTGGTAGCATTCCCTCCCAGTTCCTCAGCCCCGATTTCTAACCCACTTTTATCACCCTTTCCCCAGGGCATCAGAGCACTGGTCAGAGGCTGTTATTTCTGTGCCACCACCAAACCCAGAACCTCATCAGAGAATGAAACCGGGTCAGTTTGACAGGACCTACTTCTGCTCAACCACACTGACAGACAGAAATTTGTTCCCAGGCTCATTCTCCCATTAATTAAATCTTGCAGTGGTTTTTCCACCTGTTTGCCCAGGATTAATGTCAGGCTAATTGGATACAGTTGTCCGAGCCATCTCACTCATTCACTCTGCTCTTTTCATACATGTTCTCCTCCTGCCTGGTGCCACATTCCAGCTCTTCAGAATCAAGAGGGAAGCTCCAGGAGCTTTCCTAACCCTAACCCATGCCCAGCACCCACACAGCTGCCCCTCCTCAGCCCAGCACAGCTCCAGCCTGCACTGGCTCCTTTCCCTTCATCCTCACCAGAGCAGGAGCAGCAGCAGGAGGTGATGCTGTCGGAATGAGATGGGTGAGGGGAGGAGGGGATGCCCTGCACCTGCAGCCACTGCTGATGGAGCATTCCCTGCAAACCCCTTGGGACCAGAGGGTCCTGCCTGGAGGGATGTCCTGCACCAGGCACTGGGCACAGCTGACTAGGCCAGCCCAGACCTGGCTGTGGGAGGCTCGTGAGGACAGCCATGTCCCCACGGCCACAAGGCCAGCCGTGTCCCCTGTGACTGCCTCACAGGGCACAGCCCACCCTGCTGCCCTGCACAGCACAGCCCACACCACAGCTTGCAGAGCTGCTGCTTTTCTTCTGCCTTTTTTCCCCACTTAAAATCTTCTTCTTGAGCATTTAATAGGTAATTTGCATATTACAGATTCATTTTTAAAAACTTTTTAATGAAGGTGCTTGGCTGTGTGTGTACCTGCGTGTGCCACCCGTCCCAGCTCGTGCCGCATAAACCACCACTAGTTGTGGAAAAGTTAATTAGAGGTAATCATGAAAACCTCATTAGTCCTCATTTACATAAGTTACACAGAGAAATTTCCTCACCTTTGATCCTGGCCGTCACAATCCATTAGATATCTCTGCACACTTAGTTCAAAGGCAGGAGCACATCTCCAATCCCCACTGCACATGCCAGCCCCTGAGCTCCACTCTCGGCTGCAAGGAGAGAGACGGGCCCTGCTGCTTCAGGAGCAGCTGGCAGGGGCCTGGGCCAGCACATGCCAGTGTGCCTGGCACGGTGAGTGTCCCTGCAAGACAGGCAAGACATCTGCATCACTGCATCAGCACGGCCTGCCTGCCCCGGGCATGCCCTGCCTGCCTGCAGGAGAGCACCTCTTGCAGCACCCAGGACCTGCCCCGCAATCCCTGCCCCAATAGGTGTCCATGGTCCCTGTCACCTCCCCCTGGCACGGGGCTCTGCCCCCCGGCCCCAACCCAACCCCCCAGCAGCAGGAGCAGCACTGCCAGGGACAGGAAAGACAAAAAAAATGCCTCTGGGGAACACCAAGTTCCTGTTCCCTGCACAGCTCCGTCATCTCCAGCACCAGCCTCGTCATCACCTCAATAACCTGTGTTGGTGGCTGTGCTGGGGCTTGGCACTGCAGCTGGTGACAGTGGCAATCACACTGCCAAGGTGCCCAAAAGCCACTGCGTGCCAGCACAGCTCCCTCAGTCCCAGCACAGCCCAAGCCTCCCGTGCTCCCAGTACTGCAACAGCACAGTCAGGACTGTCGTGCCATAAAAATGGCATGACAGGTCCTAACAGGAGCATTAAATGTATTAGATAAACTTCCCTCTGTTATTAAAGTAGCTCACGTCCTGGAAATCTGAGCAGTGAGCAGTGCAATTTCACCCGGCGATAGGACTGGATTAAGTTCTTCCCACAAAAGCCTCTTACTGTATGAAAAAGACCATTAGCAAGCCTTGAAATCAATAGGGACCGGCCCTGGTGCTGCAACCCCAGCTCAGACGATGCCAGGGTAACAGGGCACTCGTGGATGGGAGCCTGTGAGACAGCAGAGCCCTTCTCATCCTTCTCCCCAGTGCCCTTGGGGCTGTTCAGCTTGTTACAAACTGGGCTGGGAGCTTCTCCTTCAGCCCCTGCAAACAGCCACCACCATTCCCAAGGCTTCTGCTCCAGGAGCCCAGCAGAGCCCTGACACCCCGGGAAACACTGGGCAAATTTTGGTTATAATATTTCAAGTCTCACAGAGTACAGGAGGATCCATCCAATGCTGAGAGGATCCATCCACAGAGAGGAAAACGCTTCCCTGGCACTGCTCCAGACAGGACATCTTTGCTGTGCTGACAGTCCCCCTAATTGAATTATCCTTGCTCCAGCGCCTCTGTATCACCATTCCCAGGAGGCAGGGTTCTCCAGAGGCGCTTTCAGGGCTGGTTTTCAGTGGTTCCAATGTCATTGCAATTCGCTGCCATCCAAATGCAGGACAGGAGCTGTGGGGCCAGCCAGGACCACGGGCACCTGACTGCCACGGGTGGGTGGGTGGGAAAGGGCTCCTCTGGAGCACCTGGGGCTGGATTTCAGCCTGGGCTTCTGCTCCCCACAGGGGATGCATCTGCTGGGCACAGCTATGGTCACACCCTTGGCCAGGGCAGTGGCTTTGAGATGGATTTCCAATGATCCTCCCAAGGGTAATTCACGCCCTGCAACGAACAGACGCAAAATACACGCGAGAAGGAAAAGGCCCCCGGATTTTTAAAAGACTTAGTAACAGCAAGTGAGGGCAATACATTATTTAAAGGCTCTTCCAAGGCAAGAAAATAATTTCAGCTTAGTTAGCTTTTTAGGCCAGCCCAGCAGAGCGCAGGGACGCGGCGCTGCAGCGGGTGATGCACGGAGCCTGTGCCAAGGGGCACGTGGGGCTGCAGGTCCAGCCTGAGCCTGGCTCTGGCCAGGGCACGGAGGGACGCAGGGCCACAGTGCCTGGCTCCATGTGGGGGTGCCAGGGACACGTTCCTGGGTGCTGTGGGAATGCAGTGATGGAGAGTGTGGCACAGTGGGCACTGTGTGCCGGGCACGCTGATGAACGAGGTGTCAGCGGGTTTAATCCGGAGTCGTTGGCCATGGTGAACGCCTGCATATCATTTGTTAAACTAATGGATCGCTGGAGGTCATCCAATAACAAGAAAGCGAGAGGAGGGTTATTAGTTTTTATCAGACATTAATTGGCCGGAATCGATTACTTGTTTGGCGTGTGCAGAGTTCCAGGGGTGTCCCCCCTCAGCCCCCCGGCCGGCAGGGCGGCTCCTCGGGGATGGACCCTCGGGCTGATGCCATCACGAGGGGATCCCATCCACCTGCTTCCCATCAGCTTGTCCCAGGGACTGAGAGGGGGCACCCAGGACCCCGGAGGGTACCCCTGGGCCCTTCCCAGTTCCCCAGTTCCCCCCTTTTCCCAGCCCTCCCACCTCCCTCGGCTCCCCCAGTCGTGGCACAGAGCAGCAAAACGAGCTGGGAACTCACTCAGGTGATGCCACATCTATCTAACAAGCTTCTAAATGAAAACTAGCATTTGGACTTACTGCATTCGGGCTCAAAATTTGATTACATTTTTCTACAGCTGTAAATCTGCCTCCCTTTCTGCAACATTATTATTAAAGGCAGTATTGAATTGGTGGTGTGATACGTAAAATTTCAATCCTGGCTTTGACATTCCAGGAAGTTAAAAACCAATTACAGTGTGTGCTTTGCCTCAGGACAGAATGAATCATTGAACACAGCCACTTCACCGAGAGAAATTAAAGGTTGAAGCAGCAACATGGGGAAGGTATTAAGTTAAAAATCAAAGGTCAATTAAAGTAAAACTGAGTCTATTTTATTTTTTATATTTTGCTTACATTTTCATTCCTTTCTGACGAACAAGGAGGAAAAATAAACCTGCACTTGTATTTATTTGCCAGGTTATAAATTCAGGGTGAAGCTGGTTTCAGAAGCTGAAACACTCAGGTGAAAAAAATCCCAATAACCAGCATTAATCTAGCTGCAACGAAGCCAGCACAGCAACAGGGTAGCAACAGACAACCTCACAGCAGAGCAGGGGTGCCCATCACCATCACCCTGAGCCCACAGGGTCCCACTCGGCCCCAGAGCTTGGCTGTGCCATGCTGGGACGGGCAGCAAGCTTTGTGTCCTGCAGTCAGCACCTCCCCTGGGGCCGCTGAGCACAGCGGGACGTGCAGGGGGGGAGTGCAGAAGGTCCCACGGCACTCCCAGCATGACCAGCCCCATCACACAAATCACTTCATGGATCAGTGAAGTCGCTCTGCTCCCTGCCTGACAAGAGGGACTCTGGAGAAGAGATCACAGCCCATGAAATGATCCAGTGCCAGGGCGAACCAGCACCAGGTCCCTCCTCACCAGCCATGACAGGAGCCCTGGTTTGCTGGGTGCAGTGGCCCTGCAGGGGCAGGATTGGTGCTGCCTGGCCCAGGGTCACCAAAGCAGCAAACAGGGCAGGGAGTTCTCTCTGAGCTGTGGCAGGAGCTGCCGACTCCTCCAGCAACACAAGGATCAGAGGTACTTCCCTTGCTCGGCAGGAGCCTGTCAGCACAAACACCTTCAACACGGGCTCTAATAGATAATCCATACCTGGAGGGGCAGTCTATCATCTGCTTGTTACCCATGATAAATCATTTGCCAAGTATTGAAAGCTTAAAGACTGTCACAGGGGCTCAGGAATTGCTTTGCAACACGCACAGGCTGCCTGTTAAAGAGCAAAGGGACTCACGGCGGAGCCGGGTTATTCACAGTCTGGGGCACAGAGCAGTGGAGCAGCACGGGGCAAACCCTCCTGGCCCCCTTACCACTGCAGAGACAGTCTGATCCCAGCCCTGGGAACCAGTTAGGCCATTAGGAAACACACCCCTTCCCCAAGGAGCCAGTTCTGCCAGATTAAAAAGGGAGCGCAGGCACTGCCGACTGCGGGGTGCTCACATCCATGCTGAGTGTGAACCACAGGCAGACAATTTAGGCTCATTTCAATAAAACCAGAATTAGACAGCAGCAAACAGCAGGGAGAGCAGCTGTTACAGCACCGAGACACCTCACACAACACCCCCTGGCACCGCCTGACACAGACAGCACATCCAGCCAGGGAGAGCAGGGCTGGCTGGGCTGGGACAGTGGCAGGTCCTGCTCCAGGGACCTGCTCCCCAGGAACCCCACATCCCCAACCTGCAGGGACACACGAGCAGGACAGTGACCCACAGGTCCAGGAATCCCAACCAGCCTTGACCTGCAGAGCCACCAACACCCATCCCTAGAGGAGTGCAGCAGGGGGGCTGGGGGAGCTGGAGCAGGGACATGTGCAAAGGTTGGGGGTGCCCTGCACCAGAGCCCTCCAACAGCAGTCCCCTGCCAACCCCAGCCCCAGCCTTGCCCACTGGCCACCAGCTCATCACCCACAGCAGCGAGACCAAGCTCCAGGCAGAGGGGACACATTGTGGAGCCGGGTCCTGTGGCATTTTGGGCCAGGAGACCCCAACCAGACCCTCACCCACCACAGGACAGGGACAGGAGACCAGAAAAGAGACTCCCACACCTTCAGAAGCCACTCAGGCCACCCCTGCCCACAATGTGGCCCAGCTCAAGGGATTTTTAATGGTCCCCTTCCCCCATCACACCCTGAGCCCCACACCTGGGTACCCACTGTAAACTGGTAAATATACCTGGGAATCAGCCAGAGGCTGGTGTCAGCATTTCTTATTAAAAGCTGGGTTTTTGCTCCACGACAGACTAGTTTTATGTTCCCATAAATTGCCAACAGTTGGTCAGATCCCCACAGAGCCAGGATCGATACCCAGCCGAGGGGAAAAAGTGCTGAGGAAGGAAAAGCAATACTCCAATTAGAGCAAAATTTAAGAGTCCAGGGGTAGGGGTGACAGTGCCTAATGTGTTACAATTTATTGATGGTCTCCCAAAGATTGGGTTTTGTTCTGGCTCTCAGAGGCAGTTGTTAATAAATATCCAGCCAGGCAGCTGCAGCAACTCACACCTCCGTCCACTGCACCCTCGGCCCTGCTTGGCACCACCAGTGACCATTCCCACGTGGTTCTGCTCCTCCAGCCAAACACGGGTGTTCTTGGCTCCTCTGGTTCATCCACTCGTGGAGGGGCTTCACTGATGGCCCCTAAGCTGGGAGCAGGCCACCAACAGCCTCTGTGTGGGTGTATGGGTGCCCTCCAGCCACAGACCTGGCTCTGGGGCACAGGGGCCAAGGGAACGCCTGGCACCCCCCACCAGTGCTGCCCAGGGACACCTCCACCTTCCCCAGGGTGTCAGAAACCTGTGCCCAGCTCTGCAGCAATCTAATCTCAATTTACCACAGCTTAATCCCAGCCCAGGAGTGACATCTGGGAGCCCCAGCCCTGGGCTCCCCTCCTGACACAGCTTTAACCACCGAGTCCTGCCCTGCTCTGTCCTCACTGTGCACCGAGCGACGGACCCTCAGAAAGAGGGAGGCAATAAAATTAATCTCTCGGAGATCAAAGTTCTCACATTTTCCATGGGCCTCTTGCTCCCTCCCAGCAAGGCTGGGGAACAGCAGCAGGGTCTCTGTTAAATGCAACAGCCAGGAAAACCCAGCTGGATTGGAGAAATGTTGGCAAATATAATAAACACAAGTACATTAACTCTAATTCTGCAAAGCCTTTGGCTATATTAATCTCTCTTTAATGTAATCACCTATAAATAAGTGATGACCCCATGATTTAATACGACATCTGCCATCCCCATTCCTACACCAGAAATGAAGCAATGCCTCCAGTATGTGGTAAGGGTGGGA
>JAWWES010000035.1:15738711-15767649 GCA_035583135.1 Lophotriccus pileatus | reverse complement strand
GATTTAATACGACATCTGCCATCCCCATTCCTACACCAGAAATGAAGCAATGCCTCCAGTATGTGGTAAGGGTGGGATTCAAGTGCGTGACTGCCCAGCACAGCCAGCAGCTCCTCAGCTCAGCACCCAGGGGCTCAGCTCTGGCTTCCCTTCCCAGCAGGATGGACAGAAACACGGACCAAAGCTGCATGGCAGGGGCTGGCAGGGGCCACGTGCCCCAGGGAGCTGTGGGGACAAGGGTGATGGAGCACAGCTGTTGGCAAACACACCATCAGCACTTCTGTAACCAAAGCTGGGCAATGGGCGATCAGGACGGCCAATTTGGAGATTTGGGAACCAAGGGGGATTCAAGGGCAACTCCCACCTTGATGATGAGCACGGAAGGAGCATGGGGCATGCACCAACACTGCTGCTGACCTGTGCCAACAGTCCCCTCCATGCAAAAACATGCACGGAGGAGGCAGAAGGAGAGAGGAAAAAACCCCTGCAAATCAAAAATTGTGTCAAAAGGTGAGTTTGTGAAGCTTGACCCAGTCCCTGCTGCAGCAACCTGAGAGCCCAGTGGAGCAGGAGGATCACAGTCTGCAGTGGAAATGCACTCGGAGAGCTCCAACCACACTGTCTTCCACTCTTCCCCAGTCTTCAGCCGAAAGGACACGCTGGACATTAAAGCATTTTGCACCCCATTTGACCCGAGACTGGGCGGCCCAGCAGCCACGGGGATGGTGCCTGCAGCCACGGCAGCTGCAGCAGCTCTCCCAGCCCAGGGGTCACCTACAGATGATGCACCAGGGACACAGGCTTCCCCTTCAGCAGCTGGGAGCAGCAGCCCATCCTCCTCCTGCCTTGCTCCATCCTCATCCTCACTGGGCAGGTGGCAGGAGCAGCCCATCCACATATTCCCATCTGGCAGCCACACGCTCCCCTGGGTCCAGAGCCACCACTGCACATCCTGCTGAAGGAAAAACAGTGTTTAATTAGCACAGACCTGGAGGAGCTTCAAGCCTTGAGTTTGGTGACAGCAAGAAGGGAACAGGCCTCTGGACACGCTGTGGGCAGAGGCAGCCTAAGGGGCTTCTGGAGGTGTGGGCGTCTGGCTGGGGGTCTCTTGGCCCCAAATGCTGCAGGGCTTGGGTCTATAAGGTCCCTCCTGCCTGGAAGCTTGGTCTTGCTGCTGTGGGTGGCAGGAGCTGGTGGGCAGCAAGCAGGGAAGGGGCTGGGAGTGGCAGGGGACTGGTCTGGTGGTGGGAGGCCCCCCAAGCCCTTTCGTGCGGGGGGCCGAGCCCAGACATGAGGCACAACAGGGCAGACAGAGCAGACCCCCCAGCTCTGCCTGGGCAGGTGTGAACCCCCAAACCCCAAAGAGGAGGCAGATCACCCCCCTGCCCGCAGGGCTCAGGGACCAAACTCACCGGCACAGGGGCTCTGGTGCAGGTCCCGCACCCCTGTGGGACCGAGGCCGAGCGCTGAGTGCCGCAGGACCTGGGTGACGGTCTGTGGAGAGAGAAGCGTCAGGGACACGCGGGGGAAGGGAGCAGCCCGTGCCTCTCCCGCCCCAGCACACGGGCCTGTGCCCAAAACCAGCTCTCTGGGTTTCCCCAAGGAGCTCTGATCGGGCACAGGGGGGAAGTTTCCAAGCCCGTGCCCCATCCCATGCCCAGAGCAGGGCAGGGAACACGGCGAGGCTGGAGCCTGCAGCCTGGAAAAACGCTCACTCAGGCAGGATGCCTAGTAATAAATTTATTGTATTTTATTACATATTCCCCTTTTTGCACTTAATTCCAATTCCTCATATTCAAACTCTTCTTTCTAAAAGAAAATGATTTTTAACATAAAAATATAAATTCTGCATATTAAAAGTGCATACACCTCGAATAATAAAACATACAAATAAATAATAAAAGGCATTGACACAGTCTCATGCACTTGTCCTCAAATAATTTAAAATTTATGGTACAATGTTCAACCCCAAGTAAAGACAGCCTGCTTTCCAATTACTGTACAGGTCAAAAACATTAAAATACAGAGGAGAATATCAAAGGTGTGGGCAAACCCCACGTCCCTGTACCAGGTACAGTGATGTGACATGCAGTTCGAGAACTGTAGATATTCCAGTGTAAAATCTGACATTGCGTCCAGAAGAGAAACTGCATTTGCAACAGGACTTAAAATTCAATTTTAACCAATGGTGAGGCACAGGTGGTGAGCAAATCTGTACAAATTCATCCCTGGAAGGCCACCCGACAATAACAGAACCTCCTGTGGCCTGGATTCCCTCGTTCACCCTTCCCAAGGCAATAGAGCACCTCCAAAGGGTTTATTGCACTCACAAACGCCACACGAGTCTGAGGCCAGCGTGCATGTGCTGCAGGGCCGAGTGAGCCACTCACACTTAGTTTTAATCTGTGTCTTATTTGCAGATAAATTGAGTGCTATCACCTTTATAAAAATAGAAGAGTCCCTAAGCCTTTAGACCTAACAGACATTGTACAAGTCTTCAGGTGCTTTTCTTTTACAAAATAAAGCTCCTAACTGCTTTATGGTGCTTTTGTTGAGTAAAACATGTAGGACTTTCATCTCACCACAGATTAAAACTAAATTTCAGTTCCCTCCACAAGTGACATCAGATACTGCCAAATTCTTTTGGATTAGTATGCAAATGACAAAGATTAAAAAAAAACCAAACAAACAAAAAGAAAACCAAAAAAAAACCCCACACCACCAAACCAACAGTACAATTATTTGGAATGTCATTTCCAAAACCCCTCCACGCTGCCTGATCGAGGGGAGGGCACCAGGCCCACGGGGCCAAGGACCAAGAAGCCCCCACCGGCTGCCCCAGCCACGCAGCACAGCCACCTCGCTGGGACCCACTGCCCAACGGGACAAGGCTCAAACCACCCCACAGGGTCCTGAAGCACAAAGGGGAAGCCTGGTCACCCCCAGGGCAGCTGGGACTCCCCTGGGAAGGCAGGCAGAGCCCAGAGCCCAGGATGGGCAGCACCAACAGCCGGGACCGCTCCCCTCGCACGGACACTGACAGCAGCTCTGCGAGTGCCCGCACAGCTGCCTGCCCCTCCTGACAGCACCGAGCCAGCCTCCACATCACGTGGAACGACAGGCCACGCACGGAACCCTGACCGGGATCGCCCTGCTGAAGAAAGAAAAAACAACACAAAACAGAAATCAGTTGTTCTCATTTCCCCGCTCCGATCCCTCTGACCTTACGCTACGCTCCAGCCTTGTCAGTAACGCAGAATCCTGCAAAGGAAAGAGTCGAAGATGTGCAAAGGAAGCAGGAACCCAGGGGCATGCTCCTGTGTGCCAGCAGCAGCTGCACCACGAGGCAGCAGCACGAACTCCAAGCGCTGCTCTGGAGCCCGTGGAGCGGCTCCAGCGCTGAGCATGGCCACGGCTGGGCAAGAGGCTTGCATAGTTAGTAGGGACATGCATCGGGGACAGCACGGCCATGCAAGCTGCCTGGCACCCAGAAAAATGGTTAGTCATGCTCAAGTTTTGGCTTCAGAAAGCAAACCCTGCAGCGACAGAGGATGAGGGCACTTGCAGTGGGAGAAGTGCAATTAAGCTGCTAGCTGTCTATCCTAAGCATCTTGTTTTTATTAAGCCATATTTGATAAGTCTGAAAGGGTTAACAATTTATACACCCAAAGTGAGACACGAGTTACAGAGAACTGCAGGCACCGAATTGTCTATCAAATGTGATTAATACAAATAAAAGGTGCCTCTTTAATACACGTCATTGAAAATGTGCTTGTAACTTGAATACTACTAAACACTATCCAAAAGACATAGCCCAAAAGGGGTAAAAAAAGTCTCAAGGTGACTCCAGTAGGAACTGAGCACTGGAATGAAGGCTGCTCTCCTGTGCCCAGAGGGCCAATTGCAGGAGCAGGAGCAAGTGGCAGACGAGGGACTTGGGGTGAAACACAAGTCACACACACCGGCACAGCCAATTGAACACACGCTGCCTGGAAGCCTGTTCTGCCTCAGAGCTCACCCAGCTGTTTGGGAGCAGAGACACTGCTGAACCTCCCTCTTCCCATGCAGTTCCCACCAGCTTGAGGCTGCCCTTGCTCCCAGGTCCTCGGCACAGGCGTCCCAGACCCCGCCACCCCCAGCCAGGCATGGTTGTGCTGTTGGCATCTGGGACCTGGCAGATCTGTCTGGGGTGTTCCCTGCTACCATGCCACATGCTGACAGCTGGACAACGATACACGTGGACAGGAATTCCTACACCTGAAAGGGCCAAGCAAAGTCCGGGTTAAAGCAAGGAGAGAAGACTGATGTTGCATTTCCCCAAATCCCTTGAATTAGGGCCTGCAATAACCTACATGTAGTTTCAGAAACATTTACCTTTCATCACTGATGGAGCCCTGACTGTAGCAGCAACAAGGCTTGGATTGACACTCCCAGTGAACAGTGTTTCCTGGACCCACACCCTTCAACCCCCCTCCCGTGCAAAGCAGCTTATTTACTACCAAAGATCCGTGACACCAACAAGCAGAGGTGCAGAGTGACAAGTGGCTGACTTCCCAAGTGTTCTGTTACAAAAAGACCATGGAACAGGGACTGCACTTCCCAGGGGCCACAGGCGCACACCTTGCACATTTTGCCCAGTGCCTGCCTTATATTCCACGAACACTCCAGCACACCCTTGTAAGTCACACTGTTTTGCCTGAGGACACAGCAAGGCAAGCCCTCCTGAGCAGAAAACGCACCACAGAGGAGCAGCATCCCACCTGCTCCGAGACAAGGGCACTGTCAGTGCAGCCCCTCCTGCCCTCTCGTGCCCCACTGCAGAGTAAGGAGCCCGTGCCACTGTTCTAGAGGGACAGAGAAACCCAGTTCGGCAGGAGACAAAGAACAGATAGTGCTGGAGCTGGCAGCAACTCCCATCAGGAATTATGGGGAAAGAGAGCAAGATTGCATCTCATGGGATTGCAGAGGCTCAACTGCTTTTATCGGCTGCTGGAACACCAGGACCTCCATTCCCCTTCTATCCAAATGGGATCTCCAAGGACTGTTCTCCTGCCCCACATACAAACACTGAACTGGCATTCAGTTAAAACACCAGTTTGGACATGGCTTCAAATTCCCTTCAGCCGAGGCATGCAGCATGAGCAAAACGACCTCAAAACCCACACACCAGCTTCCAGCTCAAACTCCTTCAGTGAGCGATGGCATGAAAAGAAAATGTCAATTGATAAAAATAACCTTTCACAAATGTCCATGGTAAAAAGCACAGGAACTAGTTCTGTCTATCAAAAGATCCCAACCCGAGTCAGCACAAGCCATAGGAATTACATTCTTGCTACAAGAGTTGTTACAAGAGAAGAGCCAAGACGGTGTAAGACCTTAATACAGATAAAACCTTAAACAAATACTTCAACATCAACATTTCAGGGAGTAATTTAAGTCATACAACATGAAGCAGGTCTTATCTGCTCTGCTGGATATAACAGAAAATAATCCAAGAATAATCCAAGTCATACATTTCAGAAGCAAGCAATGCAATCTTTGCTTCTTGTCACGGCAATAAATGAGAGTGAAACACCCGGGAGAAGGAATGCATTGAGGGGACAGTGACAGGGGTTAGAGCAATCAGGGCACAGTGCCAGCACGGTGTTCCATGTGCAGGCGGTGCCGGGATGCAGCGGGACCCCACTGGGACACCAAGGGTGACACTGCAGCTGGGCTCACCCTCACAGCGACCCCAGCTCAGTCTCACACACTCTCGGAGGTGCCAGCTGCCCCAGCCCTTGCGTCCCAGGCTTGCTGCAGGTGTGCGGTGAGCAGAGGAGTGATCATGGAGCAGCAAGGTGCCCAGCAGACCTGGGGCAAGGCTGCCTGCAGGGCCAGCAGCACCTCAGCACGGGAGGAGGTGGCACAGGACAGTTTGTTTCGCTGGCAGGACAGAGCACACTGCCTGGCCCCAAGCTACACCCAGAGAAGCTCTGCCATCGGACTGCAGGACAGGGACAGACCTCGCTCCGAGCAAAGCGTGCCCAGCACACTGCCCAGCACGGTGCAAAACGTACACAAGACTGCTGCTGACAGAAGCGATAGGCAGCACATCAGTACAAACTATGGAGTCCAAAACAAAAGGATTACACCACATGTATGCAAAAGAACTTGAGGAATGCACCTTAAAAGGAACCTTACAGAAGTTGAGGAATCTCCTCTGTAAGAAGGGCATGTAAACGAAGTAGATGTAGTGTTTTGACCCTGATGGAGGCTGTCATCCAAACAAGAAGGGGACCATTCTGCTGAGGGACATGTGGCAGCCAGACCTGCAGGGAGTGGACAAGCATGCCAGAAGGAGGAACATACAGCTCTGGAGAACAGGAAAACTGCTCCAGGGGTCTGGGTATGGCCCTTCCAATCCCTACAAAGGGGCCTGTCAAAGCACGCTCAGAGAGGGCAGGACCACACTTGATCTAAACATCACCTCTAGAGATAACAGAGGCTTAATCACACTCTAAGGGTCTGGGCACATTAGGAAATGCTTCCCAGGAGTTTAAACAGGAGGGTCCTGAGAGTATCACGGCCATCCAGGTGTGTGGACACAGTTCTCCTGTGGCACTGCCTCCACAGCACCTCCACACGTACCAGCTGACCACCAGCGGCTGCCCAGGGATTTCTTCCATCACTTAGTAGAGCGTTTCAGAAGAAAACAGTTAAAGAGGACAGGGTAGAGGTTGCCTTAGGTATGGACAGAGCAAAACTCTTCATAAACTCAGCGACAAAAAAACGCACATTTCAGGGAGAAAACCCAAACTTCCTTCTGTTGGAATGCAAAAATTAAATCTATTACACAGACACGCGCACACACGGACACGCAGGTACCTTTCTGTCCGTCACTAATGCTAGTCCCTCCTATACTGGCTGAGTATATACCTGAGAAACAACATTAGTGTTGAAATATTGCCCTTTAGAAAGCTTGAAAATGGAGGGGAGCAGGGAGAGAGGGTTGAGAGCAGAAAGAAGCGGCAGTCTCTCCAGGTTCCTTCGCATCCTCCACAGCTCGGAACAAGGCCATACGCCAGCGTGGACACAGTCCACTCGGAGCAGGACCAAAGGAATGCCAGTTCACAGCTCTACAAAGCACACAAGTGTCAGTACAACCAGGGGTCAGATTCCAACCCTCGAATCTGAAGAAAGCTGTTGCACTTTCAATAGAGACTCCTGTACAAGTGCTATGGGACAGCTGTATTCATGTTCAACAATGACTCCAGCTAGGCTACTCGCACCAGTGCTGGCTGCCTGTGGCTATTTGGTTTGATGGCAGAATCAAAAGGCGCTTTAACAACTTGCAGTTAACTTCTCCTCAAAACATACATTAGGCACATGAACAAAAAAAACCAAGAGCTCAGAATAAATTAGCTTTTCAGCAGAAGAAAAGACACCTGGATTGCAGCATTTCACTGAGGTTCCAGAGAAGGCTGTACAGACACCTGCATGCTGGAAGGTAATTTTTTCAGCGGCTTGTCAGCAGACTGCTTGCCACTGGAAGGAGGAGACTGGACTCCAGGATCTAGCTGGGAAGACTTGGACTTGCGACTGGATAGCAGAGAATGTTTATTGGGTGTGGCATCCTTCGAGACAAGTTTTTCTTTTGCAGTAATGTTGGCATTGGTTTGGGAGGCTGGTGGGACACCACCTTTCTCTGGTTTGTCCTCCAGCATGTTTTTACTGCCTGACTTGGAACTGACACTCCCTGTCTTTTTTGAGAGCATTGTTGTCTTCCCCAGGTCCGCTGACCTCCGGGTCTCCTTCTGCCTTAAGGCTGATTTAAAGAAAGACAATCCCTTCTCTTCTGACTTGCTGTCCCTCTTCAAACCAGAGCGTGCCCCCACGTTTGGAGACCGCAGGTTGGCCATGGAGGAGCTCCGCACGTGCTTGCTGTCCATGGCCCTGCTGTCGCTGCGGGAGTGGCTGATCCGCGGGGAGCTCGTTCTGGAGCTGCTGGTAACACTTGTTTTATCCGAGCCCAGACTGATCTTGGAGCCCTCCCTGCTGAGGCTGCGGTCAGAAGTCCGGCTCTTTCCAGCAGAAGAGCCCTTAGTCAATGAGCCTGACGGGGTTTTCTTGGCAGCTGCGGAGGATGGAGAAGAACCTGACTTTTGCTTCTGCTGTGCCGATGGGACAGATGCCTCCAGTGGCTTCGTGCTGTGATCCTTCCTAGCCTGAGCAGGAGCAGGAGACCCATGTCGCCCACTGGCCCTAGAAGAGTCTGTCTTACTTCTAGACCGGGAAACTTTCTGGGAACTCTTCAGTGGAGGAGAAGAGTGAGAGACTTTGGTCTCTTGGGCAGATAAAACCGTCCTTCCCTTCCTCATACTTCTGTCTGGCTCAGAAGCTCCCTTGGAGCTGTGACCCTTCTTAGGGGTGTCACGTGCCTTCTCTGCAGCCAGCCCGGTCCCAGCAGGGGCTTTCACCTCCTTCACTGGGGAGCTGTCCACAGAATCGCTCTGGTCAACAAAGGCGATTTGATTGTTGTTATCAAAAGGGTCCAGAGCAGGGTGATTCCTGTCTGGCTGCACAGAGCTCTTACCATACCCATCTGAAAGGTCTGAGCTAGATGTCCTTACAACAGACTCTTCCCTGAACGCCCCTTCCATGACAGCCAAAGGGGCTCTGCGAGCCGTCCTGTGCTCTCGCCGACCGCTGTCACAGGGCTCCAAGTAGCTGCTGGAGAGATTCCTCAGGCTGCCAAAACACGAGGTGGAGACCTTGTCATCAGCAGCCTCCCCGATCTTCTCCAGGGTGGAAGTGGAAGTGTGCACTGGGGAATCTCCAGAGAAGCGCGACGGGGAGTTGGAGCGGAACTGGAGTTTTGCAGAGAGCGACCACGAGGGCCTGACACCGTTTTCACTCACTGCCAGCGGGCTGGTGACAGAGGACCTGGACGACAAGCTCTGACGCTGGACACTCCTTACAAACGGCCGAGTTGAAAATCCTCCTGCGGAGAAAGCAAGCAACAGTCTTAATGTGAAAGCCAAGCCTGCAGCTGGTTTATCCCACCCATCCACATTTCCCTACAAGAGCCAGGCAGCCCACCCACACCACACTATGTCTCTCTCCATGCCTGCTGCAGGCACAGCTTCTTGGACAAAAGCTGAACAAGAAATCCAACAACTGTTATTTGCTAGTGGTCACCCAGGAGTAACTCTCTGAAGGCTGTAACTAAAAATCCAGATTCTTCTCTCACCCCTGAGCAGCAGGAGATCAAATACAGGGTCTGCACCTTGAAAGCCCTTGAAACTGACAAGGGTTTCACCAGCTAGGATTATGATTCTGTATTAAAAGAATATTTCCCAGAGCATCCTGTGAAAGGCAAAGTAGGATTCCTACCTCTAGATCAAGTGATGTATTTGTATTCACAAACACAAAATATAATTAAGCATTTTAGAAGTCTGACTTCCATGGCCAGACCTGACAGCTGTTACAGTGCTGCTGCAGGGACACGTCCACACTCTTCCAAATGCCCCAGCTGACCTGTGAAGCTCCACAGTTACAAGGCACTGTGTGGAGGAGCCCAGCAAAGCTAGGAATTGAAGAGTTACTTGCACACAAGTGGATTTGAACCTTCCCCACTCCCTGGGAGCAGCCAGCAGCAGAGCAGCAGGCAATTCGTGCCTTTGCTAAGCCGTAGCACTGTGTCAGCCTCCCTGCCAAGGTGCTGCAGTGAGACCCAGAGAAAACACAAGCACAAAAATTTCTTGATTGAGAGGTTTCATTGATGGAATTTGCTTTCCTTCAAAGGCTCCTGCCCTACTCTCCTCCATCTTTTCACACCAGAGAGAAGCTCACCTGTGCTCCCACCAACCAGGCACCTGCCTCCCCCAGCTGCTGGAGTAACCACAGATTTTGCAGCTATTTTAGCAGGGATCTTGCCGTGGCCCAGTTTCCCGCTGATACCCACCGTCGTCCTCGCTGCGCTCCCCGGTGAGCTCCACCGACTCCGAGAGCGAGGCGAGGGAGGTGCGGCGCGACGAGGCGGCCGAGGCGACGCTGGGCTGTTTGCTGCCGGGGAGCCGGCTGACCCAGTGCTCGCACAGCGAGGAGCTCGTGGAGCCTGCAAGGAGCGGGCAGGGCAGTCAGCTACGTACCACACAGCCTGGGGCTGGCCCACACGGCACAGCAGCCAGGCACTGCCAAGGGAATGGGCTTTACTCTTACGGATCATTTACGGTCAGGAGAGAAAGGCACTGTCCCAGTGTGCCGTGAATACCAGCATGCAAGCACTGCTTGAGCTGCCACTACAACACCATGAAAATCCCTTCCTTTCCGAAGACAGGTCACCATGCCTGCACCTGCCCCCAGCTCACCCTGGATTCCACCAGCACATGCGCCACTGGTGCCTCCCTGGGGCTGACAGCGCTGCCGCAGGGAAGGAGCGGGTCATGTTTTCATGTCCTGGCTTTGACAAGGGCAGCTCTGAGCAGGGCCACGCTTGGGGGGAAGTTCTCATGGCCTCTAACGCACACCCACAAGCCTTGATGGGCTCTGGGGGACAGAGTGGCGGCTTAAGCAGAGCTGGGTGGAAATTCCTCAGAAAGGCAAACTATCCGTGGAAGACAACTCACAGCCACCCCTGGACAGTGCCAGCAGGGCTTACCTGCCACCGAGCTGTTGGCAGACCACGAGGGGATGGCTGTGCGCCGCTGGTAGAACAGGATGTAAGCTGTCTGCTTGCAGACTTCGCTTTCAGAAAGCTGCTGAACTTCGCTGTCATCAAAGCAGTACCACTGGCCATCAACAGAGTTCTTGCAGTATGCTGAGAGACAATACATTACTGTGAGACTTTCCTCACTCCTACCACTCTCAGGTTTGCTGTATGATATTTCACATGACCTTATTTGCTATGATGGACTCAGAGGAGAATGAAAGGAACAGATTTATTCATGCATCATCTTCCAGTTTGACTAGCAAGATGGGAGCCTGAGGCTGCCAGAACACAATAAACATCTCACATTTCAGGGCTTTGTCCAACGTTACTGCTCAGAACAGAAGACCATTTGGGGTGGCTCCATTCCCTTCACCTTGTTACTTGTGGCATTCTGCCTCCATCATAGCATGCCACAAGGGCTTCTGACTCCATACAGAAATATAACTGGTTTCTCTGAAAGGCTCCACCACAGACAACATTGCAGGAGACTTGCCTGTATAGTGCCCCCCTTGCATGGTGCCGTGGTGGTTGCAGACAGCATACAGGTCATAGATATAGTCCTCAGGATCCCTCCCGAGGCCGTAAGGTCTCCTCCAAGGTGACCAGTGCGATGGCAAGCTCCAGCTGCTCTGGCTGCGTTTCACAACATGAGGAGTCATGTCCAAGCCACTCAGGGGAAATTTAACCATGTTCTGAAGTTTCATCCTTCGGTCTCCTTCCTGTATGCAGAGAACAGCATGAGCTGCAGTGACACAAGGCCACCACAACTGGGAAAACAAAACCCAGGAGAGGAACATGTAGGTCAAAACAGCTACTTCTGAAAGGGGGGTCTACTCAGGTCACTCCCTGGCTCTGCAGCAATACTGCAGGCATCCTTACCTGTCTAAACCTTTTGAGATGTATGATGAGAACATCAGGTAAGGTCCAGAGGCTCAGTGTGATGCTACCCTGCTGCAGCTGCTTGCAGTGCGGGCATCGCCATGCGTCATCTGGGGCAAGCTGCAAGGGAGAGGCAGGAATGGGTATTGGTTTTCAAATTCCAAGGCAGCTTTCACCACACCACTGCTCCTCTGCTGCCCCAGGGCCCAGTGCAGACTGCCTCGTCCCTCTCCAGCCTTCACCAAGCTCATTGGAAATGCAGGGTTCCCAATGATGTTTTTCAAATCAGCGACAAGCAGATACACACGTGCCTCACACAGGAGGCAGCTGCTGCTGCAAGACAGAATTCAGGCAGTGCTGCTGTGCAGAGGAGCTGTTTGCACCTTATAAACACCGGTCCCTTTGAAGTGGGGAAGAAGGAAAAACCAAGGCAAAAAGCAGGCAGGCTTAGCAGCCTGAGAAAGGGTATTCTCACAAGAAAACCAGCAGCAAAGAAAGAGTCAGAACAGAAAGAAAGGTGTACTTTGGATATCATCTCTGACACTTCACTGCTCCCTAGAAACCCCCTTCCTTCCTAGTCTGAACCAGAGTTATACACTACAGTGTCCTTCCAAAGACACAAATGTGACATGCACTTCCCTCTATAGCCAAGTGCTCAGAGAACTCAGCAGCCACAGAGCTTTAGGCTGTCAAACAACTCTTCCCTCACCTGTGAAAGAAGCAGTAAGAGAGGGGCTCCATTAGCAGCACAGGTAAGTGGTCTTGTGCTACAAATTTATTCTCCTGTCTCAAGGACTCCCGGTTTGTGGAAAAGAGCTGCTCCAGAGTGTGAGAGCTCCTGCAGCACACGGACCAGCCACAGCACACAGCATGTCCCTACCTGTTCCTCTTTGGTGTACAGTTGGAAACACTGAGATAAAGTGCAGATCTGAGGTTGATGATGAAGCTCTCTCTGCTGGCGGACGCTTTCGGAGTCTGGAATGTACTCCTCTTCCGTATTCACAAACAGGCTGCAGCAGGGAGACACCACAGTTACCACCCGCTCCCACGCTGTCCCCGCAGACAGGGTCTGGGCACAGGTGGAGGTTGAGGGGTCTGTTTGCTGAAGGGTGCACAATTCACATGAGCAAGCTGCAAGCAGTGCTCATAAGGTGAACACACTGAAAGGTTTTTTACTTTATACTTACTAATCTTTAGTTTCTTTGTCCCATTCTACCACTAATTTCACATGAGCGGTTCCCCCCTGTCCACATGACTTCAATGCCCTGCAGAGAGGAGCAGACAGGAGTCAGACCATCTTTCCATCCGAAGCCTACATTATCTTCTGTGTGCATATAATTTCTCTCCACAAGCCCTTCATCCTTCCTCTACTCTCACAGCTCAAGTTTGCAAAGCAGTAAAAGGAATTCACACAGCAAAACACATGGCAGAGCTGGCAAATGCATTCACCCAAGTACGTGAGTTCTGCAAGGCACTGTACACTTGTTAGAGAACAGGCATCTACCAATCTTTCTAAAGAATAACAGACACACAAAAAATTATAAATGAGGGGAGTAATATTTTTATTCTGTTCTCCATTTTGAGGAGGACAGACTCCAGATGGCATGTCACACAACTGAGCTATTCTTACACAGCTTCCTCCATTGTTTTCCTGCTCCTCAGGCCTCTGCAGTCCATTCCAGACACCCACACCAGGACTGTCCCTTCCTGCACACACCGAGTTTCCAGCTGACAAGCCTCTCTCCGCTCCTGGGAAGGAGCCAGGACTCAAGGGCCAGCTCACCTTTCCACTGTTGGGTGGCAGAGGGGTCGCTCCTCCTGAGGTAGCAAGTACGTTATGCCCACGACGCTGACCACTCGCAAGCTGAACGGGCAAACCTGCAACGGAGAGAGCAGAGGCCACCTCAGGGGCTTCAACGCACCGTGCCCACGTGCAAGCTGCTTTTGGCACTGGCTGACCCTAGAACATGTGTTTGACATGAAAAAGCGAATGTACAAGGTCTAAATGTCCCTGTGCCAAGGAGCTGACAGTGGGTGAGGCGCAGCAGTGGAGGCTGCGCACCCAACAGCTCCTGTGCGGTGAGCACAGAGCACATCTGCCTCACCTGCAAGCAGGCTGCAGGCCGCAGGAAATACTGCATCTTCTCCAGAATTTCTTTCTGCAGAATATCCCAAGCAATTGTTTTTTCCAAATGCAACACAAAGGGCAAGCCAAACCTATGGGAAGAAGCAGCATTTGAGGGGGCAATTAAAAGATTATCCTGTCCTGCAATCAGATCCCCAAACTCTGCCAATGCCTCTCTCCCCCTCCCCTCATCTCAGCACCCATGGAGCTCAGCACACTCCCCAAGCAGGGCATTCAGAAATTTGCCTCCAGAGGAGAGGGGCTTATCTGTGAGGCAATGCAGTTAGTGCTGCCCCACAGAGGGCTCAGAGGGGCTGCAGCCCCGCTCTGTGCCCCAGCGACTGCTTCAGGCTGCAGAGCTTTGTGACCTGCCTCAGAGAGCTTCCTGGGAAGTTCTGTGAAGCTTCAGTGGCAGAGGCAGAGGCTGTGGATGATACAAATGCCTTTGCATGGCTGTTTCTCACTTCACCCCAACCCTATTTTGACTCCAGTTTAAAATTGCCACCCATCACAGGGTTTGGTCCAGTGTGCTGCTCTCAAGCCTGGCAGCTCTGCAGAGGGTCGTGTGTCCTCCCAGTCAGGCTGCATTTGCCACTTTCCAGTAACACTGACCTACTTGGAGCTCACCAAAATTAGAAATATTTTGCTCCATCCATTAATGCTTTTTTGATCAGCATGTTCTTTAGCACCTGATATGAGCTGGGATGCAAGCTGCTGCTCCTTCACTTGGTGTCTGCACTACAGCAGAGTAAAACCCAGGTCAATTTAAGAAGCAGCCACAAGAGTAACTCCAAACATCTGCTGCCAATCACCTTTTGCTCTGCTGTCCAGTGCATGCTCTGTTACACACCAGCAAGACAATCTTGTCATTTGCTGCTGGTTTAGTAGAGGACTGTTCCAGTTTTCCAGACTTCCCCATTCCTTGAGAGTAAGCTATTGTTCGGGAGTGCTCAGTGCCACATTTCAAGTTATTCAGGTTATTGTTCACATGTATTCCTGAAAAATTGGAAGAAAGGAAATGTTTTATTATGTCATTTGCTTTTAGTGCCCTGATGCCCCCCTCAAGAAAACTTCCTTAGAGTGCAAAGGAGCAGACAATCAGAAGCATTTTCATCTCTTGTATGAAGGTTTCAAAGAGCAATTACCTTTCACAGTAACTATTTCTTTACAGAAGGACATTATATGCAAGTGCTCCCTTACCTGATTTTTCACAGCAGTTTGCACAAGCACTCACAGCTTTTACTGCCTGCAAGAAAAACTAAAGTGCCAGGAACTCTACTTGTTACTTTCAAGAATAAAATTTGCCTTCGATTATGCTCCATCTGCCCAGGATGCCATGATTCCCTTCCATGAGGGGAGATGCAGAGAGGCTGAGGGGTTTGAGCTTGGAAAGAGAAAGCGTTTGTTCATTCCTGAGACTGTTTATTCATCACTGGAAATCTGATTTTAAATAACACAATTTCAGTGGCTTCATCTGCTCCCTAGCAGCTCTTTAAATTAAGCCTGACAAGAATTTTCACATTAAGCCAGTCTAGCCTGCAGCATCAGCCCTGGGAAGAAGCAGAAAGGAGTGTACAGCACTGCTTGATAACCTCCCAGCTGACAACACTATTAAATCTTCTGGAACGAGCCTGGACAAAGTCAGAGCTGAAATCAATACACCAGAACATCAACAGCTTGGGGGATTCTTTATTCTTTTCCCACACAAGCCTCCCTCACCAGTCACCTGAGGTGGGCACTAAGCGGAGTTATCGACTCACCTCTCTGACTGAGGATGCCCTCGGGCCTGAAGATCTCTGGGGTCTCAAAGGCAAAAATGGAGTCACTCTCGTGGATGGTGTCCAGGTCGTCAGTGTCGCAGAAGGAGCGATGGAAGCCGTCGTAGTACATCTCCGTCAGCACGATCTGGAGTCAGCAGAGCCAGTCAGAACCCACCAAACCACCCGCGTCTGCCCCACCTGAGCCACCCCATCTCTCAGCTGGGATCTCCCTGCTAAGGGATGGCATTCCTCAAAACAGCCTGGCACCAGCCAGCAGCAAGGAACAGGGAAAAGGACAGCCACAAAAGAGAAGATGGGGTAAAGGCAACACACAGGGAGGTTTTGGTGGGATCCAACAGCTTTCCTGAAGCTCCTCCTACAGAGGAATTCCGTTACTGCCAGCACGCACAGATCACTAGGGGGTCAGGAAGGTTTGCACAATCCACTGAGGGCTGTTCCCACATCACTGGGTTTCAAGCAGCCAACACACAAGGAAAAGCACGATCCAGATTTTCCACTCCCCTGCTTCCCACATTCAACCACAGGCAGCCAATTTCAATTCCTGTATATCTGACAAGGGCCAAAAGCCCCCTCACTCCCCCCAGTGCAGGGATGATGTGCAGGTGAGCAGCCCGGCCCATTACCTGCTCCGTGGGTATCTTGGTCTCCGAGGACACAGCCTCCCTCAGCCTGGCCACGGTCCCAGAGATGGGCACGGCCACCCCGATCCGCATGCAGTGCGAGCACTTGCCCTGGTACACCACCGTGACGAAGAGCGGCCTGCAGAGAGCACAGAGCGCTGCTGGGGCTGGGGCTGGGCACATCCAGGCTGCCCCCCGGGTTCAGGGCCCTCCTGGCTGTCTGGATTCACCCCACACTGCAGGTGTGCTCAGCTGCAGCCAGACAAGCGTGTTTGATTTACAGACTCCTGTCTTACTACATGGCCTGGCGTTACTCGCTCCCACAAGAGGAACACCTCAAAAAAAGTCCCCCAGAGTTAAAACTAAAACTGCCTATGACAAAGCAATCAGTTTTCTGGCAAGGAGTCAGCTTGGGACAGTTTGAGGTAGCACCTTAAGGCACTCAGACAGCTGCTGCTGTGAACAGGCTGCCTCCCAGCCCTCAATCCTGCCTCCAAGAGCAGCCAGCAGCACTACCTGGGGAGAGAAAAGGGGAGACACCTTTCCTGGAGAGCCCACTCAGCCTCCACCCAGTGGTGAAGCAGGGATTTCCAAAGCAAACGTGGCAGAGCAACGTTTAATCTGCCCTGTCATTGCTCTGTTCCATTGCTGCTGGAAGCAGCACAAGTTTTCTATATCCAAAACACCAGGTGAAGGAGTTTGTTTATACCACGGGTGGTTTTTCTGTGCATCTCTTTATCTTTACTCTGAACTTTCTATGTGGATTTTTCCCCCCCTCCCTGGAGCTTTTTTCTTTATTTGCAGCAGCTGTCTTTCAGAAAAGCAAAACATTTTGCAGGAAAGCTTTCAACTTCACCCTTTGAAATTGGAGCAATCAGTGAGACAGTTTGAAAAAAACCCCAAAAGTGTTTCATCCTTTTCCCCTTTCTGAAACAAGTAAAAGGCTCAATTTTCCAATTTACCTGCAAAGCAAAAAATTAAAGCCCCATATCTTCCCATCTATCTTTGTTAGAGATCTACCACAGAGATTTTGCTGACATCTCTCTTCCTGCTGTAGCAAATTAAACAACACTACAGGCATGAGAAACAGCCAACGCTGAGTTCAGGACAGCTCCGTACCGCGTGTGGGGCAGAGGGATCGGCAGCGAGATGCAGAGGAAAGGGTCAAAGGTGTTGCTTTGCTTCTGGCAATGAGGGCACGTCAGGGAGGACCTGGGACAAACATGGATAACAGGGCAGAGTTACACCTCACTTCATCAGGAACGTATAAACCATGAAATCCCAAATAACAGCCTTCACACGTCAATCTGGCTGTTCCTTTCTACTCATTTCTAAACCCTTTTAAAGTAATTAGCCTCAAATATTCATTACAGGGCATGCCAGGAAAAGATTCCACTCCAGTCCCAGAATGTGGCTTTTAATAAACATCGCTGCAAAACTAATAATTCACCAACAGTAGCTCCAGTGTGGATGGCCTGGAAAGGTTTTGTCTTTGGAGAGAAGTGCAGTGACGGGACAGGGGTGATGACAGTCAGCACTGAGGTGCACACAGGTCTTACTCAGAAGGGAAAAACTCCAGACAAGAATTCTCTCACATTCAGAATTAACCTGCATCTTACACTGGCTTTGTGACTTAGACCAGCCTTAAGGCTTCTCCTCTGCAAAGGAAAACTTGGCAAATACTGGGCATTAAGCCCAGCAATTACAATTCTTATAGCAGCACAGATGCAGCCATCCAGGAACACTGGCAATTCTGTTCTCTTCTATTGGCTCTGAAATTAGAAAGCTCACTTCCCAGAAAGTAGAGAAACTCATGGGAGAAACCCAAAGAGACAGTGACAGCTTCAGCTCAGAATTCCCAAGGGCCAGATAACAGGCACTCTGCACACACCAGGGATCTGCAGCTCCCAGGCACCTCCAGACCCTACTGTGGGCTCTTCCCTCTGACAGCCAGGGTGAGCCTCATAGCGTTGGGCTCTCCTGAGGCTGCAGTCCAATAGTACTGCCTCACTCTCAGGATGCACTGGGGCAGGTGTAGTGCTACATACTGCAGGTTTATACAGAATATATTAAATTTGAAGTAATGAAATCCTCTCCTCTCCTCTGGAGCAACATCTTAGTTCAGACTCCCTTCACAGGATTCAGAAACAGCTGTACTGGGAGCTGGTATCAGTTTAGAATTATACTGGGGTCACCAGTACAAGCAATTTTGCCTCCACATTTACAAAATACCATACCTGTACTGGGCTTGAAAGAGTTCCTGCACAAAAGTGCTACTGATGGGAAAGGCTGGGCCCTCAAGCAGCACATCATCCTCCAGTGGTGGCTGAAAGAGAGGAACAAACTCTCGAGGCACACCCAGGTGGGGGGTGTGCCAAGCAGGTGGCTCCAGGACTCCAGTCAAATTTGTGCCCTCCTTGCCCAAAACCACCCAAAAAATGTCACAAGACTTTTAACCACCAGGTATGCTCTCCTCCAAGGGGTGGGCATGCAGGAAGGGGAGGCAGGCAGGGCAGCCCAGGGAAGGGCACAGTGCTCACACCTGATGTGGCCCAGCAGCCCTGGTACCTCCCAGCCCTTGCAGAGCCTCTGGCCACTCACACACGACTGGCAGGAAACACTCACCAGGAATTAGGGTTATATTCCCAGGGCAGAAACAAACAGCATTTTAACCCAAGCTTTTGTTCCATCTGAGCTATTGGAGTTGAGAGGCCAATGGGAAGAACTGCTTTAAAAGGAAAGCTTCTGTGCAAAGTCAGAGCTGCTCTCCCACGTTGGCTCCCAGCAGAATCCCTCACCTTGAGCGGAGGCATGCTGCTGGAATTCACCACGTTGTTCAGGTCCTCGTGGACCCTGTCGAGGAGCCAGAGGAGGAACTCCTGGGCATCGTGCTGGGCGTTCCCACGGTACTGCATGGCATTCTTGGACACGATGTTCTGCAGAGAGAAGGGACAGCAGGGCAGTGACAGCACCAGCACCGGCCCTGCCCGCGCCGATGCTGGGTTTTTTTCAGACACAAATGAGAAGGGCTTGAATCTTGCCAGCAGCCAAAATCTGCTCTTTGCAGATTTATCCTTGCCCTGCAGCTGTGGAGACACCTTTTGTAAGGTTGAAGTTTGCTCTGACCCCTCCAGCTGAGCCACATGTGCCCCTTCATCAGGGCATCTCCTCCTACTACTTGAAAAGCCTCTGGTAACCCACACAGGATTCAGTAGGGAAAGCTGTTCCCCAGCATCAGGAACACTTTCTCTGCTCCAGCTCTCTGATCCCATTTTTACCTCCACAGTGCACCCCGAATGGCCAGCCAGCTCTTCTCACTGCCACTGGGGAACATGGCACAGGCTTCAGAGAACGGGAGCCAGGCACTAGCACTGCATTCAGCTGGAATTGCCTCTGGAGTAGCATCTGGTGGGCTGACCCCAGCAGCTGGGCCAGGGTTCCTCCCTCAGCAGCAATCACCACCGGCACAGAAAGCTCAAAGCAAAGCTCACATCAGTCACCCAGCTTCTCCCAGTCCCCTGTGCTGCACTCCCGGGAGGAGAATCCTGCCTGGATGTGCCCCGGTAGCATTGCGGCACCTTCACCCACTGGCACACCCACAGAGAGACAAAGCGCTCCCACAGCACTCAGACTTACTGAGCAGGGTCCCCACGAGGGACAGGGGCAGCAGCAGAGGCCAGACAGAACCTGCAGCCCAGGAACAGGCAGAAGGCTGCAGAGCCAAGAGCCTGGCAGGCTGCACACACCCCCCACACCAGAGCTCTTCCGCTCCTCTAATCAGACTTTGCAACAGATTTGAGAAATGAGGTTGGGCTGCTCGCTTTATCCCTCTGAAAATGGGGTCACTGGGGGGTGGGTAGTGGTGATGAAAGAGACAGGAGAGGACTGATAAACATACACTCTCTATCCTCTATAATCTGTCCACCTGCCTCAAGGCAGCAAAATAATGGAAAACAGCAATAATCTGCTCTCATTACATACGCGCAGCCCTTCCGACAGCAGATTTACTGCCCTTGCCTGCGCAGGGACCAGCACCCTCCCACATAAAATATGTGCACACAGCTTGAACCACGGGAGTGCTCCCCAGCCAACACTCACCTCAGTGCCACACAGGTGTGGGCCACAGCACTCCTGCTCCGTGTTCAATGCAACATCAGCTTGGGATGCTGCTGTAAACCAGTTCATGGGGGAGAGAAATCTGAACTAGCCTGTAGGCACTCAAAGATTAATGGAGACCAAACAGCCTTCTCTCCTCCTAGTTCCCATTAAGCAAAGCAGGATCCACTGGTAGAAATAAAGTTAAAAAATACGATCCAAAAAATGGATCCAAAAAAGCCTCTTTAGGTGTCAGCCTGATACCTCTTGCTCTCCTTCAGCAGAAAGCTTAACTGAACGCACCCAGATGATGGTACAGGGAAGAATTTAAGACATACAAGTGGAGATTTCCTTTGCAAAAATTATCTTTGTTCAAAAACACTACACTGAAAATTAAATTTAGCCCTTAAATTACTCTGTCAAGTTCCAAACTGAAAATTAATCACTAAGTGTGAAGCAGAGATTGCAGTCCAGTCTTCAGTGGTTATCTCTCTATGTCTCTCCAGAAATGCTACCCATGCCCCCACAGTAACACACCTGAGTTTTAACAGCTGCACCCATCCTTCCATCTCCCTGTGCCCAGCTCAGCATGCTGAGGGAATGACATTCCACAGCCCCTCGAGGAAGGAGGGCTCCAGCAGCAGCACAGGCCACAGCAAGGCCAAGCTCACTCTCCTCAGTGAGTTGACCAGAGAGCCAAGAGAAAGCTGCTGAACCCCCCGCCCTGACCCCAGCAGTGTGTGGTGCCAACGCACCACGGCACGGACGGGTGTGATGTGACCAGGCAGCACTGACACCTTCCTGCTGCCTTATCTGCTCTCATTTGTCCCAGGGAGCTCAGCCAACAGGCACTGCCACTGCAGCTCCAGTCCCCATCCACACAGAGCTGAGGATAAAAGGGTCTTTGGCACTGGCAGTGAATCTGGTATTTCAAGTGAAAAAGGGGGTGAGGGGGGGTTCTGTACAAAACCATAATAAGTAAGGACTTTGTGAATTCAGGCTAGTATTTACCATCACCTCTCTCCCAGTGGCACCAGCACATCACTGCAGGCCAGACCCTCCCTGGCTGTTCCTGCTGTGTGTCCCCCAGAGTGCTGCCAGTCCATACCCTGAGCACAGCAGCCATATGCCTTGCTCTGTATTTGTGTCACTGCTCGTCTCGGAAGCATCTCTATGATAACTGCTCAGGTTTCCTTGACACTCTCACAGCCTGAGTGGACTAAGGATAAAGAGCTGCCTGTGGAGGCAGATGTTGGAAGTGATTCAGGAAGCACTACAAAATATCAGATGCAATTTCCTCACAAGAGCCTCTGCTACAAAAACACTCCAGCAACAGCAGCGTGTTCCTGGTGTCACTCACACTTCCTTCCAACACTGCACCACGTGGATCCCTTACTGTTTAACCCTCTGTGGCTGCTGTCCCCCTAAAGCACAGCCCCCCTTACCTGCTGGGTCAGCACCAAACATAGTCCCATATGCCTCCCTGTACCCAGGCAGCCCCCTCACAAGGCTGAAGGCAGTGGGCACGAGAGCATTGGGGGCCCCAAGGCTCTGGGCAATAGGCAGGGGCTGTACAGCAGCTGGGGGTCCCCAGGGCTTGTGCTGTAGGTGGGAAACTGCAGCCTCTTACCAGCCATTCCTGAACAACTCCGGGAACATCTGATGGACAAAGTATATCACTGAGCACTGGCCACCCAGCACCTCTCCATATTTACTTCCCAAGACCACCCTTCCAGCTTGGCAGCAGGTCATGCCCTTACCATAACCCCAAACTTTCCCTCCTATTTTGCTTATCACGGAAGAGAAGACACCACCACGTTTTGCTGGTCCTGAAGTAATGCAACAGCATCTGCAACTGGCTGAAGATACAGAGTTAAGAAGCAAATGCTTTAAAAACACAGCAAAAACACCATATATACCAACCCCCAACAGCTTTAACCTCTGCCCCTAACCTGGCTCTGCTGTAAGTACAGGTGGCACATCTGACCCACCTCCATCCAGCACTTAATACCCTGTATTAAGAACAACTCCAGAATGATTCTGGTGCGGCTGTTTCAGCTGTGGGGCACCAGGAGTGGGCACGAGCTCTGACACTCTCCCCCAACACCTTCCACAGCTGTACAGCACTCCCAGCCCTTCCCCAGCTCAGCCCTTACAGGCTTGGCAGGAGGAGGATGGATCCTCCATTCCCCCAGATGTGCAAGCACCAGCACACAGGCACCCCAAATGAAGCAGCACCATCCCAAGAGCTAAAAGACGGGAGGGGAAATTAAATTTCCTATTGATCCCACTCACTGACCCCCCAATGCAGGTATCCTGCAATCAAACCAATCCCTGCCCATCCATATAGCAGATTTACAACAAAGACACTTTATCATTTTTATCAGCCCACTGCAACTGTAATAATCATTCATCTACTGCTCTAAACAGATGCAATAAATAAATCCAAACAGAGCTGAACTACTGGTCTCTTCTTTGCTGCTGTTATTGTTCCAGATCACAAAGACAACTAGAGGAAAAATGCCAGTCCACTATTTCTCAGCGAGGCCCTGGCAGGAAGCAGCTGTGGAAGGATTTTACACATGAACGGATGAAGCCAGCTCGTTAGAGACCTGACCCAACGACACAGCGAGCAGGAAAGAAAGGCTGTTCTTTATTTCCAGTGTACAGTGAGTTATGCTCAACCACATTATTTTTATTTTTTTAAGCCCACAGCCACATTTCTGTGTTTGGGTAAGTTCTACAGCAGACATCTCACGAGGAGCATACCTAAATTACTCCCTCTGCTCACACACACAGACAGCACTTTCCCCTCTCTGGAGATGTTCTTCTCTGGGGAGAGCAATACCCAGACAGCAGCACAGTTTAGGCCTCGGGGCTCACCTGCCCACACTCCCTCCCCAGCACTGAGGATGGGCAGAAGAGATCCCCATGGGCTGAGCCTTTCCACAGCCACCAGACAGGGAAGAGGAAGCTTTGATGACAGCAGGTCTGTCCCAGCAGCCAGGGTGGGACAAAACACTTCTCCCTTGCTCCATGGGCATCCAGAGGTGCTGGGCTCTGGAAATAACACCCCATGGGACTTGGAGCTCCTTGGGCAGCCAGTGTCCCTGCACAGCTGAGCCCTGTCCACCACAGAAGGGAAGAAGCACAGCTGCTTATGGGAACACTTGAGAAAGCTAAGCTGAGAGGAGCAGGGCAGGGAGTACCACACCAGCACCAGAGGGATTCTCCAGCACCTTTTACAAGCCTGGACAGGAAGCATCAGCCCACCAGTCCCTGCCTGACATCAATCTCCTGCCAGCAGCTACTCTCACCCTTCCAGGCTGAAGACTCAGTTAATCCTCATTATCCACCTTTCTTCAACACATAAAGAGAGAGTGAAGTTTGCCCAGATGATGCTATCAGGGGCTGCCATGGACACAGAGGTCGGCTGTGGGTGCTGCATCCCCAAACAGGCAATCTCCTTCCCAAGCCCTTTGCAGGAGTGCAGCTCTTGCCTGCCAGAAGGCACCACCATGAGTCGGTGCTGGCTGCTGGGAGAATCCACCCTTAGAAGGAGCAGAAACCCCATTTTGTTCAACAACAAGACCTTGTTTTCCTGCTACCCTAGCAGTGGGATTCAAAGGAATAAGACACTGAGGAGCAGGGCAACAACACAAATATGAAGTAGTTCAGTAGAGTCAGTATATACTGGTGTAGAGGATGGACACGAGGCCTGGGCTCAGCAGCCTGAGGAGCTCATGCTCCAGCTGCACACCTGCACCTCTCACACTCTCTCCAGGCTCAACTTCAGGCCCCAAGTTGGACACAGGCCCTGAGATGGGGGGATTTGATCACTACTGCTCCAAGGAGCCTCCCCGTCCACGTCACAACAAACATTCACTTCACTGACACAACCATATCCAAAGGAGTTCATTAAGCAGTGCTTTGCTCAAATGGCAGCAGGAATGGGTTCGCCCCAATCAAGTGTGGCCATGTACAAAGGCCAGCGTGGATCAACACAGACCCAATTAAGCTGCCTGGGAGCTCACTCCCCTCACTGCTTTCAGGGCTGCCAGGCACCACATGGTTCTCATGCTTCCACCATGTGTCATTCCGCACGGGCAGCTGGAAATAAGGACCTGGGAGCAAGACAGAAAACACGTTTTGGCAACACAGTTGCCCTTCCAGCCCTACAGAGGGTTCCCAGCCCCCAGGGCCACCTCGCAGTGGGGCTGCAGAGCTTTTCCACACTGGGGTCTCTTCCCTTGCCCCCCTCACCTGTCTCTCTGCTCCAGAGGGGAGCACCCACACCACCCTTCTGCTGCCCCCTCCAGCAGAACCCCCTCAGCAAAACACATCCAACCTCCAGACTCCACCCTGGCTCCCTGGGCTTGTGCTGCACTCACTCAAATCAAAGTTTGAAGCACAACCCTGAAATCCCCAGAAAAGCCTTCGGATAAGTCAGACTGCTGCCTTAAGGCAACGAGGATTTGCTGCAGTAAACCCTTCCCAGGGGGTTTATGTGTGTGTGGAGGGGGAGTAAAACTGTTGTAAGGAAATACAAAGAAATAAGCAAAACAAAACAACCCCCTCCCAGTAATGTACTTGCATCTTATTGATCATTAACATCAAAACAAGTCTAACATGGCAAGTCTGCCAAAGACCTTTGTGATCCCAGTGAAACACACTCTCATGATGTCAAGAACTCACATAATAATGATGCAGAAAATCTGTACCTTGCTTTCTGTTTCAAGGAAAGCGTGTCAACTCCAGATCCCAGAGTAGCTCTAGGACAAGTCTCCCCAGTGTGATACCATCACCAGGAGCACACAGACTCAACTGGAACAAGCACTTCAAGATTCCATGTTATGTGGCCCCACCCAAAGCCCTTTTAGAGGAACACAGGATTGAAACACCAGGAATCAAGAGCCAAGGAACCAGGAGGGAAGAGTGAAGGGTCTTGCATTTTTTTCTTTCATGTCCCTTTCTTCCATCTCTCTGTGGAGAGGGAGGACAGTCAGCTCTCTGCAGAAACATTTTAGGAATAGGCAATTGATGCTGTCCAGAACAAATAACTGATCGTGTGCTAGGCAGAGAGCAAGACAATTAAATTTGATCTGGGAGATCCCACTTCACACATCACTGGCCCTGTCAGCAAAGCACAAGGGCTCTGGTGAGCAGAAGGGCTCGAGGCCGACAGCTCAGCGTGAGGACCGAAGGCTCCCCACGCCCACATTCCCCCAGCAGCCCCCACCGAGAAGGGCTTCCACTGCACCTGCAAAGGAGGCAAAGATCTGAGCACATCAACACTTTGCAGGAGTTCCTTTGTAACTCAGGACTTACTGATTAACCTCCAAAGAAGCGCCCAACTCCGCTGGCACACTGCTTGCCCCAAGTGAGATACTTGCACCAAGTGCATTCCCAAACACCTTGAAATGGAAGAGTTACACACAGCTACTGTGAAATCTCACATCAAACACAGGTTTAAAAATAAATAAGGAAGCAGCCCTTTTAACCTGGCACAATAATCCCTGCTCTACCAACAAGGATTCATTCTCGGTTCAGATCAAATTCTGGTAATTCAACCCAACTGAATTATGGTGATTGTGCTCTATCTCTGTACATGCTACAGGTCACAGTCAAGGCCATCTTTGTCTTCTTGTAGGACAAAAAACGCAACCCCAGCTCTGGCATGCAAAGGGTCTTGTTAAACATTGACATGCTCCAGTGTGCAACTGCCTTATGGCCTCAAAGTCTCCAAGCAGAAAAAACCTCATCACCCACCGCAGACCTGAATCCACAGAAGGCAAGGATTTGCATAAGATACAGTTTTTCAAGCCCAATTAGTTCAAATCAAAATCCTTCTCGCTGAAGACCCCCACCATCACCTCCAAGTGTTGCAGAGCAGCTCCCAATACAAAGGGTGCTCTGTCCTCCCTGACGCTCCCAGAACTTTGCAGGGAGGACAGGACAGCTCCCTGGAAAAAAACAAGCCCAAAGCCCTGCTTATACAATAAATATTTGTCACCATTGTCACATCATCACAAAGGGGAAAGAGGAAGCACAGGCTGCAATATTGGCCCCTGTTATGAAAGCAGCAGCTTTGTTTGGGCAGGAAAACAAAACCCACTGAGCAATCAGAAGAGAAGAATTGTTAAAACAAACCGCAAAAGAACACAGGACCAGTGGGAAGGTAACAGAGAGACAAACCCAGGAACCGCCAGCTCTGCCATGGTGCTTCCATTCTGTTTCCCAGGACCAGCTGCCCAGGCTCCCTTCTGCTCCCAGCTCAGGAACCAAACCTTTCTGCTTGCACCTCCTTCCTGGACCTTTTCCTACTGCCTCAGCCTTCTACATCTGCTGCTTCCCCCAGCTCTGCCAGCACTCCAGACCTCCCCTCAAAGGGCACAAGCTCTCCCTCATCCTGTGAATACAAACAAGACAGACCATTTTACACAAACCCCTTGTTTCAATTGCATTTTCCCTGTTTCCAGCATGATTCAGGAACCTTTGGCACGGGTTATTTCTTGAAGACCAACTCCATAAGTGAGAAAACACTACCAAGAAAAACCAGCTGAGAGCAAAGAGCATCCCAAAACTCACCCCCTAAAAGGCCCCTATTCACAAGGACTCCAAGACACGCTCCCTTGAAAATAATTTCCTCTTTTCCAAGCTTACAGATATAAGAATGAACAAAAAGATAACTATTATCCTTTATCCTAAAATACATTTAGCCCCTGCATAAAAGTATTTAGGAATTAGGAAGTGCCTTCGCCCAGTTATGTTTGCTGCCAAAAGAGATAAAAAAGGCAAAACCCCCCATATTTCCAAGTGTGCTGGCTAAAGAGCTTTTTGGCTATCAAATAAGTATTTCTGTCAATGGCTATTATAGTTAGAGGGAAAGCCCAGTCCTGAAAACTCTTTTCACCCTTAAAAACAATTATAGCAAGGCAGATCAGGAATGTTCCACCCTCTATCCAGAACAAGCTTGAGGGGATGTTTTCTTTGTTTTATGGAGAAGCAGCAGTTTCCAGAGCGAAAACACCGATCTTTGCCTTTCTCCAGCCTAAGCCCATTGTTTACATCTGTGAATGAACGGTGCAAATCTGCTGCTAAGAAAAAGTTTAACTAACAACACTGAATTTTATAGCAGGTTCAGGTGACTTAACTGTCTTTAGAGGTGTTCATTTCCTATTAGAATTAACTGACACAATGACACGGTCTCTCAGCAGGACCTGGGCACTGTACAGTGCTGAACTGGACCGACTGGGACAAGATCCCCCCCAGCAAGAGGCTTTTTTAAAACCCCCAGAGTTCTCCTGGCAGGTAGAAGATGGATGGGCTCCAGCTCCACCCATGAGCATAACAAGCACTCTCTTACCGTCAGTGACGCCTGCAAACAGCAAAGTTCCACTACAAACGCCCGTGGAAAATGGACTTTATTTAAACCCCGGCCCTGCTGCTCTTCCTCCTGCTGTCACTCATACCCGAGCCCAGCTCCCACAGCCTGCCCCAGCAGCCAAGCCTGTTCCAGAAAGAGGGCTGCTCTCCCTTCTGTCTGTTCCACTGGCAGAAGAAAATTCTGCTATCACTACCTTTTATTCCTACTATTACTCAGGAGAAATCCACAATTTCTTCTCCTGCCAGAACGCCTCTGGAGCAGTCAAGGCAAGTGCCCTGTGGTGCTGTGACAACCTGACACACCAAGAGGATCGGCTTCCCAAGCGTTCCTCCACAACCTCTCCCAGCAACACCGGAGCCAGGCACCCTGAGAGACGGCAGATGCCTTCACTCCAAGGCAAACAGTCGGGCTCCCCAGGGAATACCCTGGCGCTGCTATGGGACTGGGTGGAGCTGCCTGGAAAGGCACAGGAGAGGCAAAAGCAAGAGGTGCAGGCCATGCGTCCATCCAAACAGTCAACAGTGCCAAAGGCCACCGACAGCTCAGAGAAGCCTCTGGGACATCCCACCACCCAGGAGCACCGAGGGAGAGCCAACTCCGGGACTCACCATCTCTACCTGCCGCGCACCCCACCTGAACACACGGAGCCCAAGGCCGCGCCAATGACACTCTCGCTGTGTTTTCATGCATCTGAGCATCTCCTCTCCAACTTACTCTGCAAGAAAAACCTGGTGCCACCTGTCCTGGGTGCCCAGAGCAGCGCCCCGGGGGCAGGATGAGAGCAGCTCTCCAGAGCTACTGGCATACAGCGGGCGAGGCCAGAGGGTTCTTCCCACCATGCTGGGCAGCAAGGCACCCACCACAGCTGCGGTGCGACAGGGGACACGCTGTGTCACATTCTGACCTGCTGCGACCCACGCGTGTGACACCCGGTGTCACCACCAGCCGTGCCACCCCACGCCGCGGGCCCGGCGCTCCGGGGCTGCCCCGGCGGCCTCGCCCTCGCTGCTCCCGCCTCGGCGGGACGAGGCCCCGCTCACCTTGAAGTCGCGGCTGTGCTGCGGGGTGTACTCGAGAGTCCAGAGCGCCCGCACCAGCTGCGCCAGCTGCTCCGTGACCTCCCCGGGCGCGGGCGGCGGCCCGTCGGCGGGGGGCGGCCCGCCGCGGAACTGCTCCAGCGCCAGGAACTCGGCGAAGAGCTCGGTGTTGCTGAGGCACTGCAGGATGGCGTTCATGAAGCAGGTGTTGCCGTGGTGGCGCAGCCCCGCCACGCCGGGCACGGCCTCGGAGCCGGCGGCGGGGCGCGGCGGGGGCTCGGGGCTGCGCGGCGGGCCCGGCGGGAAGCAGCTGCCCAGGCC